>CM068825.1:118647769-119177769 GCA_028554795.2 Sinohyriopsis cumingii | reverse complement strand
TTCAAAATTACAGTACAATTTCGAAATGTGTAATCAAGATTGAGAACTTAAGACAAGATGGCTCATGTAATTCGGATTTGTAGAAATAAGAAAGTACATTTTGAGGAAATTCAGGATGTAAAATTATAAGCATATTTTTTGCCATTCTTATTAACAGCTAAAGAAGACAGTTTATATCTTGATACTTGTATGGGACCCTTTCTTGCGTCTGTTGTATAGCTAGCCTAAATTCGAAACATTGCATTAAAAAAGTTAACTAGTATGCAGCTGTCAATGAAACATCTGTTTTACTTCATTCAGAAACAAACTTAATCAACCAAGACGTAAAGCGCCTACTACGTGAGTGCACATGATTCAGTGCTAGCGTCTGCGTCGATTGTTTGTTTACAATAGAAAGTAGTTCCTTTATGAGTGCAATATGAAGTTGGGCGCGAGTTCATTATCGTATAATATTTAACGATTCTGAAATCCAAAATTACGAAGAAAAAATGAGCATATAATAATATGCCGATGTAATTAAAAAGCAATACAAGGCCAGAAATAATCTGAAAATAGATCATCTTCAGAACCATATAACCGTAAAGGTGGATTTCTCGGAAAACGATTTCTTTTTATCCGCAGATGAAGTGCATAGTAGGTATTGGAATATCTCGTCAATTTACTCCCAGTGGTAGAATGCCAGGAGTAGACCGATAAATCAGCCCATCACCCGTGATGATATTGATTTTTGGGTGAGGGTCGATATCACTTATTCATTAAAAGCTTCAATTATCTGCATAAAAATTTGACTGCAGACATGTAGATTATATTTCCTGAGCAAATCATATTTTTCATAACTTGTAAATCCACCTGGAATAACAAAACAATCTGTCCGGTGGCCATTTTGAATTTCTTGCTTGATGTAGCTGTTTCCAATTACCGGTATGTGTCTAAAGTGTACGGGGGTTTGTTCCGGAATCATTTGCATGCAGCAAAATTGCACAGCTTAATGAACAGGTGACATCACACCCACAACATCGTCCATCAGTATCACAACAAATTTGTGGGGTTGATTTATCGGACTATGCCAGGAGACGAATTATGGCATCATACTTATGTTCTCGTATCAGATGACTTTGGGCCCAATGCAGGAAATGTATGCTTTTCTTCATGAACTTCTTCCACATATAAAGCGTGACATGGCGATGTTCAATGGTCCCACTAGTAGCTACTGTATCGCAATATAGAAACAAAAGTATAGTTTACATTGTTTCTGAACACATGAATTTGTTTGTAATTTGAGCATTCTCCAACTGTTGTGCGACTGGGCACGAAAAGGGTCCGTGCGACCGACTTTAGGGAGACAGCGAAGATGATGGCTGACCTAGCTGTTGGACAAAAGGAATGTTAATTACAGGATGCTGAAGACCTTGTCAAATGGGAAAAGAATCTCCACTCTAGTACAAAATATGTACTTGTTGACAGTGAAATTGCACCACTAAAAATGTACTTAGCTATGTTTGTTGTACCTGTGTCTATGGGCAAAAAAATATCTTTAAACTTTAGTTTCAGGATTTTCTAGGTACCTTATAAATATATAAATTAATACTTTTTTGTGCAAATCAAATACATTATCTTGCCTACGAAACTTAAGATTTCTAAAGGTAATAGTCATGTAGTTTAAGTTATATTTAGACCCTCCCAATCCATGCCTTTATCCTAAGACGTTTGTTTCTCCATCCAAATATATTTCATTTTTACTTGAACCTTGATTTTTTTTGTTTCTTTTCTTTTGTCTTGTTAAAGGGCCTGTCGTCATCAACAACTACGACCGACAGACCATGGCTCTGGCCGTGATTATGTTCGCGTCAGAAAGTGAGAAATGTCTGTCAGTGAGTCATTGTCAAAGAGTCTCTGGGATTTCGTCAGTTCTTTATTTATTTCTTTTGAATTATATACTAATTATTTTTAACATGAAAATATTTAGCTGTCAATTAATAGAATGTGCATGACAAATATGGATAGCAATGGAATGAACAGTATCGGCCTGCTGATTAAAATAAGTACAAAAGTTTGGCTAGTAATACACATTTGTGCTCTCTGAAATATCCCAAACATTGTCATTTCAAACGTATGATGCAGAGCGGCCAAGTCTGCTGTAAGCTGTTTATATGTTGAGAGAGAGAGAGAGAGAGAGAGAGAGAGAGAGAGAGAGAGAGAGAGAGAGAGATTCGTCCTGTAAATTGAAATGTCAACTAAGGAATGCATAAAGGTTTCAAAGAAATCTCTTCACTTTTTGCCCCTAAGATCGTGATGTTTAGAATTTAGTGTCTCAACTCTTTAATGTGGTTGCTGTTAGATTTTTTTTTAATTTGTTGTTTGCTTTGGTGTTTTTGAATACTCATTGTTTTCTCCATGACAACACGATTCTGACAATTATTCGTGTAACATGTATATAATTATTTTTGCAAACTGATGTAGGATGATTTATTCAGGTTTACCAGTACTTTCTTCTTTTAACGAGCATTCTATAGGTGACGCTGAAAGACCATACTTGATTTTGTGACAGCATGATTTTTGAATGTTTTACCCTGGAAAGATTTAATACAACATCGCCACGGAAGCATTATTAAAATCTTTTCTCATTATTCTCCGTAACTCATTGAAGTCTCTGCGTAACGCAATACCGTTGAACTTCAAACCGTGACTTGCTGTCATTACCGGCCATTGTTACGCTTACGCTTGATTTAAAGCATAGTCTGAATTGAACTTGTTTACACGAATCCTCCTTGATGAATCTATTTCAGATATTGTAAACAGGAACGACCCTGTTCTAGTATTGATGACCAAGATAAAAATAAGCTAGCAAAAACAAAGCGCGTCAATAATTGAACATCAGAGCTATGTGCCAAAGCTGGGTTCGACTCATACTCTTAAACACGTCGACTTGTAGTACTCATAAAAACATGTTTTGAATGTAAAAATAGGTACACATATCCAAGAATAGTACGTATGTTATGATCATACATGCATATCCCCGATAGAAACAAAGGTATAATATGTGGGCTTCGTAATTATTTAACGAAATATTGATATAGCCTAACCTTATCTATATGCAAAACAGATCATCCTTCCACTTGTCGCGTGAATGGAACCAGATCTTGACAAATAACTATTTTACTTTGTCAAACACATAATAATTAAAGGTAGATAATAGTATACCAATTATTTCATAACTGCACTATTTAGAAAAATAGAATAAAAGCCAATCCCTCTTACCTAATGAAAATCTAGATCTCCCATCTACAAAGTAAATTCAAAGGAATATATAATGCCTTCTCTAGATTGGTGTCCGTTATAATGAGGTGCAATATGCAAGTATACTTTGAGAAGGGGTTCGTAAATTATGTCCTTTTTGGACAGGTGTCGTTGTGGAATATATATATACATTCTCTTCGACTCTGATTGTTGTCCTTTGGAAGAAAGATTAACAAATTGTGTATTTTAGGAAGGAGTTCATCATCTTGTCCATTTTCAATGGGCGTCCTTTACATACATGTGTCCATACAGAAAAGAATACTGTGTGCTTATTGCAAGGGACTGTTCTATAATCTCGAGTCTCAGACTTGAGAGTGGTTAACCTAAATTATGAAAGACCATCGCCGGCAATAGTAAGAAATCAAAACAAAATAAAATAAATTTAAAATAGAGCAAGAAGAGGTTAAATAAGCCACGCATTTTGGAAAGATAAAATTGTTAAAGCACTAAACAGTAAGAATAATACTCACATAAAACGAAACAGACAAGCGCTGTATAATGTAAATAGGGGAATAAAGCAAATCAGGAACAACCTGATGACGATAAGACTGAAGTCAAATGGGACAAAATAACATACAATGAACCAAGCAACATTCATGCAAGGCAAGCAAATGTAAAATGAAAAGAATACAATGGAATGAAGAAGAAAAAAAACTTAAATAACCACATAGAAAAGCAAATATTATCGAACACAAATATCTGAAGAGACAAGCAAAAACAATAATAAAACAAACACCCAATGAAATAAACACTATTTAAATGAAACAAGAATCAAGCAACTTCAGCCAAAATAAAATGAAACAAAGTAACAACACAAAATAAAACACAAACACGCACATCACCCATATAAATGAAGGATTGTTTCTTACATTGTCGAAGGTTGATGGGGTGAAGTAGTTTTCGTGTTTTATATCTAGAGGTCGAATCACATCATGAAGATATGCTAAAGCTAATCCAAGATAAATTTTAAATCACTGAATAAATGCATTTTTATGACGGCGAGAAGTCGTGGTTTCCGACCATGTTTTATGATGAAGTCGGGCCAGGGGATACACTTTAGGGTGTTATTATTCTCATCGCATCGATATTTAATAAATGACACACCAAAATATAAGTAAGAACTGTAGCATGCCATAAATGACATAACAACTTTAATTTTTTTTTTTTTTTTTTTTTTACATCTTGTGATATCAATTTAGCGGAGTGATCACGAGAGGCTAAGTGGTCTTAAACGCTGGTCTTTATATCAGTGCCATCTCACATAAGTCGCGTAGGTTCGAATGTCTGGCTCAGCCAGTGTGGATATGTGAGAATGCTTGTCAGTAGCTTCCCGTGGGTTGGTGCTTCTTATCGGGGCTTCTCTGGGTTCTTCCTCCACCAGTTATGCTGGCTGCCTTGTATAACCTATCTTGTGCTGACAAATGGAACTTAACCCATAACAATGAAGTAGCGGACGTATAATGAGTTTTAAAAAAAGAAATTAATGTATATTCTGTAGTGTTTGGTTTCTTTCTATTTTACCCTAAAATTAAATATTCTTAAAACTGTGCTCCAGAAGCTGTTATAACATTCTCTACCCACCCCCACCCCCAAAACCAGATTTTACAGGGTTAAAGTCAAAGTTTCTGAATAAACTTTGTAGTGACTGCTAACATTAGAAACATATTTCATACATCAGCACTTATCTTGATTACCCGCTACAGCTGAGACCTGATACAAAACGTAAGTAGTCCACTCGTTTAATGCATGTGCTAATTCACAAGTTAACATGTCGAAAAAAGACAAGTATACAGTTTATAGTCGAGGAAAAACTATGATAGTATACGAGTTATGGTCATTGATACGTACAGTTAACCACTGAATTAGCATATTAATTTCTACTTCAACTGTAGCGTCAG
Source organism: Sinohyriopsis cumingii (assembly GCA_028554795.2). Taxonomy (NCBI): domain Eukaryota; kingdom Metazoa; phylum Mollusca; class Bivalvia; order Unionida; family Unionidae; genus Sinohyriopsis; species Sinohyriopsis cumingii. Next base: position 119,172,574 of record CM068825.1, on the reverse strand, counting down.
AAAGTTTCGTGGACGTAGGTATAACAGGAGAAACCAAAACTTAACCTAAGCCAGTAAAATACAAAATAGAGATCACAGTGACCTTCTTTTGCTGTATGGGTGTGATATCAACAGAGGTTTGTACAACAATATAGTTTGATGATTATAGCATCAACAGAACGTAATAAATTAACCTAAAGCACAATCAAACCGATGTCAATGGAGCTTGAAATATAGGCCACGAAGACCTATATTTGTGATGAGGGCGTATTCAGTGGTGTAGTGCTACATAAATAAGAGAAGTCAGTACAAAAGTGAGGGAATGCATATAACGGGGGGGGGGGGGGGGAGGAGGGAGCGGGCAATGGCGAGCGCCAAGAAGGTAAGGGAGCGTATTATTTATAAAGATGCATCCCCTCACAATGTTTCGCGACTCCAGGTATAACGATGTGTATTCTACTTTACAAAGGTGAGCTGAATTTAGTAAAATATACAATTTGCACATTATTTTCCAAAGACAATCTTGCCAGTCCTGATTTATAACTTTCTCAACAGTTTGATTTCCCCAAGGCTTTATCAGACATATATTTAACATGCGTGTTCCAAGTGCATCATTCGTTAAGAAAATACTCCAATGTGTGTGCTGAGTAACCACTTGTATCTTTGTTTCGGCCATAGATAATACTGAATGGCGGTTCTGGTTCCGTTTTCGTGATATTAGCACTGATTCAGTCTTATCTGGATTAAATGTAACCCGTTAACCTATGGATCATTCATATATCTTTCAAATATGTATGGTAATGACTTCATAACAGAATGACAGGAGGCCCCCGTACATGAAATAAAACAATTTCATCAATTACATGAACAACTGTGATAAAACGTTACATTAGGAAGATACGCATGTCTTTTTAAATAAATCATTTACCGAAATTCAAACACTAATATACTTATATAAATAGCCGATCTGTTTTACAAGATAGAATTGGTTCATCATAGAATCGAGTGAACAATCGAAGTCATTGCCTTGTACAACTTCATAACCTGCTTATTTCCGGATCACTCCAATTTCATTGTGGCTTTTGTTCTTGGTCCTTCCGCTTTTTGTTCCTTCTCCAACTCAATATTGTCTTGCCTCGTTCGACCCTCAAACTTTGTGTGGGTAGGTGGATACGTAAGAACGTAGATATGTAGATAATTGGATAAGTAGGTACGTGAATACGTCAGTGGAGCTATTTCCCCCTTTCAAAATAAAAGAGAAGCAACCTAAATCTTCTGTCAGATATCCTACTGAGAATAGATCATTACTCCCCTCTCGTTACGTCAGATATCGTCCTATCGGAATACAAACACATATACCAAAGGATATCTGGTCAAGCCAAACATGGCAGACCACAAGCAAACCTAGTTTCGTAAGATTAATGTACTTCATAACTGCTGTTTTCTCACTAACTTAAATTAATATCACACGAGACATAACAGTTCTGTTCTCGTCTCAATTACACAAATGAATGAATGAAATTCATTATATGCCTTTACTACGTTATTTTTAGCGAATACATACATTCAAGTCTTTATCATACATGAAATTTCACTTCATGGCTTACAACGTTAATTTCAGTCAATACGCACTCGAGTCTTTATCATACGTGAAATAATCTAAGATCATAGAATTCACACGGATTCTCGTAACTCATATCAACTTAAGTAATGCATTAAATTCTTAGAATACCTGATTCCTTATAACAATCAAAACGACAAATTTAAACAATTCGTCAAACGTATATAAAGAAGACCATTGTACGAATTCAGATAGATGAACTCATATACAGTTATACTCATGTCAAGAAAACTGATGTACGGATTTAAACAAATAAATTCGTGCAAATGTAAGCAAATAAATTCAAGCAAATCATTATATTGGTATCAACGATTTACATTTATATTGGTATCAACGATTTACATTAGATGGACGCAGATACCTTGTGCTTTCAAGCTTTGCTAGCTTCTACCGCCAGAATTGTGTCCGTCGACTTTCCAGATATCCGATCCCTCAGATAAATGCTTTACGAGAGATTTCTTCTAAATTCAGTCTCAGAGTCTTTTTTTTCCCCTGGCAGGAAAACGTAGACTGACTAACTTTTTCGACGGGGCATATTAAAACGAAGAACTTTCGTGTGGGAAACACGCTCCTTATCTATCATAACCAATCAGTATTACATATATCTGCCGCCTTTTATAACTAGGCGCCGAAATTGTGGTCAGCCTGACTTCTAGATATCCAAATAACGGATTTTGGACAATTTCAACTCTGACGTGTTCGATACAAAGATAGAAGTTAATCGTTTTTCTTCCAGTCTGTCTGACCGTTAAATAAACGAAGGTTTAATTAATAATCACTCCCTCTCATGACACAGATATTAAAAATCATTGCAGTATAGCGAGTTAGCACGCATCTGTCCCCATAAATCTAATTAATCTTCTTTTGCCAAAATTAATATGCTCTTTATAGTTCGACAGAAATTTGCACCCTTATATAACACCGCCCCCCCCCCCCCCCCGTATAAAATCAGGGATTTTTACTCTCCAAATTTTGGAGACGTTCATTCACAAGTCCTCAGGTGAACCCTTCACCTCAGACCTCCCTAGTCTACTTAAACAGTCAGCCTCTACATTCTCGTTGCCCTTAATATACCGTTCCTTGACTTCGTACTGCTGTAGAAATAATGACCATCTCATTAATCGTCCATTTGTCAGTTTAGTTTGAGATAAATAGGCGAGTGGATGGTGGTGAGTTTCTAAAATAAATTTTCGTCCATACAGGTAACGTTGGAATTTAGATATCCCAAAGATAATTGCCAAGCATTCTTTCGCAAAGACCGAATAACTGCGTTCTGCAGTGGACAATTTCCTGCTACTGTATGCAACTGGCAATAAGTTTCCGTCCTGCTCTTTTAATAGCACTGCCCCATAAGCTCTATCACAAGCGTCAGTACTCAAGACAAAACCTCGTGTGATATCAGGCAATTTCACTACTAAGTTTGACGTTAGTCTTTGTTCTTTTATCTTAATATTTGGCTTTACTCCCCCTTGCATCGCTGAGATTCTCCTGAGCTAATTTATAATCCTCTTACACATGTTGCGGAGATCAACAACATATTGGTATGTTGTTCGCACTTCCTGGGATGCTTGTTCATCCGTCCATAACTGCTCCATACGCAAAATGTATCGCGGGAAGGTATTGATCCCAATCCCTGGGGAGACCTTTACAGAGCTTCTTCAGCGCCTGTTGCAATGTTCCAATGAAATGCTCCATGAGACCATTGCACTGCGGGTGATACGGGGTTGTCATGTGTCTAATGGACATAAATCTGTTTACCTCTTCCATCACCTGGCTCACAAACTGTATCCCCTGGTCATTTAGTATCTCCTAAGGGACACAAACCCTCGATCAAACTCCTAACAAGGGCTCAGCCACAGTGATTGAGTCAATGTTTTTTTTTCAAGGCTACGGCCTCTGGGTACCGGATGGCGTAATCGACTATCGTTAGTAGATAACGATTACCGCTTTCTGCCGCCGGCTTTATCGGACCTACTAAGTCCATAACCACCCTCGAGAAAGGTTCGTCAATTGGTGGGGTGGTTCCTTGTGACACTGGGTGATGGGACGTCTTAGGTGTCACCCGTTGACACTTGTCACACGACAAAAAAAACCTCCGAACATACCCGTACACACCTGGCCAGTAGAATTCCCTCATTAACCTATCTCTGGTCTTCGTCACGCACTGATGTGCCAGACTAAGCACTTCTACTCGCTTCGCTATGGGCACAATAACGTTTTCATACCTATCGGTCCATTTCCTGGTGTACCGGTACAAAATACCACGTTTCGTCGCGAACACCACCTCGCCATCTGACAATTTCCGTATTGACCCATCTTTTGCGTACCAGCGTACCTTGTCGAGAGACTAATTTTCCTCAACTCGCCAGGTAGCAAATTGTCTATGGACGAAGTCGTGGGTCTTAGCGGCTTTGCCCCATACCTTCGCTTCATAGCCCTCGACTCAACGTAACCCACGTGTACAGGTGTACACGTCATAGGGTTAGGCTGAGGAAACACATACCTACACCTTAATATTAAGTCATGAGACAGTCCCGACAAACACGTGGCTTGAATTTGTCCCTTTGCATATGGCGAATAAAGATCAATGTTAACGACCGGGAATGAATCTTTCGTCCGGTTAGCAAACTGGACTTCAACCGTCTCGCCTGTGTTATCTCCAGGACTGACAAACATACTGTCTACCAAGGCCGGATAAATACAGCCGGTATCAAACAGCACTGTTGCCATCTCACCATTAACGGTAGCTACCACTGTGTTAGCCAACTCCACTGTCTTCTGTTTCCTAATAGTATTTGGAGTTACCGTAATCGTTGTCGGACGATACTTCCTACAATCCTTAACGACATGACCTGGTCTGTTTCAGCTGATCTTTCCTCCCCGTTGTAACCTTCTCTGCCCCCTCAGTCTTCCCCGACCCACGGAAATGTTCTCGGCTGAGATTTTTGTCCCCTTGCCTCCCACCATTCTGAGCATTCCGTCTTTGGGGTACCACCTCAGTGGTCTTTCTATGCTTACGGATGCCAGGTCGGTCGCTTTCACCCCACATTGTTGAACGCGAGTGCGTGCTCTCATAGCGCTTGGCCATCACGCTTATTTCACCCAAGGTTGAGCATTCACGCTCCGCTAAGAACACTAGTAAGTACTTTCTGTATGTACTTAAGACGTGCGTTCAAAGTGTCCTCACGTATGCCTTATACGTGAGAGTGGTACCAGTCATTTTCATCCATTTATCCAAACTTACGCGTCGCGTACTGGGCTATGGAATTGAGCATGCGTTTCAGTAGCTCTCTTCGACGATTCTCTGAAGAGTTTCCGAAACGTTTCCGCCGACAGTTCAAGGTGCCGTAATAACGCTTTCTTCAGAGCTCAGATACATGTCTTTCTCTTGTTCCTCTACCTGTCTTTCTCTCGTTCCGATACCAGTCTCTCTTTCTCTCGTTCTGCTACCTGTCTTTTACTCGTTCCGCTAATAGTTGCTCTTTGTGTTCTCTAACACTCCGCTCAACAAATTCAGCTAACCGGGCCCCTTCGTTTCCGAATTCCTCCTTACCAATCGATTCAAATTATCTAACTAATTGTCTGTCTGTCGCCATCCTGGTCTACTTGTACGGTGACACAAGAATTAAGTTCTTTATCTACACTGAAGTTTTACTGCCTTACTCGGAAAGAGCATCATACGTATTTATCCTCCTTCTAGTATGGTCCTGCTCAATTAAACCAGATTATTCCTTGCATCAACAATCAATAAACGGGCAGTACACAGCTGGAATGTCTCCCAAAATTCAGCGTAACTCTTACACACTAATCAAGTCGTAATTACTACTGCGGGGTTGGCCTAAATATATCTTCTTTCAAGAGAATATAAAGATAATTCTTCACATTCACTTCACAAGTTTAGACTACGACTCGAACATCAAGGAATGTTCCTCAATCTCTTAAAAATTTTCATCACACTATGAACAGAAATGGCAAGAAAACTGCATGCACAGAATATAAACAAATAAGCATACAACAATTCGATGCAGTCTGATCGTTATTTCTTGACAAGTACAATTGAAATTATCAATGCTTAGATAACTATTCTATTCTATATTTGCTCAGACGCTTTACTCGAATAAAATGTTCTGATCCCTAGATGAGCGCCCACTTTGTGGAGGCTGGATAGTGTTGGTGGGATTGATTGGCGGATTCTACTTTCTTACAAGGTGTCCGTTTTATTTGCTTATCGTTATCTAGAGGGTGGTCGCCTTCAGTGTTGTAGCCCGGATCGAGTAAATATTAATATAAAGCGTGAAACTTATAGGATGAATAAATAGAGATCTGAGCAGATATATAGAACAGAATGACACGAACCCCCGTATATGAAATACAACAATTTGATCAATTACATAAACAACTGTGATAATAATTTACATCAGGAATATACTCTTCGCTTTTGAAATAAATCGTTCACCGAATTTCAAACACAAATATACTTGTATAAATAGTCGATCTGTTTTATAAGATAGAATTGGTTCATCATAGAATCGAGTGAACAATCGAAGTAATTGCCTCGTACAACTTCATAACCTGCTTATTTCCGGATCACTCCAACTTCACTGTGGCTGTTCTTCTTGGACCTTTCGTTTTTTTTCTTCTTCTCCAAACTATACCGGCTCGCCTCTTTCGGCCCTTAAACTCTGCATGGGTATGTGGATACGTAAGAACGTAGGTACGTAGATACTTGGATAAGTAGATCCGTGGAAACGTCAGTGGAGCTATTTCCCCCTTTCAAAATAAACAGAGAAGCAACTTATATCTTCTGTCAGATATCATATTGGGAATAGATCATTACTCCCCTCTCGTTGTGTCAGATATCGTTCTATCGGAATTCAAACAGATACTAAAGGATATCTGGTCAAGCCAAACATGGCAGACCATAACAAACATAGTTTCTTAAGATTAATGTACTTCATAACGGATATTTCCTCACTAACGTACATTAGTATCACACAAGACATAACAGTTTTCAGTTACACAAATGAAGGAATGAAATTCATTACATGCCTTAACTACGTTATTTTCAGCTAATACACACATTCAAGTCTTTATCATACATGAAATCTCACTTCATGGCTTACAACGTTAATTTCAGTCAATACGCACTCAAGTCTTTATCATAAGTGAAATCATTTAAGATCATAGAATTCACACGGATTCTCGTAACTCATATCATTAACTAAAGTAATGCATGAAATTCTTAGAATACCTGATTCTTTATAACAATCAAAACGACAAATTCAAACAATTCGTCATACTTATATAAAGAAGACCATTGTACGAATTCAGATAGATGAACTCATATACAGTCATACTCATATCAAGAAAATTGATGTTCGGATTTAAACAAATAAATTCATGCAAATATAAGCAAATAAATTCAAGCAAATCATTATATTGGTATCAACGATTTACATTTATATTGGTATCAACGACTTACATGAGATTGACGCAGATACCTTGTGCTTTCAAGCTTTGCTAGCGTCTTCCGGGGGAATTGTGTCCGTCGACTTTCCAGATATCCGGTCCCTCGCATAAACGCTTAACGAGAGCATTTCTTCTAAATTCAATCTTGGAGTATCTTATATTTTTTTTCTTCTTGCAGGAAAACGTAGACTGACAAGATTTTTTGATGAGGGCAATTTTAAAGCCAGGAAATTCGTGTGGGGAACACGCCCCTTATTTAGCGTAACCAGTCAGGATTAAATGTATATACCGCCTTGTATAACTAAGGCTGAGTTCTAGGTTTAAAAAAAAAAATGACTTTGGACAATTTCAGCTCTGACATGTTCGATACAAAGATCGAAGTTAACCCTTTCTCCTCCAGTCTGTCTGACGGTTAAATAAACGAAGGCTTAATTAAGAAGCACTTCCTCTCACGGCACAGACATTACAAATCATGGCAGTGTAGCGATTTAACACGCATCTGTCCCCATAGATCTAATTAATCGTTGTCTTGCCTAAATTGATGATCATATCTTGTCTACAATCTGATATATATATATATATATATATATATATATATATATATATATATATATATATATATATATATATATATATATATATATACACCAATATTTTTGTATTTCTGTCTTTCTTTTTGTGCGTGTACCACTTGCTAAACAAGAGGTTGCATGTTTGCGTGTTCAAAACTCCCGCAGCGGCATCCCAATATTTATTTTTAGTACTTTTTTGTTTGTATGCAAAAACTTTCTTTTAAACTCGTTCATCCCAATTTTTTTTTATATTTAAAAAAAACAAAACTTTAAAACATTTTATGTTGAAACTTTCTCTTATTGTTCCCGTCACTTGGACGGGCATCAATTTATTTGTCTTTGTGTTGTCTCAGATGTTACACAAGAGGTCCTGAGTTCGAAACATGCGGTGACACCCCAATTTCTTTCTTTTAACTATTTTGTATTATGTTCAGACTTTCTTTTCAACTCGCTCATCCCGATTTTTTTAATATTGTTTTCAATACCTTTCTTTATTCCCGTCCTAGAAATGGCAATTTACCAATTATAATTGAGAAAAGAAAAATACAATAATAAAGGTAAACAAAAGGGCCTTCTTGAAGTCACCTGCATTATTGTGGATAAGAATTTATATGAACTCGTATTTTTACAATTAATTTTAAACAATGATAAAGTTTCTTGGATACCAATCCTTTTCTTTTTTTTAGTTTGTATGTTTGTAAAGCAATCCTTTTATTCGCACCTCAGTCGAAAGCCTTGCTAATATCAAAGAAAACAATTCTAACCCCCGTGTCTTGGTCTAGCGCTAAATAAACTGTATTGTAAACGTCAGTCAACTGACTAGCTGCCGAATCACCGGATGAAAAATGTGACTAAAAACGTGGATTGTATTGTAGTCATGCATGTATTTATATACACACTTACAAAAAAGTGTTATAATATACATGTGTTTTTAAAGAATGCCCCAAATCCTATTTTGGTACTTGCATTTGACACCGTTTCTGAAATATGGTTTTAAAAAAAAACAAACAAACCAAATCTTCAATACAAAGCAAATTTATACGTAAACATTTTGACTAAGTGGTGTTGGAACATTTCTTATGCAACGACGTTACATTTTCTAATTTCCAAATATCAATGGAAATGTTGAAGATTTTTAATATATGTATAGAACAGTGGATAATTAAGTAATGGCCTTTTCATTAAAGGTGATATTGAAGGCAACAAGCCATGGTCTAAGTCACTGGATGGATTTAGATCTATTTCAACATTATCATCATCATCTGATGTTTTAGTAATATTTTCAATAGCAAATAGTAAAGATGAACTTTGTGAAACTGGGTCAGGATTACGATGTAAACTTTCCGATTTTATAGCTGATTGTTCCAAACGATTGCTCATCATTCTATATTTCATTCCCACTGGGTGGGTGGGTGGGATAACAGCTAGAACTCAAGGTCCTGCTTCGTGTTTCGATAAAACTCGTTGGTTAAACAAGGAGTTGAAATCAGTTTCATGGGTGATCAGCGATTGTTTATATAAAGACTGATTTCTAACAACAGAGTAACGTAAAGTAGATTAAATTATCTAATCCTCAAACTTGCAACTATTGCAACTAATCCGGTGATACATCGGAAGATTCCTATCTAATCCCGTGTTCTTATTAATGTTCATATTTTCACCAGTCTAAGCTATCTCAATCTTCGCCACGGTGAAGTAGGCTTCAATAATCACCATCCATCTTTTTTAAACAGTATATTTGAAAGCTGAAGGATTTTGTCCTAATGCTCTAACGCAATATCCATTAAAGTTTGACAAACCATTGACTTTTACGTCATGCCAGGGGGGATTGAAGCAGTGTATATTATCTGGAAGGCTTTATGATAAACAGCTCCTTAGAAAAGTCATGCAGGGTTTTCATTTCATTTTTAATTTTTAATAGGATTTTAATTATGTGATTGCAGACTGTCACAATTCGCACAAACTTAATATGCTTTTTCGTCAATTTCTATTGAGTGGTTTTTGATAAGTGGTTCAAATAATTTTCTGTTTTTTTTTTTTATAGTAATGTTTGCTTATGTAATGGTGAATCGGTCTCATTTTTATATATCTGAACGCACTTCATGGCAGAATATTTTTCTGTTGAACTGTGAAAAGCGGTCTAGGAGAGGTAGTGTTTTAGTGCTATTTTATATTTTAGTAAAGGGGTCAATACCAGATAGTAAATCATATCGGCATAATTTAAATAATTCTGTACGACCTTCATGCCAAGATGCGTTCTATCCCAAAAATAAATTCAACTTCTGTTTTGTGGTTTTGAGAACAAGTCGTTTAAAGGTTTTACATTTTTAGTAACTCTGATCATAGTTGGTGGAAGATCGGCATCATTTCATCTTGCACAAGCTAAAATCCATCTATGCCACAATGTTTTTTGTTCAGCGTGTTCCAGTTATAATAGGTCGTTGTTGTTTGTTTATTTAGAAGAAGCCATTTAAAATGTTTTCTGGTAATAGCACCATACGAAATGGTGGATCTATATTATCATAACAAACCTGAAACGTATTCAGGTCAGGATACTTTCTGTCAAGTTTGGTCGAAATATTTTTTTTAGATTTTGAGGAGTCGCTTAAACGTTTTTATTCCCTACTTTTAGTAAGAATGACCATATTTAATGGTGGATTGGCAAATTTAGTCAAATTGTACTGAGGGGTTGTAAAAAAATAAGTCATCTAAAAGTTGTTTAAGTCCCATTAACAGTGGCCATATTTAATAATTAATAGGCATAATTTGAACAAATTTGAGTCTTTCGTGCCGTGATTCTCTCCATCAAATTTTGGTACATTTCTGTTGAACAGTCTTAGGGAAGATGCCATAAAAGGGTTTTAATAGTTTTCATAGCAAAGGAAGCCATGATTAATAGCATGTCTGCATTTAGAGGTTTCTCCATTGATTAGCTGTGGCCATAATTGTTAGTAGATAGACCTCCATCATTTAACTCGGTTTCATAGCCTGTTGTCTCAGTTTGCATCCCACCAAATTATGTTGAGCGATTTTAGAGAATAAGCCATTTAAATTTTTCCCTCTATTTTTTTTATTAATGCAAGATATAATTTGAACAAATTAGATATAATTTAATGACATATTTAAGCATTTTGTAGCTGATGTTTTTCTTTAGCTTTTCTACTGTTAGAAACGGTGACCATACTGAACGGCTGATAAGTTTGCTTCTCATCGAATTTGGTAAAATTATGTTGAGTTATTTCAGAGATAAAGTCATTTAAATATTTCTGACAAATGACGCACATCCTTAGTGACCGCAAAAGCTTTGTAATCTCTGTACAAAATCTAAAACTTCGGGTTATGTCACTGAGAATACTGCTTTGTCGGTCTCCGTCGGCAAAGCATCAAAAGTGAGGCCACATGCTTGGTTATTAACGCCCTGAGCTTTAAGTAGAAAAACAAGCATACATTGTTTTGTTATCACATAAATAAACAACACTGATCACAATTAGATATCAGGCAAATAAACAAGGTCTTTCTAAATTGGCTTACCTACAAGCAATTAGTTACATTGATAATCTGCCTTAAGAGCTGGTATCTTTCTTGTGATGCAAAGATTTCAGAGTAGCCCACGGACCTAATACCTGCCAGCGCGCGTGTATTGTTTTAACCACCCGTGCCTTTGGAACATTTTCTGGGTCTTGATCTCACAGATCAGCTCACTACAGTACTAGTTAAGCTTAATTAATCTGTTCCAGCGTATGTCATGAATTTAGTAGCTAAAAATATTTTTTTTTTCAAGTTTGAAATTTGGTTTATTTTTCGTTCTGTATTCAGAGTTGCGAGGTTTCGGTTTACTGACCAACGTGATGTCAAAGTATGAAACATTCAGGAGTAAAAAGTCGCTCTTGATTTTTCAGTTTTGAAGTGTTTCGCTCTATTTAATGTTTTGAAAAGCAATTTGTTTAGAACATACACATCATAATTAAACTGATATTGTATCTAAGAGCTAAGACAATGCATAATACATGAGGAATTGTCAATTGCGGAAGAAACGAATGAGACACGTGACATCTAATCGTGAGGTCAGACGCTATTTATGAACCCATTAAAACGTGCATCAAACATCCGAAAAATGGCGGTAGACCCTTAAGTAACAAGTGCATTTGACATCCTCTCCGATGAAACTCGGTTATTACTGTTACCGTAAGTCCTTTTTATATGTACTGTTTATTTTACCAATGCGCCATATATTTGCTCATGTACGGCATCGTTCATGTACCATACATTTGCTAAAGCACCACATCAGCTATTTACTGTATATTTCCTCAAGTACTACATTGCTCGTTTACCATATTTGATGATCAGTTTATAGGTGATGATAAGCGCCCTATTTATTATTTTTTTTTTTTTTTTGTACAACATTTAGACAAATTCTTCCTAATGATATCTTCGTCTCAAGTTCTATCCAACTTGTTGACAAATTTGATTAGGCAGGCTGGTTTTACTATGTAAGAATTAGTCTATTATTTTCATAAAACCTGGAATTTAGGCTGGAACGTTTCCCAAAATACCTCAGCCTTAATAAAATTTAGAAGAATCGAATCACGGTGCTGTTTATTAAAAACGATTAGAAACTCAATTCTTTTCCACGTATCTACCCGCTAGGCTTACTTAACAACTGACAGCTGTTATATGTAACGTAACTCACTCAACTTTTGATTGTTTCATTTGCTGCATTTCTTTCATCACGTATTATGACATGTTTACTTTTTAAGACGTGTCTTAGTTGAATATATTAGACGATTAGTAAAAACACCGATTGAATTTAGGTGATTTTATTTCCTACGGCATCATACATGTACAGGATAAAAAATCATAGATACAAGGATCTCAATGAAGACATGCACATGCGTTAAAGGATCTGCAATAACCAAGACACTATGCAGTGACTTACAAACTTAGAGACCGCTCCGGTGGCTTAGTGGTCAGAGCGTCCGCCTCGGAAGCGGGAGGTCGTGGGTTCGAACCCAGGCCGAGTCATACCAAAGACTTAACAAAAATGGTACTAACAACTGCCTCGCTAGACGCTCAGCATTAAGAGGTTAGTGTTAGTACTGGTCGGCCTGGTGTCAGAATAATGTGACTGGGTGGGACATCATACTACATGTCTGCAGCATGATGCCCCAGTGCTAGACATCACTATAAACTGCCACACTGCAGACATCGTAGCAATATGACTGAAAAATTGTTAAAGCTATGTTAAAAATCCTAATCACATCACATCACATCACAAACTTAGAGATCGAGCTTTTGTTTTCTTGTATGATCCAATCAAAAGTGACTTTACAGAAGAGAAGACATTTGCAACACAGAATCAAATCTTTCATGATTTCCAGGACAGATGAGTGTCTGTACTGTTCACTTGAAAACAGAAGCGGGGTTAGAAGAACCCTTATCTGCTACTGTATTATGCGATAGCACATCTGGGTCTATTCTGTTAGCGACTGCCTAGCTCTTAAGCAGAACAAAGACGGAACAAACTAAAGTACAAGCCTTTGATAGCGGTGTCATTATTAAAGAAATCAAACCATATTTCATCTGATGATATAAGGGATAATCGTGACCATTTTGATTTTCAAGTTAAATGTACATACAAAATTTGACAAAGTTAGACCGAAGAATGTTTGTTAAATTTCTTACACTATAAATCGTTTTCCACCATTGATACTACTGCCATTACAGACCTAAAGCCACTTAATCACCACAACCACCACCACTACAGCTACTTCCATTTTCACTATCATTACTCAAACTACTACCGCTGCTGATACGACAACGACAATGATGATGACAGCAGTAACTCCCGGAATCCATCTCCACATAAGCACTAGGAAGAAAAAGATGTTAAAAGTACAACTTCGATGACTATTTTGTTTGTCAGGTCTCACTGATTCAAATGCCAGAATCTTTTATGATATTTCCATATTTATGTTACATTAATAATCTGTATACAACGAAATCAAAAACAGCATCTATTAACAATGTATGTAAACAAGAGGACAAAGTTGGCCTGAGATTGTTTACATATCTGCATAACGGTGATCTGCAAGTACAGTTGCCATGAAATCTGGGTCCGTAGGATGCTTTCTGCAGAACTTTGCACCTAATGTTGTTGATTGTATACCTTATCGTAACAATCGTTTCAAGGTTTCTCTAATTTATACATCTTCATTCATATCATCATCGTTTGTCCTTTGCTGAAAGGTTTCTTTGTTAGGACACTATCGAAAGTTGGTCAAATTTTGTTACGTGGTGTTTCGAGATTAATTAGGGAAAACGGTTTTCGAATTTTAGTGACGGCAGCAGTATCTGGTGGCTGGTGAACATGATTTATATACACGTGAAAGGTCGTAGAGAAGGGACACTGTATCAAGTTTAGTCAATTTCTGTTCAGAGGTTTTTAAACGACATTAAAAGTTTTACTATTTTTAGTAGCAACAACCATACTGGATGGCAGATTTACATCATTTCGTTCAAACTTAAAACTCCCTCCATGCTAAGACTCTCTCAGATTTAGTCAGCCTTTTGAATGATTTTTTAGAAGAAATATTTGAAAGGATTGTCTTTTTATAGAACGGACTTTTCTTTTCATTTCGCGTCCCTCAGACGTTGATTGTGACATATCATTTTATGCATCATACTGTGGGGATCTTCTTGCTTTTTTCTTTTTCCTTTTCTTTGTCGGTTCTGTCTGCTTCTTTTCATGTTTTTCTGCTACTGTTGTTAAAGACTGTCAGCTTTTCCTTTTCTGGGTTTGTTCAATTCTTGTTGTTTCTGCTATTTCTCTTTTTGTTCTTGTTTTTGTTTTTGTTCCTTTAGTTGTTTCTCTTTAGGCTCTTGGGTTATTTGTTGGTTGCTTGGTTTGTCATGTTGATTTTGATAGATTATTGATTGGTTTGTCATGTTGATTTTGATAGATTATTGATTGGTTTGTCATGTTGATTTTGAAAGATTATTGATTGGTTTGTCATGTTGATTTTGATAGATTATTGATTGGTTGCTTTGTCGATCTTGACTCTCTTATCCATCTTTTTCTCTGCTTTGTTGCGGGGATTGTTTCTCCTTTGTTACTAGGTTTGGGTATTGGTGCCACTTCTTACTGGAAAATCTTTTTCTGTGTGATAGTTGTGGACTCTCCTTCTGTGTTTTGGGTTACTATACATTTTTGAAGACTGTGTCCCAATTTCCCACATTTTTTGCATTCCCTATGATATGTGCAGCCTTTCTACCATGTTCTGACTGGGAATCCGTGAAGAAGAAGAAATACCTTCTTTAGTGCCCTAATTTGATTTTTGTCAATTTCTAAAATTCTCACTCCATTTTTGATTGAGTAGCCTGGGTGTGTGTCCATTCTTGCCATTTACTTTGATTTTAGGATTTCTCTCAAATTTTTCCACTGTAGCTTCGAGTGGTATCTCGAGCGGAATATCAGATATATGGAGTTCTGCTGATCTTTTATTTATCTTTCTTAGGAAGGGTGCTGGTTTCACTGTGTTGAAGGTGATATCTTCACACGGTAGTTTTCCGTATGGCAGTATATTTGTGTTTCCTTTAGGTCTTAATATGTAAGCCTCTTCTCCTCTCATATTTTAAAGAGTCCGTGAGGTCAATAATTGATTTATCCAAAAACCTAATAAAGGTCAGTATCTTTGATATTCTTGGTCTTTTATCTGGTTCTATCTCTCATGTTTATCTCTTGAGTGTCAGCCTTGTATGTATGTTCGAGAAAGGCTCCGTCTTCTGTTTCTATCCTTCTGGTATCGAAATATTTCTCCAAAAATGTCACTTCTCTATGCCTCGACATTTTGTTGTTGCAAGTGTAAATTGTGAATTCAGTTCAGTCAATTTGTAATCATCATCTCTGTATTTGTTGCAATATTATTCTTTCTATATAATACTTTTGAATCTACATTCCTATTTCAAAGTAAAGTTCCATTTCACACTTTACATTATGGTTTCCAGTGTTGATTCTATGGCCCTATCGCCTTTTTGGCACCCTTGCTCCCACTTGCTTGTTTAGGCGGCATTGTACTTTGCTGTACTACTATGACACTATTTGCACAAACTTGAAAACCATCTATGCCGGAACAGATTATGGCAAAATTTTGTTTTATTCTATTGAGCACATTTTCAGTAGCCATTTAAAGGCGTTTCTATTTTTAATAGCGATGTCCATATTTGATGGTTGGTCGGCATCTCTGAACAGGGTTGTGAAGTCCATCATGCTGGAGGGCTTTCTCTCTCGAATGGACGAATTTTGCTATACGAATCCTTTGGTGAAGCCTCAGGGTCAAAAATCAATCATGATAAAACTGAAATTCTGAAAATAGGCAACTGGAGAAAACTGAAATTTTGAAAATAGGCAACTGGAGAGGTAATCACCCGGTACTGTTCCACCCCACCCCCCCCATAAAAGACAAGGTTAAAGCATTGGGAATCAATTTTGGGAAAAACGAAGCAGTAGAAAACTGCAAAACAATAATAACGAAATTCAAAGAAATCATCCAAATCTGGGTACTTACGCCACAATGCATTATGGAGCGAGTACAAGTCGCAAAGACATATATGTACCCAAATATGAACCATCTTCTAAACTCTATGGACATAGGAAACAATCTTTTGGAAAATATTGACAACGAAATTATCAATTATATATGGAATTTTAAAACCTATTATGTCAAAAAATCCACTCTATGTAGGGCAAAACCAAAGGAGGCTTAGCACTACCAAACCCAATCTTAATAAAATATGCTAACATAATAAATAGGATCAAACGTCTAAACACTCAACCGGAAACACATTGGGAAGCATTATACATCTATTGGTTTGGCTTCTCCATTAGAAATAGGAAAGACATTTATAAAAATAATAAATTAACTAAAAAACTTGAAGTACCTAGGAAATTTAGATTTATAAAAGAACTGATATGATCAATAAAACTTATGGGAAACAGAGATAGACCAAACATATGATTGCCTTAGAGATGAAACAGCAAAGAAAATAAAAAATAAAGAAGAAGAAGAAATAATCTATGTTAATTGGGATAGAGTGTGGAGGCATATGGCCAACATCGGATCCCCTAGATTCCAGAGTAGGATATTCAAATACCTCCACGACGCGTGGTTAACGGGAGAAGTCGCTGTAAGAAGAAAAATGATAAGAACAATAGTAAAATGCCCAATGTGCAAAACAGCGAATTTTACGAAATACCACGCAACCACGCAGTGTGAAATAAGGAAAAACGACAGAATTAAATTAATTATGGAAATTTGTATATAAAAAAAAGAAATATCAAAGGAAACAAATTTTATATTTGGATGGAAATTTTGACAAAAATACAATAAATAAGATAACCGAGTATATTATAAAAACAATGATGGCCTGTGGACAGGTAATATCAATTAAGAAATAGAAAACATAGGCCATCATAAATAACAAACCATAGAGATAAATAATTTAATTTGAAATTCAAAGTCAAAATTCAGTTTAAAAAATAAAATTCTTTGATGTTTCTTAACATAAACAAGAATAATCTGCCAACCAGGGAACGGAGGTGGGAAAGGGACCTTGGTAAAACGCTCATCAGGGGCGTTAACGCAAAAACGGGCTAAGACCTCAGTCTCACCCCTGCTTTCCCTGGGAGGAGATAATACGATAAAACAAATAAATTTAATATACAGTTAAGTATGTGATGTTGCTAAATAGGAATCATCTACCAACATAAACCCTATATACAAATACATTAAATGTAACGTCAAACATTTAACCATCTGCATATTAAAAATCATTATACAAAAACGTTACAATGAAGTTTAAATTATTCACTTTCCTTACCTAAGAGAGGATGGGACAGGGTATCTGTATGGGGAAAGTAAGAGATAATGACGTCATGGGGCTATATCACAAGGCGCCACGCGAAGTGGGCATGCCCATAAAAAAGCGTAAGAAAACACCCCATATGGAACATAAGCACATACGAAACACAAACACAGCACAGGACTAGGAAATAGCTAATACTCCTTTCAATCTTCTCTCCAACAACTATACTGCTCCCGTACTGTACAGTAAATTTAAAACAAATTAGAAAATTTTAACCAAAACATAAAATAAAATAAAAAAAGAGGTGGCCAAACTCGAGTCGGGAGAAGTACAAAAAATGAAGTATGGACCCTCATTCGAGTACAGCCCACCTCACTCTAAGAAGTAAATCATGCGAGGAGCTACACACATAAGCACGCACATAAAACACTAGGATTTCTTTTTTCATCATAGTACACCGCTAAGTCGTCAAATTCAAAATTATTGAATATTAACGGAAACAAATTAAATCAATAGTATCAGGAAAACTGGGAAAATAGATCTGACTGAATTGCTGTCCCAACACAAAAACTATATATAGCACTCACACAATATAGCAAATACACATACAGCAAACACGGGACGTAGGAGACCTCTAGCAAAGGTCACAAAAAAAGCCCCGGGGAGGGAATTCGAGCAAGGTGAAGGAAACCTGGCTCGGATGAACAACCTTAAAGATAACACTAAGGAACTATAAATACCCCATCAAAAATTTTATAAAATAAATCTTTGAGCAAAATTCTTTTAATAAAAAGAAACAAACAACACACCTTCGGGGGACACACATACATGTAAAACAATTTTCTTCTTTTTGACAATGGGGGGGGGGGATCTGTCTGGTGGCCCCCACCCCAAAAAAAAGAATTTTGCTGTGCATTTCTCGGGGATGAAATTGTTCACAGGTTGTTCGATCTTTTACATATGTTGGCCAAAATGGATCACATATTGGCATCATTTGAATAAGTCTGAAAGGTCTTGATACCAGATTCCTCAATGTAAAATCATGTGCAAATTGGTCAGGCTGTTTGTGACAAGTTCTAAACAGCAATTGTGATAGGATGACGCAGGACGGACAAAGGATCATACCAAAATCTTATTTGGCCTTTAGGCCAGATGAGCTAAAAATAGGCATAATTTTGCATACGAATGCGGCGATTTATTGATATGACTGCTATTTACTAATTAAGCAAAGTCATAAGCGTTTGGCCAAGGGCCAAATAACTTAATTGATTTGGTGTTTTTATATTGTATAATTCTAGCGAGCAAAAATGGGTGGGTAATCTGTGTGTATCATTCGGTGTAACAAGACATTGAATTTAAACTTGCGATCCTCTGACAGTAAAAAGGTATCGCTATAATTGTCCCCCCCCCCCGACCTCCTACTGTGATAAACTATCAATAATGTTATGATCACTTTGTTTTACAATTGTTGGAATATTATCATTTAATTGCTTTCGTCAATATTGCAGATATAGCTATATCCAGTGGATAAAGGTTTGGCGCTAATAAGATCGTTTTCTCACTCCATGCTTAGCATGTATCAAAATTGCAAGGTTGGCGTTCAATGAAACGCACGTCACAGATATATCTGTAGATCAATATCGAATCTACTTGAACTTGGGGACATGGAAATATCATAAACAACTACGCTAATTACCTGTCAATCTGTATCTAATACCATGACAAAATGTTCATGTATGTATGTATGTATGTATGTATGTATGTATGTATATATGTATGTATTGTTTTGCTGTAGAAATATAACATTTTAGCATTTTTTGCTTATTTTGGTATGAAATATACCAATAAATTAATGTTGAAGAAAAATAACTATTGTGGGTAACAGGCAACAAATCAATATTTTATTAGCAAAAGTTCAGTGCGTAACTGTTACTGGTATCGTATCGCTTACCGCCATTGATTCTGACGTCACACATCTGCTTCCATGACATGCTGCGCGGAACACTATAAACTGACAGAATATTGTTATGTAATTGAGCTTAAGGGGTCGGATTTTATCGAATACTAGTTAGCGATCAATTAAGTACCCAATGTTCAATTAATGATACATGTATTTCACGATCTTCTATTTATCATCATATCCGCGATGAAAGCCACTTCAGACTACTGTTAAAAGCTTGATTATTGCAATGTTATTCACTTATTCTCGTTGAAATAATAATAGTTTAAAATAATTTCCTTGGCCCATTTTGTATTTCATTATTTTAGCAATCGATAATG
Source organism: Sinohyriopsis cumingii (assembly GCA_028554795.2). Classification (NCBI taxonomy): domain Eukaryota; kingdom Metazoa; phylum Mollusca; class Bivalvia; order Unionida; family Unionidae; genus Sinohyriopsis; species Sinohyriopsis cumingii. The sequence goes on along the minus strand of CM068825.1, from coordinate 119,152,792 downwards.
TCTTCCACTACAGCACTATAAAGGCACAATATAGATTAATCGTGACTGTTTTTCACTAAAGCGCTATACATACTCAACGTAGTGTAATTGTGACTGTTTTCCACTAAAGTACTATGAATACACAATTTAGTGTAATCGTGACTGTTTTCCACTAAAGCACTATGAAAGCCCAATGTAGTGTAATCGTGACTGTTTTCCACTAAAGTCCTGTGAATACACAATGTAGTGTAATCGTGACTGTTTTCCACTAAAGTACTATGAAAGCACAATGTAGTGTAATCGTGACTGTTTTCCACTAAAGTACCATGAATACACAATGTAGTGTAATCGTGACTGTTTTGCACTAAAGCACTACAAATACACAGTGTAGTGTAATCTTGATTGTTTTCCACTAAAGTACTATGAATACACAATGTAGTGTAATCGTGACTGTTTTCCACTAAAGCACTACAAATACACAGTGTAGTGTAATCGTGATTGTTTTCCACTAAAGCACCAATGCAGTCGTGATGATCTAACCGTGACTATTACATATCCATAAAGGAGTGGCTGTTATTGTTGTAGGGTTCAACGCCATTTTTCAGCACATTATAGGCTATACATGGCGGCCAATATTAATGGTGGAGGAAGAACCCGGGAAATCCCCGGAAAGAACCACCGACCCTCGAGAAGCGCTTGGCAAGCTTTCTCACATACCCACATTGGCCGAATCCGAGGCTCGAACCTACGCAGACAGGTGAGATGGCAGTGATCCGTAACGTAGAGCGCTTTAGACCACTCGGCCACTCAGGGCCCCCATAAACGAGTGGAAAACGTAGTATTTGGTGACCAATACAGATTTGTTTCTCACAGAGCGTAGTTTTAACAAGTATCATTTATGAGATGTAAATTTTAATGGAAGTGGAAACTAAATCTTCAACGTAGTTGAAACAGAACTGCCGATCGTATTTATTAACTTTAGTGAGTGTGTGTATGTGTGTGTGTGTGCAGATCGTTTTGCAAAATCTGATCACCAAAATGTACTACCTTTACTAGTAGTAGCTATCTTTACTAGTAGTAGCTCAGTAGCTGCGTGGTTAGACTCGTGAGTAGAATGGTTCGGGTTAGATTCCCACCTACAATACGTACCAAAAATACAGATAACAACGCGACCTAAATATACCACTACATGATTTATGGGCATATTTGTCTACGCTCTTCACTTTCAAATATCAAAAGGTAAATGCAGACCGTGATATGTTGACATACTATGCAGCTTTGGATCTGTGTCTATGTTGTGAGTTGTAGGCCATCAAACAGAACATGCTCTGCAACAGATGTTACGTAAATAATTATGTGACTTGTTCCTGCAATCCATTTTCCTACTTGTATAGCGTTTATTGAAGGTCGGATCTGATCACAGCAGATAATATATACACCATCATATAAAATTATGACAATACTTTTACCAAGTTTTGTAAATAAACGTATGTTTCTATGACGTCATATAGGTAAACAAACCATGCGGGCATGTAGTGTGATGCAGCTCAATTGGAGCAAAATATGCATTCTAATCCTCGAATCAGAAAACGAGATCACAAATAATGGGGTTATCAAAGTTGAAACAAAGCACTCGTATCTTATTTTGTATTGTTGTGTTGTTTATGATGTAAAATAAAAGTACTTCAGAAAGTATTGAAGACAATATCAAATTAAATTTGCCGAATAAACTAAGACTTCAGGAATGGTGATCATTTATATATACCAATCCTACCCCCATGATGGAGACAAGTTTAAAAAGTAGTTTAAAAGTACATAATTCTTCCCACCCCACCCCAAATTGCAAGTAGAGCGATTGGTCAACATGCATATCTTTGAATTATCACCATAATATACTCAATGTTCATGCAGTCCACTTAAAACTACAAAAATAGTGCGTTAACAAACTTCCGACATTTACGAAGTACACAAGGGCAAAAAATGTTTAAAAAGATATTGTGCAAGCATAAATACTTGTCAATATGCACACCTTGAGGCGATGACATTAATGCCCCCACCCCCAGTTTCAGTGATCTATCAAAACCTGGACTGGTTACGTTCACAAGATTCTGTTGCTCTGCCTATATACACGAGGTACAGATTTTTCCTAATTAAGAAAAACATTATTTTTTGTGTGTACATGTTTATGAATTTACACACGAAATCTACTTTGTTCTATTGTTCATCAATTACTGTAATGTACCAATTATTGGTTCAGTCAGAGTGAACTGGTAAAGGTGAGTCACTTCAGTTCGATACGATAAGACTGCATTTACAAGCATAAAGTTACCCTCTTTAATATACGTTCTAAGCAAAAATACATACTGATTTTTGGAAGTTACGGTAATTCTCTTTACATCTACAAATCATAGCAATCAGTCAATTATTATAACAATGGTTATGTCATAAATAGCAGATTGCCCTTATCACACTGTGACACAGATCACTGGAAGAAACCTGATGTGCATTAGAACTTGCTATAACATGAGACTGTGATTAACTTACTATTACATGAGGCTGTGATTAACTTACTACTACTTGAGGCTGTGATTAACTTACTATTACATGAGGCTGTGATTAACTTACTGTTACACGAGGCTGTGATTAACTTACTATTACACGAGGCTGTGATTAACTTACTATTACATGAGGCTGTGATTAACTTACTATTACACGAGGCTGTGATTAACTTACTATTACATGAGGCTGTGATTAACTTACTATTACATGAGGCTGTGATTAACTTACTGTTACACGAGGCTGTGATTAACTTACTATTACATGAGGCTGTGATTAACTTACTACTACTTGAGGCTGTGATTAACTTACTATTACATGAGGCTGTGATTAACTTACTACTACTTGAGGCTGTGATTAACTTACTATTACACGAGGCTGTGATTAACTTACTATTACATGAGGCTGTGATTAACTTACTATTACATGAGGCTGTGATTAACTTACTATTACATGAGGCTGTGATTAACTTACTATTACACGAGGCTGTGATTAACTTACTATTACATGAGGCTGTGATTAACTTACTACTACTTGAGGCTGTGATTAACTTACTATTACATGAGGCTGTGATTAACTTACTATTACACGAGGTTGTGATTAACTTACTATTACATGAGGCTGTGATTAACTTACTATTACATGAGGCTGTGATTAACTTACTATTACACGAGGCTGTGATTAACTTACTATTACATGAGGCTGTGATTAACTTACTACTACTTGAGGCTGTGATTAACTTACTATTACATGAGGCTTTGATTAACTTACTATTACATGAGGCTGTGATTAATTAACTTACTATTACACGAGGCTGTGGTTAACTTACTAGTACATGAGGCTGTGGTTAACTCACTATTACATGAGGCTGTGGTTAACTTACTATTACACGAGGCTGTGATTAACTTACTATTACACGAGGCTGTGATTAACTTACTACTACACGAGGCTGTGATTAACGTACTATTACACGAGGCTGTGGATAAATTACTATTTCATGAGGCTGTGGTTAACTTACTATTACATGAGGCTGTGATTAACTTACTACTAATTGAGGCTGTGATTAACTTACTATTACACGAGGCTGTGATTAACTTACTATTACACGAGGCTGTGGATAAATTACTATTTCATGAGGCTGTGGTTAACTTACTATTACATGAGGCTGTGGTTAACTTACTATTACACGAGGCTGTGATTAACTTACTATACACGAGGCTGTGGATAAATTACTATTTCATGAGGCTGTGGTTAACTTACTATTACATGAGGCTGTGGTTAACTTACTATTACATGAGGATGTGATTATCTTACTATTACATGAGGCTGTGATTAACTTACTATTACACGAGGCTGTGATTAACTTACTATTACATGAGGATCTGATTAACTTACTATTACCTGAAGCTGTGATTAATTCTTTGTCCTCATGTATTCTGACGTACATTAACAATGCAACAAAATAAACACCAATCCATTTTCAGGTTCTAAGACGAAACATAAATATCTGACTTCTGAAGTTTTACTGTTTTGAAATGCCTACATAATTTTAACATGATTGGAACCGCAAGATAAATTGTGTTGGGATAATCTAGCATATGTCCTGCCAGTCATTCGCAGTGCTTTTCAAGAGATCAGGGATACATATACTTTTATAGTTTTCTTAGCCTGTTCTGATATGGATGATTTGCTACATTGTACAGCCTCTCAGAACCTAATGTCCTAATACAGTGGAGGTCCAGGGTAGCTGAATGATCTAAGACATTTGTCATTTCATATCAATCACGCCTATCGTTTCTGCCCGCATGGATTGTGGTCTCGGCTTGACCAACATGGGTATGTCAGAAAGCTGGCCAGTAGCTTCCTGCTGCTCAGTGGTTATTTCTGGGGGTCTTTCTGGGTTCTTCCTTCGTCTGATGTAACTGTCTGCTACGTATATTATGTTCTGAAAGAACAAATTAGCGTTGTATCCTGTAACACCAAACCAAACCAAACACAGTGTAATCAGTTCATAGCAATCGAAATATTCCAAAATTGGGCAATATGTTATAGATTAAAAAGGAACATAGTTACTTGCATCTTGATATTGGAAGAGATATAAATAAAAAGTAATCGATCTTTCAGTTTACTGTTGCTACACTACAAAATTTACCGTGGACATGAATGGCACATACTACATTCATATGATGACTTTATCCCTCTTAATGACATTGATCGAAGGGACACGAATATTGCGTGACACTGTGTAGACGTGGGTAAAGTTTCAACAAAATAACTATATGGTGCTTAAATTTAACATTCATACTGATACAGAAACAGACCACTGACTTACATTATCCTTTATCCTAACGTAAACCAAGAGTCAGGGGTGTGACTGTGAATGCATAAAACACAGTCAAACCAAGAATATATTCATTGGTTCCAAAGTTATATCCATACATGGCAAGAAGTAGCTGATTTAATTTGACTCTTGCAGTGACCATGACCACGAGGCAGAGGGAATGGCTTTGACATAATAATAATAAGGTGGGTCTAGTACCGAGCCGAATCTTCAGAAGCTCTAGGCACTTTACTCAATTAGATAACACATACTAACATATACAACGACAATACTATGAAAATAAACACCATGAAATTACAAAACAAAAACATGCTGACAACATATAATGATGTAAACATTATTAAGTCTTAAGTCTGTTCTTGTAATCCAAATAGGCGAGTTTTAAGGGCCTTCTTGGATGAGATCACCGTGTCCTTGTGTCTAAGATACACGGACAATTCGTTCCTTGTAGCTGGACACTGGTACGCAAAAGAACCATGTCCGCATGAATTGGTTTTAATAGTGGGAAGAATGAGAATCCAAGTCTCAGATGAGTGCCAGTTTCTAGATCGGTGTACACTTGGGTGAGGTCAAAAAGGTTGTGTTGGACTGGATGGAGCGAGTAAATGCAATGGGATATATTCAGTGGTTCAACAGTTATAATCCTTATAAAAATACAAGTCACATAATTATATTTCTTTTCATCACCTTTACCTTGAAGCAAGGTGCGTTAATATGATGTGTTACATCAACTGATCATTATATATATTTGGAAAAGTTTTAATTTAAATAATTAGTTCAAAGGTTATACACAGGGCAAGGTAAAAAAGGTTACAATAATGTTTTCACCAACCATGACCCTCACATCAGGAATGGAGCTTGGCTATGTCATGCGACACACACACACACACACACACACACACACACACGAACACTATATATATATATATATATATATATATATATATATATATATATATATATATATATATATATATATATATATATATATATATATATATATATATATATATACACACACACACACACTCTTTAGCAGTTTCATTAGAATGTATTCTGTGGTTCATGAGTTATACTCTTCCTGAACAAGGACAATGACAGCTACTTCTTCACTTGCAGAGACCTTCAGACGGCATAGCTATGGCATGTGACACACTGCCTACAAATGACATATACTTTAACAAACTTTCATCTGACTATATTAAGTGGTTCAAAAGCTGTACCCTTGCAAAGATACAAGTAATACATATGCATGTTCTGTTGCTGTGAGTTTGACCTTGGGACAGAGGAAACGACTATGATATGTGACCCACTGTCCAGCCATGATATATTAATGATTAAAGTTTCATCACAAGGGAACATGAATATGGCACTGTCTATATATATATATATATATATATATATATATATATATAGAGAGAGAGAGAGAGAGAGAGAGAGAGAGAGTTAAGTGTTTAGGCTTGAATGAACAGTAACAAAAGAAAGAGTGAAAACGATGAGCTTTGAAAAATTTAACAAATAATTTAATTCCCTGGAGCAACACTATACAAAAAATTAAGAACTTACGGTTTTAAGAATCAAATCCAAAAATAATCCAAGAATAATCCATCAATTAAATTTTTGAAGTCCTAGTAATGAAATGTTCTAATGAATTCAACTTAGAGTCCCGACGAATAATCCAAAATGGAAGGCGATGACGTATAATGTAGTCTTTATGGTGCTGTATCGTCTACAGTTCTTTTTTAATTCCACATACAATAATATTCTTTGTCCAAGAATTCTGTAGAGCACTCAAATATTTCTAGAAAAAAGAATTAATCTTTTAGAATCCAACTAATTTGAATAAAAATTAAATTATAACTAAAAACTGCCACAACAGACACTTTTCAAAAACCCAATTGAGAGATTTCTCTCTAAGCATCACTATTAAAACTAAATAATTCGCAATTTCGGAAAGGCCAGAATTGCGAAATGGAGGCTGTTTACATATAAAGAAATGACGTAGCCCCAGTATGACCTTGATAAAACCAATCATTTTACTACGAGAAAAAAAGTTGTTTACTTCTTTCACTGATTTTTAAATCAAGGTCGGGAACTAGGTCAGCTTTAGGTGTTTTCAACTGAGGAGTCAATGTCAAACTATCTTCTGAAAAAATATAGAGTTCCTAGGAAACAAAAACTACATTATTCTGACATGTAATGAGATTTAAAAAAAGGATTTTAAAACTTACAATTAAATTAAATCAAATATATGTAAAACTTCCCGCCATAAAGAAAAAGAAAGATTTATATAATAAAACAGTCTTTTTACCATAAATTAATTATATATGAGGTTTAAAAAGCCTCTTATAATATTACACACAGTGTACAAAAGAAATAATACATTGTTATACACAGGATAGTGCGTCTGTCATTAAATTATCTTATCCCTTGATGTGCCTGATGTCAATATCATATTCGTGTAACAACAAACTCGACCTTAGTAGTCTTTGATTTTTATTTTTCATCTTGCCGATGAAAGTAAGGGGGTTGTGGTCACTAAACACAATGATCGAAGAAGAAGCTGAACTAATGAAAACTTCAAAATGTTGTAATGTCAATATCAAAGCCAAACATTCCTTCTCGACTGTTGAATAATTTCTTTGATACTTATTTAATTTCTTAGAAAAATAGTACACTGGATGATCAATACAATTTTCGTCTACTTGAATCAAAACTTTTCCACCCCCAACATTACTGGCATCAACAGGTAATTTAAATGATTGGCTGAAATTTGGAGCTATAAGAAATGGAGCGCTTTTAAGTATGGATTTTAACTTGTCAAAAGCCTCCTGGCATTTTTCAGTCTAAAGGAATTTGTTTTTCTTACTCAAAAAATGCTTCAGGGGTTCAGCAATTATATAAAAATTGGAACAGAATTTCCGATAGTATCCGGCCATACCTAAAAATCGCATCAGTTGCTTTTTATTTACAGGCACAGGGAATTCAGAGATATCCTTGACAATAACATCTATAGGTTTAACTAGTCCATGTCCAACGGTATATCCTAGAAAAGTTACACTAGCACGGCAGAACTCACTTTTGGAAAAATTAATTGTCAAACTTGCATCTGCGAGTTTGTGAAAGAACTTCCGAATTATTGCTAAATGTTCGTTACAGGTGTCGTTGTAGATGATGACATCATCGATGTAAGCATCACAATTGTCAAGACGAGAGGTAATCATATTCATGAGACTTTGAAAAATACTTGGCGACCCTTTCATCCCAAACGGCATTACTTTATACTGACAAAGTCCATCTGGAGTCACGAATGCCGAAAGTTCCTTTCCTCTTTCCGTAAGTGGAATTTGCCGAAATCATTTCAAAAGGTCATCTTTGCTTACATATTTGGCATTTCCGATCTTATCAATACAGTCACAGATTCTTGGTAATGGGAATGAACATGTTTTAGTCACACTATTCACCTTCATATAATACGGAAAGTTTCATCTGGTTTAGAAGAAGTCTGCATGGTGAACTCCAGTCACTTACTGGGCTCTATAAAATCATTCTCCAGCAGATACTGAATTTCTTTTTTCAAGTATTCCTGTTTGAGAGGGTTCATCCTGTACGGGTGTTGTTTCACAGGTTTGGAATTTACAATTTTGAACGTCATGGAATTTTTTCCCGTTCTTGTAGGAACATCTAGAAATAAGTGCTCACTTTCAAGAACATGTTGAAATAATAACTGTTTACGTTCATTTCTTTTTTGCTGTTGCAAATGTGAAAGTTTCTGACCCAGATCTTTCATAATTTCTGAATTCCGAAGATTTGTCACTCCAACATCAGTATACTCCGATGATATTCCTTCACGTAAATCTTCAGTGAGTCGGACAGGTACAACTAAATTAATTGCATGTTTAACCTCGTTCAAAATACTCCTTTGGTATGTTTATGTGGCAGAGTTGTTTTTGTTTTCGCCTCCCAGGAGTATTTATGATGTAATTTAAATCATTTTCCTGTCAAATGTGTAGGGACCATAATACTTGGCCTGAAGAGGATGTCGTGGTATGAGCAAGAGGGCAAGGACTATACCACCACGTTGAAAACTCCTTTCCTTCGAGTTTTTTTTTTATCCTATCTTGAATTCATTTTTGATTGAGTAGAGTGCAGATTTGCTCTTGCGACCTCACAAGCCTTTGACAACTTATACTTAAAATTGGAAACATAATCAAGAATATTAATTTCAGTATCTTCATTAGAAAGAAGTTTCTCTTTCAGCAACTTCAATGGTCAACGTACATTGTCCAAAAAACAGTTGAAAGGGACGGAAGCCTAGAGATTCTTGAACTGATTCCCTAACAGCAAACACTATTAACTGAATGCCTTCATCCCAATCTTTATCCGTATCAAAATAATATGATCGAATCATGTTTTTCACAGTCTGATGAAATTTTTCTAATGCCCTTTGGCTCGCAGGGTGATAGGCAGAAGATTTGAATTCTTGGATGCCCTAATTCGTATATCACTTGCTGGAAAATTCCAGACATGAAATTTGAGCCTTGATCAGACTGGACAGATATGGGTAGGCCAAACTGAGTTTAAAAAAACTTTATGAAATCTTTTACTATTGTTTTAGATTTCATATTCCTCAAAAGAATTGCTTCTGGAAACCTTGTTGACGCACACATAATGGTCAACATGTATTGGTTACCTGACTTGATCTTAGATAAGGGACCAATACAATCTACCATAGTTCTACTAAATGGTTCGTCAAAATCAGAAATAAGTTGTAGATGTGCCTTAGGCATTTTCTGATTCGGTTTTCCTACCATCTGACAAATACGACAAGACTTACATTATTTACGAACATCGATTTTGATTTTTGGCCAATAAAAGTGAATCAAGATCTTGTGCTAAGTCTTATTAATCCCTTAATGATGAGCAAAAGGAGTTTCGTGGGCCAAACTGAGTATTTCCTGTCTGTAAGGTTTTTGGAACTACAATTTGATAGTTCACTGACCACTCATCACCAGCAGGTACCTCGGGCGGTCTCCAATTTCGCATCAAAATTCCATTTTTAATGAATTAACAAACAGGGACTTCAGTTTCACTAATGGCCCTTTGAAATAAACATATCTCAGGATCTTTTTCCTGTTCAACGACAAGTAATTGTCGTTTGTCACCTTGATTAGAATAAAGATAATGAGTCGTTAAAAGAGGATCACTGTCATCAATACCTTCTGACTGATCCAAGCAAGGAGTGAAAATGACCTCATAAAAAGCCTGACCAATATATGTCAGCTAAAGGAATACTTTCCTCATCAACATCATTCTCAAGAGCTTTCTTTGCCATAGCTCTGGTAACTGCACAAGCTGTGAATAAATCAGGGAATTCTTTTTCAATTCGATCGACTTTCTGATCCAAACAAGGCTTGCCAGTTACAAGTGGATTAACCACACCATTTTCTCCAGCTGGGTCATTGCCTAGTAATAAATGAATGCCCTCGACGGGTAAAACAGACACTGTGCTGACGGTCACAGGTCCTGAGACTAAGTCTGATGCAAATTTACACAATGGAGAGGAACATTAACAAGCTGCACTCGATTCCCTGAATAAGAACACTCTCATTAGAAGAATACAATTCAGGAAAAGGCAAAGTACCTGACAATTAAAGACTCTGAGAAGCTCCTGTGTCCCTTAACATTTTAATAGGAATAAAAGTGATATAGAACCCTGCGATATGAATGGATCCTAATTCTCCATAATAAAATCAGTCTGGGGTTTATTAGACCCAACAAATGTATTGCTTTCAATTCATGACAGTGACCTTGCCCTCTCAGAAATAAGAGCATTTGGAATAGGTCTGTCTTGATTGTGATGCCTAATTTTCAATTTGTAGCAGTCAGAAATAACGTGTCCTTTCTTCTTGCAATACGTACACGTAGGAAGAGACAATGATTTTGGTCAAGCTTATCAGAAGCTTGATTCTTAAAAGCTGTGCTAGTTTGTGATTTAGAAGGGCTTGTATTAGCCGGAAAAAACTTTTCTGCCTGAAAACCGTTGAGTGGAAGTCTTATTTACAAAAGGAACTTTGTGAGTTAAAGAGTATTCATCAGAACCACGAGCAGCATTTTCCAAGGTTTCGATCTGATACTCGTCAAGATAAGTCTTAATGTCACTATGGACAGAGTTCTTGAACTCTTCAACTAATGTGAGTTTCTGAGACTTTCATAATCTTTATTAACCTTTCTAGAAGAGCACCATCGATCGTGTTTTTTTCCTATGCAAATTCTACATAGATCTGGTAAGCTTCTTTTTAAAAAAATATAGTTTCTGAATTTTTGCCGATAAGCATCAGGGACTAACTCATAACCCATCAAGATATAGTCCTTAACTACATCCTAGTCAGCACTCGGCTCTAGTGACAGTGAAATGTAAATATCACGAGCTCTACCAGTGAGTTCACAATGCAATACTAGAGTCCAGTACTCTCCTGGCCACTTCAAACTCTCAGCATTTTTTCAAAATAAGGAACACATATGTCTACTTCTTCCAGAAAAGGAGGCACTAATTTGATATTTCTTAAAACATCAAAAGTAGGGGAGGATTTTCCTTTTGCTAGCTCTAATTCTCTTTACCAAATTTGAAATTCTCTTTCATCCTTCTCCGATTGTAAATGCATTTGTTCTTTCTCCTTCTCAAATTCCATGTGCATTACTTTCATATCTTTCTGAAACTGTATTTGTCTTACTGCCATCTCTCTTTCCATTTGTATCTGTTCTATCTGAAACTGTATTTGTCTTACTGCCATCTCTCTTTCCATTTGTATGTGTTCTATCTGAAACTGTATTTGTCTTACTGCCATCTCTCTTTCCATTTGTATCTGTTATATCTGAAACTGAACCTATCTTATCTCTGATTCCACCTTTTTTAGCTGGACTTTCACTTTCAAAATTTCCAACCAGTCCTATGTAAAATTCAGAAAATTCTCTTCTTTTGATGATATTTGAGAAAAAGCTTGCCGATTTCACTAAAGATTTCAAAATTGTAAAGGAATGCTTGAGATTTTTAAAAGATTTCCAAAACTAGGGGAATTTAAATTTCAAAAAACAAAGTTTTCTGAAATATTTTAGGCGAAATTCAAAATAATACCGGATTAGCCCCCAATTCTTATGTTACATGCTTAGGCTCGAATAAACAGTAACGAAAGAAAGCGTGAAAACAACAAGCTTTGAAACATTTAACAATTAATTTATTTCCCTGGAAAAACGCTATAAAATAAAAAATAAGAACGTACGATTTTAAGAATCAAATCCAAAAATAATCCAAGAATAATCCACGAATTAAAGTTTAGAAGTCCTAGTAATGAAATGTTCTAATGAAGTCAAGTTTAAGTCCCAAAGAAAACTCTGAAATGGAGGGCGATGACATATAATGTAGTCTTTATGGTGCTGTATCATTTACAGTTCTTTTTTAATTCCACAGACAATAATAGTCCCGTGTTTGACTTTCCAAATAAAATTTAAATAAATGTCTTTGTCCACGAATTCTGTATGAGCACTCAACTATTACCATGAAAAAAGAATCTTTTCGAAGCTAAAGAATTTGAATAAAAATTAAATTATAACTCCAAACTGCCACAACAGACACTTTCCAGTGTAAAGAAAAAAGCCTAACTGAGAGAGATCTCTATAATCATCAGTATTAAAACTAACTAATGCGCAATTTTGGACAGCCCAGAATTGCAAAATGGAGCCTGTTTACATATAAAAAAATTATGTAGCCCCAGTATGACCTTGGTAAAAACCAATCATTTTACTCTGAGAATAAAAAGTTGTTTACTTCTTTCACTGATTTCTAAATCATGGTTGGGAACTAAATCAACTTTATGTGTTTACAACTGAATAGTCAAGGTCAAACTATTTTCTGAAACAATATCAAGTTCCTAATAAACAAAACTACATTATTTTGACATGTAATGAAATTAAAAATAAAAAGATTTTAATACTTACAAACAATTAAATTAAATCAAATATAAATTATATATATATATATATATATATATATATATATATATATATATATATATATATATATATATATATATATATATGTGTATATATATATATATATATATATATATATATATATATATATATATATATATATATATATATATATATATATATATAGAGAGAGAGAGAGAGAGAGAGAGATAGAGAGAGAGAGAGAGAGAGAATTTCAAGAAGATCACTTGTACCATGACAATGTTATGGGCCAGACAAACAAATGTTAACAGATGGACAATACCTGAAAATACCTGCACATACTAGAACAGATTCAGTAAGGGCATATGAAAATATTTATTTTAGGATGAAGTGGAAAACTGAAAATAGTACAGTTGCCACTAACACGGCACAGTGATATCTTGGCCAAAAGAAAAGTAAAGAATGACCAGTTTACGATGTATCGGGAATGACTTGAGTCAAAATCTGGTTTGTAAACAACACATCTGGTTAAGATTCAGTTTGTAAACAATGCATCCAGTTAAAATTTGGTTTGTAAAGAATCCATAGTAGGTCTGAAGGTCACGATCCACACCAAATGTATTGCTGATGGTTTTAAATGAGAACCATTATACTAGTATTTCATGTGATGGCAAATGACAATCATTGTTAATTAGAATTGCCATGGGCCAGTAAAATTTCATCTCTTTACAATGGAAGTGTTAGTGCATTTGCTTTTATATGTTCAAAGTTGAGACATTGGCAAGCTATCTGAACTAGCAAGAAGATGAATGCTCAGAGACAGATAATAGATCAGACCATGTACATGTTGTACAGTTGTTGTTTTGGGGTTTAATGTCATTTCTAAGTGCTACATATGCCATGTATGGAGGTCAGTTGGAGGAAGAACCTAGGAAAACCCCCAGTAAAAACTATGACCCACAGGAAGCTGCTGGCAGCTTTTTTACATACCCACAATGGCTGATCCATAGACTCAAACCCATACGGACAAAGGGACCAGGTATATATAACATATTGATGCAGGCAACATAAGCAATTATGAATGTACATTTTTTATAATTAGCTGTTTTGTCACTTAAGCAAGAGGGAATAGTAACTCAGATGAAACATGAGATTTAGGTTTGGTTTGGTTTTGAGTTGATGTTTTAGGTCATTTAGTGCTGAGGAGTAAAGTGTTGCCTTGTCCTAAGCTAATCTGATGGTAAGATTGAAACCATTACCATTTTAGTTATGAGTCTACCATGTCAACTACTGAGTCACCTTGGCTCAGTTACCTGCACTTGACATATCACTGTATACCAGTCAAACTCTAACACATGATGATACATATGGACAGACCACTAATACTATTGCAGGGAAAACTGTATAGTATCCTGTGTGATACAAGTATACTTGGAAGCTCAGTGTATCCCCCAGGGGTGTAAAATTGAGGGTTAAGAAAAACCTTGGTGTCAGAAATGGGGGTCAAATAAAAAAATGTGTTGGTAAAAAATATACTGACAAATTTTCATCTGACCCATACTTTTTCAGTTTAAAATCGGATATTGCAACTAACACAACATACTCTCTCTAAAAATACAAATAAACCAACACACACAATTAATACACCAGTGCACTGTCCATTCAAATCCTTTGCATACCCCCCGCAAAACCAAAAACCGCAAGACAACAAAATGTGTGCATCAATTTCTCCATGTGCATCCCTGACGCACAAATGTGCTTAAAGGGAAACTCTGTAAACTTGACAGAGACTAATGTCCAACACCTAGCCAATTTCCATTATTTTTCAAATACAAATATACAAATTCAAATCATCATTAACTTCCATATCTTTCAGCCATTTTTCATGAAATTTTCTGTTGGGTGTAGATGCTAAACAAATCAAGAATAATTATGGAGGTGGATTATGTGTCAACATAGAACACACTGAATTTATCTGATGTTACAAGTAGATGTGATAGGTCAATTAAACATTCAGTCTAAATGATCCATATACAGCCCATGGATTTGTTTTTCAGTACCAGTTATGTAGCTAAAAATCAACACCATGAGTGTTCATTTAACTGGATTTGTTTTAACTTACTGTACTCTTATTACAATGTCTATACAACCACCATGTGGAGAAAAGGTATTAAAACAGATGTACATATTACAATTGTATGGACATCATATGTTATGTCTGTTCAACTGGAATATATAAAGATGGGTATGAACATCTAGCATCCTGGTGTGACAGTTCCAATTTGTACCTACTAACCCAGCAAAGGATGATGCAGGAAACATGGCCTGAAAAATTGGAAGTTGTGTTATTGATTATTAGGGCTGTGTAATTGAAAGTGAAATTTCATAAGCAGAACAGTGATTTTTAGTGGTTATGGCTGTCATCCCCTGATTAACATTTCAATTTTTGACATTTGGGAAAACTGACTTTAATTAAAGGTGAGGAGTGTGATAAAACAGGTGATATTTTTATTTACTTGATCTGTCACGACTCTATCGTCTTAAACTAAGTACCAGAAAAGAGCAAAAACTATCAAATTTTGTAAAAATCAACAAATATTTTATTTCCTTAGAATTTAAAAAAAAAATAATATTTATAAAGAATTAACAGTATTGTGAGTTAAATCCCAAATAGTCTTAAAAGTTCAATCACAAGTCCAAATGTATAAAAAAAAGTTCCATTTCAATTCCAATGGTGTTCCAAATAAATTCTAATATTGAATGTGATTATGTGCATTTAGTCTCAAATGTGCTGCTGTACTAATGACCTGTCAAAAGTCTTTTGATGTAACACAATAATATGTCCTTGAATAAATTCACTATGATTTTAAATTAATATTTTAGTCAAAGAATATTACTGAGCTCTCCAGTGAATAATAATTTGAATAAATAAATCCAACCAAATTAAAAATGGAACGAAACAAAAAGAATGAACTGAATCTGTTCAAGATGTAAAGGTAAGAATGAATATTCCTAATGTAAACATGATTATATACCCCTCTACTTGACCTAGGTTGTAATTACCATTTTCTGGAAATACACTGTCAACTTAATGGGAAATTATCATTCTGTAAGGTTTTAAGGACAACATCATGGCTGTATCTTTATTCTAAACCAAAGTATCCATGTTTACAATTAATAATGACCTGAATAGCTAACCCACAATCATAGAGAAATATTAGGTATGTATAATGCTTTATACAAAATAAAAGTCACTTGTCAGGTACAACATTAACTTGATTTTGGAAGGTCAAGTACAAAATATAGATATACTAAATATAAAAACATTAATAAAAACAAAGCAAAAAAAAAGAATACAAATTAAATATACATAACAGATTTCAGAAAGGCTAAGTTGCTCCGCAAAAGTTACAAGATACAACTGTTATATAGCCCCGAGATTCAAACAGAAAATTTTGTAAACATTTTAGATCCTCACTTTACAAAGTGAATGTACCACTTAAGAAAACAGTAAAGTGCTTCAAAGTTGAAAAGTTAAAAGTACAAAGTGTTCTTAACCTACTTCATCTTTGTAGAGGTCAACACATAACAACCTACTTCATCTTTGTAGAGGTCAACACATAACAACCTACTTCATCTTTGTAGAGGTCAACACATAACAACCTACTTCATCTTTGTAGAGGTCAACACATAACAACCTACTTCATCTTTGTAGAGGTCAACACATAACAACCTACTTCATCTTTGTAGAGGTCAACACATAACAACCTATTTCATCTTTGTAGAGGTCAACATATAACAACCTACTTCATCTTTGTAGAGGTCAACACATAACAACCTACTTCATCTTTGTAGAGGTCAACATATAACAACCTACTTCATCTTTGTAGAGGTCAACATATTACAACCTACTTCATCTTTGTAGAGGTCAACATATAACAACCTACTTCATCTTTGTAGAGGTCAACATATAACAACCGTTTCTTACATTAATTCTGTGCTCTATAACAAGGATGTTTCATTGTTCCTGGTATTTACTTCAAGGATGTGTCCGTGAAAGGACTGCATTTTCGTCTTTGTTCTCGTGTAAAAAAATGGAACTGGAGTTATACAGTACACATATTTGGCCAGTTCAGAAAGCTGACAGCAGGAATTTAAGAATGCTTAGCATGAAGTTAAACTAATTTCACAGCAGAGAAAGTTTTTGAACATTTCATAAAGTCTGATCAAATCATATTTATTCATAAAATACTGATTTCTTCTTTCATTTAAGTTTGAAAACAAGAAATGTGTTCACAGAAAAAGATGCCATACCTCGGTGCATGGAAGGTGACCTTAATGCATACATTTAAGAAAACCAGATTAGCATGGTTAAATATAGGTCACTACCACTGTTGTGGGTCAGCACAAAAATTCGCTTAAAAAAATTACTTTCCTGCTTTTATTGTTAAGGTTATGGTGAATCTGGAAAGGGACATTGGTAGTTTGCATGCCTTGAAATCCTTCATAAATCCCTCATGTTGTACACATATTCCATTTATATACAATCACAATGGGCATTTTAGAGATAGTATCTGTACTGTACAAATGGTGTCTGATACACTTGTCAGCTCAGATAAGGAAAATTTATGTACTCACATTTAGAACAATAGTAAAGCATAGTATATGTCCTTCCCTCATGTCATGTGTATTACAAAAAGCTGACATCACTCATACTAGCTATACCCATGTCTTGGATGACATTACATACCATTTGAAAGTCAGATTTTCTCTAAATAATAAATCAAAATGCAAAAACTTTTGTAATTCATGAATATTCTGTCATAAAAATGGCACTTATATGGCCAAGCATTCTTATTAATAATTTTGAAATTCAAGACTCCCTTCTGATCTGACCTGGTTATTTAAAAAAAAGTACCCCTCCCCCATTACAATAACCAATATCTGAAAAAAGAGTGACCTGGATTGAGTGGCTGTCTATTTTCAAAGGAGAGGTTTGTTCTACATAGCAACTGAGACTCAAATAAACAGGGCTATTTGAAGGTGGTGAGAGTAGGAAGTTTCACTGTTTAGTATCTGTTCATTTACACTGCAAACAATGTATACTCCAATTTGCTGTGATGTAAAATGATGGTGGGAAATTCTGGTCACCCTCACTATGATGCTTTATGGGAAGTCATAAATGTTTACCATGTTATAGGCAGGGTTGCTTTACACTGAGGTACATGACATGGACAATTTAGTTAACAACTAAGACAGAATCCATGACCATATCTGTTATGGCAGGGACAATGTTATAATGGGATCCATCTCATATGTCAGAGACAATGTAATGTGCTAAAGGGATCCAGGACCATACCTGTTTAATATCTAGGACAATGTTATAATGAGATCCAGGTTCATACTGTTTAATGTCAGGGACAGTGCTATAATGGCATCAATGACCATACCTATTTTATATCAGGGACTATGTTGTAATGGGGATCCAGGACCATACCTGTTTTATATCAGGGACTATGTTGTAAAGGGATCCAGGACCATACCTGTTTTATATCAGGGACAATGCTATAATGGGATCCAGGACCATACCTGTTTTATATCAGAGACAGTGCTATAATGGGATCCAGGACCATACCTGTTTCATATCAGAGACAGTGCTATAATGGAATCCAGGACCATACCTGTTTTATATCAGGGACTATGTTGTAAAGGGATCCAGGACCATACCTGTTTTATATCAGGGACAGTGTTATAATAGGATCCAGGACCATACCTGTTTTATGTCAGGGACAATGGTATATAGGGATCCAGGACCATACCTGTTTTATATCAGGGACAGTGCTTTAGTGGGATCCAGGACCATACCTGCTTTATATCAAAGACAATGCTATAATGGGATTCAAGACCATACTTGTTTTATATCAGGGACAGTGCTATAATGGGATTCAAGACCATACCTGTTTTATATCAAGGACAGTGCTATAATGGGATCCAGGACTATACCTGTTTTATGTCAGGGACAATGCTATAATGGGATTCAGGAACATACCTGTTTTATATCAGAGACAGTGCTTTAGTAGGATCCAGGACCATAACTGTTTTATATCAGGGACAGTGCTTTAGTGGGATCCAGGACCATACCTGTTTTATATCAGGGACAGTGCTATAATGGGATCCAAGACCATAACTGTTTTATATCAGGGACTATGTTGTAATTGGATCCATGACCATACCTATTTTATATCAGAGACAGTGCATTATTGGGATTCAGGACCATACCTGTTTTACATCAGGGACAGTGCTATAATGGGATCCAGGACCATACCTGTTTTATATCAGAGATAGTGTTATAATGGGATCCAAGACCATATCTGTTTTATATTAGGGACAGTGATACAATGGGATCCAAGACCATACATATTTTAAATCAGGGACAGTGCTATAATGGGATCCAGGACCATACCTATTTTATATCAGGGACAGTGCTATAATAGGATCCAGGACCATACCTGTTTTATATCAGGGACAGTGCTATAATGGGATCCAGGACCATATCTGTTTTACATTAGTGACAGTGCTTTAATGGGATCCAGGATCATACCTGTTTTATATCAGGGACAGTGCTATAATGGGATCCAAGACCATACCTGTTTTATATCAGGGACAGTGCTATAATGGAATCCAAGACAATATCTGTTTTATATTAGGGACAGTGATATAATGGGATCCAAGACCATACCTATTTTAAATCAGGGACAGTGCTACAATGGGATCCAGGACCATACATATTTTATATCAGGGACAGTGCTATAATAGGATACAGGACCATACCTGTTTTATATCAGGGACAGTGCTATAATGGGATTCAGGACCATATCTGTTTTACATTAGGGACAGTGCTATAATGGGATCCAGGATCATACCTGTTTTATATCAGGGACAGTGCTATAACGGGATCCAAGACCATATCTGTTTTATATTAGGGACAGTGCTATAATGGGATCCAAGACCATAACTGTTTTATATTAGGGACAGTGCTATAATGGGATCCAAGACCATACCTGTTTTATATCAGGGACAGTGCTATAATGGGATCCAAGACTATATCTGTTTTATATTAGGGACAGTGCTATAATGGGATCTAAGGCCATAACTGTTTTATATCAGGGACAGTGCTATAATGGGATCCAGGACCATACCTGTTTTATATAAGGGACTATGTTATAATGGGATCCAGGACCATACCTGTTTTATATTAGGGACAGTGTTATGCTAGGTGCTTTATACTAAGGGCCAATTAATTCACTTTAAATGAAATACTGAACAAACAGTGCACACTCTGCTCTGCCAGTGCATTATGTTATGACAGAGCTTGATCAGTGCTGTTTGTAGTTAGGCACAAGCATACATCAGTAAATACAGTATTTAAGCCATTAGCAAAAGGTCTTAAGGACATTTATAAGAGCTCTTTTCCCCAACCATCAATAAAGTCATTGTCAAGACCACTTGAGCCAGCCTATTTCCCCATGATCCTTTCATCTTCCTGCTTATTATCTGGACATGAAATGTCTTGGCTACATGGATCATGTCTTAATTGAGTAAAATAATTCACTGTTATGGGATCCTGGACATCAGGAACTTATCATTTCAACCTCATACGAATGGATATGAATGCATAATTGTAATGAAACTATCACTAAAATAACTAGCCGATGGTTGCATGAATCTATGGTTGACAAATTTCCAAATCCACACATTTGTCCATCAGATTGTGACAGATCAAACATTTTAAAGGACAAATGGTATTCACTGGTTACATGCAAAGTTTTATGTAACATTAATTGCATTAAAGGCTTGTCAGAGATTTTTAGTTTGATGGACCCACACAGAAATTATGGTTACTGTATCAGTGCTTTCATTAAGGGATAGCCTGGCATGACCAATAAATACAATTTTCAGTCATCTTTGCTAGCTAATATTGAACATCAACCCTTGGCATTCTTTAGCAAGTGCAAACAGTGTTTAAATTAAGTGTCCTCATTTGGACAAAAATGTTCCTGTCAATAGCATGCAAATTAAAAGCTAGTCAGTTATTCTTCAGTCAGGCAACTTCCATGATGTTCAGATGTTCAATAGGGCAACTTCCATGATGTTCAGCTGTTCAATAGAGCAACTTCCATGATGTTCGGCTATTCAATAGAGCAACTTTCATGAAGTTAAGCTGTTCAATAAGGCAACTTCCATGATGTTCTGCTGTTCATAGGGCAACTTCCATGATGTTCGGCTATTCAATAGAGCAACTTTCATGAAGTTAAGCTGTTCAATAAGGCAACTTCCATGATGTTCTGCTGTTCATAGGGCAACTTCCATGATGTTCGGCTGTTGTTGTTGTTGTTGTAGGGTTTAATACCATTATTCAGCACATGATAGGCTATACATGGCGGCCAGTATTAATGGTGGCAGAAGAACCCGGTAAATCCCTGGAAAGAACAACCTACCCTTGAGAAGCTACTGGCAAGCTTTCTCACATACCCACAGTGGCTGAATCCGAGACTTGAACCTACGCAGAGAGAGGTGATATGGCAGTGATCAGTAACGGAGAGCACTTTAGACCACTTGGCCACTCAGGGCCCCTTCGGCTGTTCAATAGGCAACTTTCATGATATTCAGTTGTTCAATAGGGCAACTTCAATGAAGTTCTGCTATTGAATAGGGCAACTTCCATGATGTTCAGGTATTCAATAGGGCAACTTCCATGATGTTCAGGAACTCAATAAGGTAACTTTCATGATACTCAAGTGTTCAAAAAGGCAACTTCCATGATGTTCAGGTATTCAATAAAGCAACTTCCATGATGTTCAGGTATTCAATAGAGCAACTTCCATGATGTTCAGGTATTCAATAGAGCAACTTCCATGATGTTCAGGTATTCAATAGAGCAACTTCCATGATGTTCAGGTATTCAATAGGGCAACTTCCATGATGTTCAGGTATTCAATAAGGCAACTTCCATGATGTTCAGGTATTCAATAGAGCAACTTCCATGATGTTCAGGTATTCAATAAGGCAACTTCCATGATGTTCAGGTATTCAATAAGGCAACTTCCATGATGTTCAGGTATTCAATAGAGCAACTTCCATGATGTTCAGGTATTCAATAGGGCAACTTCCATGATGTTCAGGTATTCAATAAGGCAACTTCCATGATGTTCATGTATACAGAAGACGATGTTCAGGTATACAGTAAGACAACTTCCATGATGTTCAGGTATACAGTAAAACAACTTCCATGATGTTCAGGTATTCAATAGAGCAACTTCATGATGTTCAGGTATTCAATAAGACAACTTCCATGATATTCAGGTATACAGAAGATGATGTTCAGGTATACAGTAAGACAACTTCCATGATGTTCAGGTATACAGAAGACGATGTTCAGGTATACAGTAAGACAACTTCCATGATGTTCAGGTATTTAGAAAGGCAACTTCACTGATGTTCAGGTGATCAATAAGGCAACTTCCATTATGCTCATACTAGACATTGTCTCAAAATAAGAACTTATATGACATGTTTAAATTAGAGAAACTTACGTGTGAAATGTAATTGTTTACTGAGACCATTGACTATTCCTAACAATCTACCATGCATACTCTCTTATTAGTCAAAGTGCAGACAACAAAGATCCTGATCTGTTAGAGCATAATGCACCTGCAGATTAGGGTCTATGTTGCTTGTTCAACTGATTACTCCTAAGAAACTGCATAGATCTGCCAGTGCATTATGTGATGGCAGATCTGTGTCTATGCAGTTTGCAGTTGGACTAGACTTGTGATTATGTACAGTACCAATTCAAATGTAACAACAGATCTGATTGGCTCAGTTTTTCAGCTGCATAAAGCCAGATAGTGGAGCCTTAGATATTGTTTCCATTTAAAAATAGATGCCAAGGGTTGATGCAGAAAAAAGTAGATTGGTAACATATAAATCAACACACATGTACACACTAGTACTATAAAAACTATTGCATAAAGCCTAATTTTTATTTCAATTGTCAGTGTCAGAGACAAGACAATGCACTATGCTGTGACTGAGTGATTGATATTTGAGTTAGTTTAACTCATTTTCTATCATTTAGCATTGATGATACGATGACTCTCACTAGTGCACACTTTTGCATAAGATGAACTATAACTCCAGCTATCAATTTGGACATGTGTATGTTTGTTACTTCTAAAATGAGCACTCTTGTGGATTTTCATTTAATTCATTTTTAAAAGATTTTAAAAAAATTATCACCATAAAGAATACTCAGACTTTCCTGTTGTTTTACTTCTTTTTGTGTGTGTGCGTGTGTTACAAAAGTGTGTTGTCCAAGTTGGGGAGTTTCACTGATGATCACAGAGGTGTCACATTTCCAAACATACTCAAGTGTAAGTTGGGTCCAACTACAAACTGCATAGATTCAGATCTGCTGTTGGATAATGTGCTGGCAGATCTGGGTCATTGCAGTTTGCTAGGAATAATCAGCAGAGTAAATAACATAGACCCTGATCTCCTGGTACATTATACAATGACAGATCAAACTCTATGTTGTTTGCATTGGACCTGACTTATAAGCAAGTGTAGATGGTGTAGTTATATACTACTATAGTATATTGCTTGTATGTGTGTGTGTGTGTGATTTGGATTTTTAACGTAGCAATTTTTCAGTCATATCGCTACGATGTCCCACCCAGTCACATTATCCTGACACCAGGCCGACCAGTCCTAAGACTAACCTCTTAATGCCAAGTGCCAAGTGAGGCAGCTGTTAGTATCATTTGTATAAGTCTTTGGTATGATTCGACAGGGATTGAACCCACAACCTCCCTCATCTGAGGCAGATGCTCTAACCACTAGACCACCGGAGTGGTATATTACTTGTAAATTTTTTGTTTTATAGTCTTTCAGTTGTTGTGTACCATGACTCCAGAAAAATAAGTTTTTTGTTCACCTTCATTTTTCATTTTTTTAAAAAAATTACCTTATTAAAGTTTTCCACATTTTCTGATCTGAGAATAAACTGAAAATTATAACTAGCATATTTATTAATTATTAATTTAATTGTACTGTCAGCAGCATGGTTGTTGAGACTTTTTCATTTAAGTCTGTTAAAGTCCATTAGATTTCTGAGTGGCAGGGCTGCAACCCCAAATCACATTCCCCAGCTGCCCTTTCTGGTTAGAACTTTAACCTTTTAAAAGGAAAAACAAAAAACATTGGCCATATTTTTAGCAAACTTTAAAACATGTACATCCCAGATCTGCCTGCAAGTCTGAAATTGTATATCATGCTCTACTACTACTGGTACTACTAACAACATAGGCCTTGAATTGATAGTTTAATGATACAGGCCTTAAATTGATTGTTTAATGATACAGGCCTGGAATTAATTGTTTCATAATACAGGCCTGGAATTTATTGTTTCATAATACAGGCCTGGAAGTGATTGTTTCATAATACAGGCCTTGACTTGATTGTTTCATAATACAGGCCTGGAATTTATTGTTTCATAATACAGGCCTGGAATTGATTGTTTAATGATACAGGCCTTGAATTGATTGTTTCATATTACAGGCTGGAATTGATTGTTTCATAATACAGGCCTGGAATTGATTGTTTCATAATACAGGCCTGGAATTTATTGTTTCATCATACAGGCTTGGGATTGATTGTTTAATGATACAGACCTTGATTTGATTATTTAATAATACAGGCCCTCAATAGATTGTTTAGTACAGGCTTTGAATTGATTGTTTAATAATACAAGCCCTTAATAGATTGTTTAATACAGGCTTTGAATTGATTATTTAATAATACAGGCCCTCAATAGATTGTTTAATACAGGCTTTGAATTGATTGTTTAATGATACAGGCCTTGACTTGTTTCATAATACAGGTCCTGAATTGATTGTTTAATGATACAGGCCTTGACTTGATTATTTCATAATACAAGCCTTGAATTGATTCTTTAATACAGGCCTTGAATAGATTGTTTAATAACACAAGCCTTGAATGGAATGGTTGATAATACAGGCCTTGAATTGATTGTTTAATAATTCATGCTTTTGAGTGGATTGTTTAATAATACAAGCATTGAGAGGATTGTTTAATAAACATGCCTAGAACTGATTGTTTAATAAGATAGGCCTTCAATTGACTGTTTAATAAACAAGCTTTTAATACATTGTTTAATAATATAGGTTTTGGACTTATTGTTTAGTAATATAGGCCTTGAATTGATTATTTAATAGTACAGGCCATGAAAGGATTGTTTAATAATACAGGCCCTAAATGGAATACTTAATACAGGCCTTGAATGGATTATTGAATAATACAGGACTTGCATGGAATGTTTAATAATAGAAGTCTTGAGTGGATTGTTTGCTAAATACAGGCCTTGGATTGATTGTTTAATAATTCAGGCTTTTGAATGATTGTTTAATAATACAAGCATTGAGCGGATTGTTTAATAAACATGCCTAGAATTGATTGGCCCACATTTGATTGTTTAAAAAACATGCTTTTAATGCATTGTTTAATAATACAGACCTTGTATTGATTGTTTAGTAATATAGGCCTTGAATTGATTATTTAATAATACAGACCTTGAATGGATTGTTTAACAATACATGCCTTGATTGGATTGTTTAATAATATAGGCCCTGAATGGATTGTTTAATAATATAGGCCCTGAATGGATTGTTTAATAATATAGGCCCTGAATGGATTGTTTGATAATATCGGCCCTGAATGGATAGTTTGATAATACCAGCCTTGAGTGGATTATTTAATATTATTATATGCTCATTTTTTTCTCCGTTAACATTACATTGTCCGAGTTGTGCAGTATTTTATGATATTGAACTCGCATGCAGTTCATGTTGAACTCAAGTGAATAAAGGAACTACTTTCTATTGTAAACAAACAATGGATGCAGACGCCATCACTTTTTATTTATTTTATTTGTCTGTAGATGAAGTAAACCAACTGAATAAACTGATGTATTTCATGTCAAATTGGCATATAAATCCAGTCCATAATCACAAAATTTCGTAGAAATGACAAAAATACCAAAATCTATTTATTCCAGATCAAATGAAAAAGTTGTTGCAATGTGCATCCATTCACTGTATGACTCCAAATTTCAGTTTTAAGTAGAAGAAAAAATGCCATTGTCTTTTTAAAGTTATGTCTAGTGCGCGACTAAGTTAAAATTTATCTGGACAGAGTTATGTGTGCATTAATACAACTGTTGTTGTGTAATGATGACTCTGCACATGTGTATTTAGTTCAGAATATGGCATACATTCAGTTACTTTGTTTCGTGTAGTGTATTTTTGTTTATATAATTAAGCCATTGGTAGAATAAAAAAATGAACATGTAATAGAAAGGTTACTGCATTTGTATGGGAAAATATGAACTTGTTTTGTCAGATTGATATACTGCACTCCCAAGGTTGTGCAGTATTTCCATCCAAAATACTCGTTCATATTTTTCCATACAAATGCAGTAACCTATAAATACAGGCCTTAAATAGATTGTTTAATAATACAGGCCTTGGATTGATTGTTCAGTAGTATAGGCCTTGAATAATTGTTTACACTACTAATGAATACATACAAAATACAACTATGAAAACACCAACAAAAAACAGCAAAATAAATTAGCTGAGTTAAAATTATTTTATTGCCACAGAAAAATAGTATAATTTCACACTGATAGATAAGGAACAAGTTCAACAGAATTTACAAACTCCTCTTCATTATACAAAAAAAAACAAAATCACCTAATGAGTGAAAAATGAGCAGCATGAATGAAAGATTATATGTAATTAATACGTAGGAACAGGAATATGTAAAGGTATGATTGAAAATAACCTAAGGAATAGTAGCAGCACATGACAGAAAAGAAAATTGGGTTTTGTCATTGGGTAATTTAGTATAAATTTCAATCCATATAATCTGACCTTCCAAACATAAGTATATTACAATATAAAAACAAGTCTAGCTTACTAGCAGTCACATCTAACATACATATGACAGCATAATTCAATAAAGAGAAAATCCTGCAATTAATTAAGCAATAATATAAAAACACACTAAAATTATCAGCTGTAAATTCTGTTAATATTTCATGAAATACCCTCAACAATACCAATGTCACTTCATGTCTGCATAAGTGTCACATAGTTCTGCTATCTGCACGAAAATATGTCATAATGAACAATTTGTACAGACCTGAACTTGTTGTTTTGGCATAGGACCAATGTATGGATAAGAAATATTGACCTTGGCATATGGTGGAAATAAAATGTTGCCAAATGACAGTTATGATATATCGTAAATAATCGGTTTTGACCATATTTGGATAACTATTGTCACATCCTTTATGACGATTACTCTCGTGAACATGTTGAACAGATGTGGGCGTAAAGGTGAGGTGGCGTTTGGTGTTCATACCTGTCCAGTGCAGTAGACAATCTCATCACTATGCTCATAAATGTATCATAAACCTTGCTGTGTCTTTCAGTACAGATATGTAAATAGGTATGACAGACAAAACCTACACTGTTTATGAACCTGCTTTGTCTAGAGATATGACAATCTAGATATCTACTTATTGCTGATGTGTGGATCTAATCAAGTACAAGAAACAGCTCCTGGAGAAATGTCTTGATTTTACATACCTAAACAAACATCTTGCTGGTTCTTAATTACAACAGTCTAATTCTGCTACTTTGATTTTAGGCATTTGTAGCTCACCTTGACAAAAAGGCAACTGATCTCGTGGTATGGCCTTGCATTCATCGTGCTTCTGTGCATCATCCATCATTAAACGATTGCTTATAACAATACTGGAGGCTATATTTATGATCTGCTTTGATTAAACTATAAATATGGACCTGTATCATCAAGATGTTGGACCAGTTCCATGCATATAATTGTTGTGATCTTGCATCTGGTTGACTCAGCCTGTTAACATTCTGGAGTCCAAATTTCTGATCTGATTTTTATCAAACTTGGAATTTGAACTTATACCGTCAACATTTCTGACAAATTTGATATCGAGTGAGAACCATGCATGTTAATAAGGTGATCTTGTATCTGATTATCTGATACTGATATCACTAGAGGCCATGTTTCTGATACCAATTTGATCAAACTTGGAATGTTGGCTTTAATCATAAAGATCATAATGAGTGGTATTCATGAATATTAATGAAGTAATCTTACGTCTGATTGGTTCTTCTTGTTACCACTCTATAAACAATATTTCAAATATGATTTTAATCAAACTTTTAATATGGGCATTTATAATTAGAATCTCAGAAAAATGGTGATTATGAGCAAGTTGCATGCAGCTTAATGGGTGATCTTGCATCTGTTAGGTTGAGCTCGTAACTATTCTGGTGGTTGAATTAATTTGTATCCTATTCCAAGTAAAACTGGAATATAGGATCATATCACCAAGATCTTAGACATGTACAATAACAAGCACATCTTGGCTGCAAGACATTGGTATCATTCTAAAGCCGGATGCTGCAATAATAGGTCTTGTCAATACAATTGTCACATGACCTAATATGTAGCAATAACGGCTGCAAAACTGGTGGCAAAAAGATATATAAATCCCTCACTAACAAAATAGAGTGATCACTTGAACCCATGTATCAACCTCATCAGTTCCCCATGATGAGTTACAATAGTAACGAAACTGGTCAAGGACCTGGGGTGACTAGATCCCCCTAGCAGGTGGGAGGGTAGCCTGTAAGCATATTGCTTATACTTTTATCCATATAAAGAATGTTTATTTGACTTTACTTAAAATAATTAATATCAAATTGATATAATAGTTGGGAGATAGTTTACCAAGTTTTGTATTCATATAGGAAAACAGATCTGCTTAATAAAAGGGTCTATCATTAAATTACATGAGCCAGGTGAGCAGTATCAAGTCCACTTTGGCCTCTTGTTTGTTCCTTTGCTTAGATATTACATATCAGTCATTTATATAAGTCTAATTAGAGTTCTTCCCAGTAGGTTTTATTGATAAAGATTTTCTTTGAGTGAAGTAATTATGATCTACATATTTAATGTGGAGAAGGGCTGCGAGGAAACCTCACTTTTCTTAGTAAAGATTAATCTATTTGGATTTCAGTGCTATATTTATCAAAAAAATTCCTGTTTACAACCCTGAACTAGAGCATCGAGTGTCTGAGTGGTCTAAAGGGCTTGCCTTTACCAACTGCAGCCATCTCTCTTCTGTCAGCTTGGGTTGGCTGTTGTTGTTGTTGTTGTTGTTGTGGGGTTTAACACCATTTTTCAGCACAAGATAGGCTATGCATGGCGGCCAGTATTAATGGTGGAGAAAGAACCTGGGAAAACGCTGGGAAGAACCACTGACCCATGAAAAGCTACTGGCAAGCTTTCTCACATACCCACATTGGCCGAATCCTAGACTCGAACCCACGCAGAGAGAGATGAGATGGCAGTGATCTGTAACGGAGAGTGCTTTAGACCACTCAGCTACTCTGGGCACCCTCAGCTTGGGTTGGAGTTTATGGCTCAGTCAATGCAGGTAAGAAAGCTTACCAGTATTTCACATGGGCCAGTGGTTCTAACAAGGGTTTCCCCATGTTCTTCCTCCATCTGTTATACTGGCTGCCATGTACAACCTATTGTGTGCTGAAAAATGATGTTAAATCTACAACAACAACAACACTGAACTATTTCTTTGGCAATTGTGATTTCAGAAGAAGGAATTACCTTGTTTACATTAGACTACATTCGCTCGAATTGTGCAAGGCTAAACAGATCTAGTCCTTAAAACAGGACAAAATCACATCAAAGAGCATGTTTGTCTGTCTGTCAAACCTTACTCTAAAAGAATAGCATGTCTATATGTACTAAACCTATACTAAGATAATTTAAATACCAGGAGAAGGTCAGTCTCAAACTACATACACACTGTATATTTCTACAAAAGTAACGTATCGGGAGAAACAGTATTATACATATGAAGCAAATGCTACCAATACTTACCATATGTTCTCACTTATAAGTCGAGTCAAACTGCAAACAACAAACATCCTGGTCTGTCTTAGCATAATGTGCCTGCAGATCAGGGTCTATGTTGTTTGTTCAACAGATTAGTCCTAAAATGCAGACCCAGATCTGCCACTGCATTATGTGATGGCAGATCTGGGTTAGTTGTACTTGACTTCTAATTGAGTATACATGGTGTACAGTTAAATAAATTTTTCTGAATAAATAAAAAACATGTATCTCTTCTGCTGACGCAATTTTTGGGGAATGTGCCACAAAATTTTCATATAGCACTATTAACTACAAATGGTTAATGATGACAAATTAATTTTGACAATGTTTCCTCAAGCATTACCTTTCTCATCCATGCATCATGAGTGAGAAATATGATTCAAGCCCAGGTATGTTATCTCCTCCTAAGTAATGGTCTGGTAACATGAAAATTCTCCACTCCTTCCATTACTTATAGCTCTACCTGGAAAAAAATTATGACAAATGAAGCTTTGCCTGTCTGTCATTCTTGATAAGCAACAGCATGTCTTATTAGCATTATAGTATACCATATTATTTCCAAAACTGGACCTATATTGTTTTTTCTTCCCCAAAACACCTCTCTGTGCTGCAGTGGTGAAATGGCTGGTGAAATGGCTGGTATCCTGGATTCACAATCTGCAGTTGTTTGTTTGAATCAGTGCTGGATAACCCACACTAAGCGTGTGCTTCGTGCATCAGAAAAAAATCAAATTAATTTTTGATGATGAAACTGAATGAATTATATATGACAATATCAATCTGCATGTACAAGTATTTTGATCTGAAATTATGGCAACACCTTTTTAGCTTTTAATATTGTTTTTTTCTTCATTTTCACATGGGGGGTGGGGGGTGGGGTGGGCCACCATAATATTTTCAGTGCTTAGGGCCCTGGAAGGCATTAATCTGGCACAGGTCTGAATCCCACCGAGACCAGCCCAGCTTGGCTACCATGCTGTGTCTTCGAACAATGCACTTTATTCCCATTGTCTTGGCTTTAAACAGTCTTTCATGTACCGACGTGCCCATTACCACAATCAATCACTCATTTGTGCAAAAATAATAACAATAAATAGTCACGGTCTCTGATGCGATCGGTTCACACAAACATCAGACGAATCTTTTGTATGAAGGAATGAGAGTTTGAATGGAATACATTCCATATTTTTAATATATCATCATTGTCCATTCTGAAGCTCAGTTGGTAGAATATCAGACTAATAATCCAAGGATCACAGGTTCAATACTCTCTCTTGCCAACCTGGGTCAGCTGCTTCTGTATGTCCTTCGGAAAGGCACTTAACTCCTTTGTTCTCTACATGCCAATAGTAATGTTAAAAGTGCCATTAAAACCATAAAAACAAGAGTCCCTCAAAGGAACTAATGCTCTAACGAGCACAAGTAATTTTCTGGAATTCAAGATAAAAGACCAAGTTTCTTCCTTTTAACTGCTGAGTGTTGAAACTGTTGCTGATATTCTTCAGCAATAACAAGATTTTCAAATAGGTGATGTGGTACACATACTGGTTGGGAGCTTGGCACCCTTTTCATTTAGGACAAAGTGGACACCTTTAGAAGTCATTTGGTGAAAACCCCTTGTTAATAATGATCTTCCTTTCAGGGAAGTAGTGACAAGAAGATGTTTTAAGACTGTCTTCATGGCAGGCATACTGGATGAATGACAGGCACCATTTTCATTTCAGACCAATTCGGTATCAGAAGAAGCCTTTTGCCAAAACCCGATGTTGAAAAAGCCATCCATTTAGAGAAGAGTAGAGATAACAATATTTCCAAGATTTTACTTTCCATTCAGGAGGATTAGCAATAACAAGATTTTCAAGATGACTGATGTGGTGACCGTGCTGGACATCAGATCGGCACCATTTTCATTTCAGACCAACTAGACATCACAAGAAATCTCTGGTAAAAACCACACCTCAGTATGACTCTCTGTTCAAGCTGTGATAAGATTTTAAAGATGGCTGCCATGGTGGCCATATTGCAAGTCAGACTGGACCAGCAAGACATCATAAAAAGTCTTTTAGTGAAAACCCTAAGCTGCTTTGTCCATTACTTCAGGAGGAATGGCAATAACAATATTTTAAGTTGGCTGCCATGGTGGTTTTATTGGACATCAGATTGGCATGATTTTTATTTAGGATTAGCTAGACATCATAAAAAGTCTTTAAGTAAAATCATTATGTTGATACAATGATTCATACAGGAATAGTGATAACAAGATTTTCAAGAAAGATACCATGGTGATCAAATTGGACATCAAAATCACCATTTTTATATTGGATCAATTTGACATCATAAGAAGTATTTTAGTGAAATGTCATGCTGATAAAACTATCATTCAGGAGAGTAGTGATAACAAGATTTTCAAGATGGCCACACTGGTTGTCATATTAGATGACAGTAAGGCACCATTTTTATTTAGGACCAACTACTGTAGAACATGGGATGAATGTGTGTGCAATGTTTAAAGGCTAAGTAATTTTGGAAGAGAAGCAACAATAAACTGATGCAAACATACGGATGGACAACAAACAAAAGACTATCCGAAAAGTTCTCATGGTCTAGGACCTGTCAAGCTTTTGAGCGAATTAGTCATTTGAAAACTATTACTTTTTAGACTGATCTGTACTTTGAAGAGATGATTTCCTTGGTGGTGATTCCTTAAGGCTTTTTCACTAAATGATGAATACAATTCTTTTAACCTACAACTTTTAGTTAAGAACTAAACATTTATTACAAATGGAATACATGTACTAACATTAATTTCCAGGATAAATTTGGAGAAATCATTTCAAATATGGATTTCAATATGGATGGCTGCAAGACAAGAACAAAGCAAATCAAATTTTGTTTCACCTACTTCAAAACTGGTTTTTAGTCTGCATGTTGGGCACCAAGTGGCCGAGTGGTCTAAAGTGCTCTCTTTTATGGATCGCTGCCATTTCACCTCAGTCTGCGTGGATTTGAGTCTCGGATTCAGCTAATGTGTGTATGTAAGAAAGCTTGCCAGTAGCTTCTCGTGGGTTGGTGGTTCTTTCCAGGGTGTTCCTGGGTTCTTCCTCCACCATTAATACTGGCCGCCATGTATAGCCTATTGTGTGCTCAAAAATGGCGTTGAACCCAACAACAATAGTCTGCATGTTAAAATCACACAATCTTTCCATTTATTGTATTTCAAAAGTAGGAATGTGGGGCAAAAAAGAAAAGTTAATCATGCCAGATTGCACTTGACAATCTGAGATTTACCATAGAAAATGTTTGCATATTTTATACTACCAGCTGAGCTGTTACAAATTTAAGCCATTGTGATCAGTTTCCTCAATTGCAATTTTTTTCTCCACAAGGTTTCCAGTGGAAAATAAAATACATCTGGGTGTAGTGCTCTCAACAGATAAATCTCTTTGAAATATCTACAGCCAAAAACCTGATTACTGATAAGATCTTCTCTCTGTATTGTTGGATTAGTAGTACTATAAATTTCTTTATTTTCAAGGTTTTGTGAAAAATTTCACTTTCTTCGGCACTTCAAATTCTTGGATTTGGGTAAGAGGTTTAATTTCTCTCCAGAAGGATCATTTGAAGCAATTTGATCATACCTGTGGGTGAAGGGGTTCTGCTGCATATAAATGGGTTTCAATGCAATGAAGGAAAATTGATGCCACATGCTGGCACACAGTAGTCACTGACGACAAGGGTTGTCACACATTATTCTTAAATTTATAATTACTGCGACCACAAAATCCTGAAAATTAGTATCCCATGAAAGCTAGTGAAGTCATAGAATCCCTATATAATTTTGATTTGTTGGGATAAAGGTGTCAATTCATATTTATTTGTGGTTCACCAATCTTGTGGATTCTATGATTGCTTTACAACATGAATTTAAATACATGTAAGAAGTCTTGGCCATATATGCACTTTTCGCTGTGATTTATTGTCTGGTTTGGTATTTTGTCAGTGCAACATATTAAGGTTCTACCATGCTTCGGTAATGTAAAGTGTCTTTCCCAGGGACACACCACTGTGGCTGATCTGGGCTAATCTGTTGGTGGGATTCAAACCCACACTCCTCTGGTCATCAGTCCAGTGCTTTAACCACTGAGCTACCATGACTTCTTTTTATCAGAAGAATATCCAGGAATTTAAATGTTGACAAAAATTTAATTTCTTTGGTTTAAGTAAAAAAACTGAATCCACAAAATAAATGAATAAAGGTTTGTCTCTTACAAAGAATGTCATCTTTTTCATACGAAAAAAATGATCAGGAAAGTCCACACTGATGAGCCAGTATTAAATTAACATTGTACTGCACATAAAAAGAATGGAACCAAACTTACACGTCTGAAATCTAAGGAAGAGTCACATGGTTGATACTGAGGATTGTTGGGTTTAATGCCATTTTTCAGCACAAGATAGGCTATACATGACGGCCAGTATAAATAGTGGAGCAAGAACCTAGGAAAACCCCGCAAAGAACCACTGACCCACGAGAAGCTACTGGAAAGCTTTCTCACATACCCACATTTGCTGAATCCAAGACTCGAACCCACACAGAAGTGGGATGGCAGTGATCTGTAACAGTGAGCACTTTAGACCACTCTGTTACTCAGGGCCCCTACTGAGGATTGAACAAAGAACTGAACCCATCAAAGGCAGACACACATACCACTTGGACACTAAGATGCAGTTCAACTATGCCCAAAACTTCAGTGGTTTCCAATATGTGTACCCATAATGTTACACATTTTCACCTTAGATCTGCCTCTTCATGATATTTTGTTTTCAAATATTTTCTAAGATACAAGTATTTCAGAACAAAAACTATAGCAAATGCAATAACTCGTATTCCACCACTCACCCCGGCCCATGATACAAAATCTGTCAGATTTATGTTACCTCTTCACACTGTTTGACATAAAAACATCATACAAAGTTTGGTTTAAAAAAAATGCAAGATTAGGATGTTAACCTCACCCCTAATCCCATCCCAGTCTTGTTGCTGTACATGGTTATCCCTAGGAAAACAAAACCAAAACTTCATGCAACTTCCACCCAGCAGTTTATGAGATGTGGCAATGGACAGACAGATGAATGGATAAAGCTTATCACAATATTCCCATTAGGAGCATGGGGACAACAAAAAGTGAAGCCATCATGGTACATAGCAAGCTGAATGCAAAACCAGGTCAACTTTTACAATGTATTTGCTTATAAAAATGGGAAAATTCCCATGAATTGTCTTCCCAAATTATCTATTTTGAAAGATTCAATTATTAAATATGAAAATATTTTATGACGTTTTTGGTTTAAAAAATGTCATACTAGCATATTGTTATTCTCTGTCCTTTTCTTAAAATGTAGGATTTGTCATAAAGATGGGTTAGTCTGATAGATGACGTCAACAAAACTGTCAAAAAGTAGTGTATATCTGCTGTGTCAAGACCATGTATGACACATACATATGGTAAAGTATGGTAAAACAAAACAGAATATAAACGTGATATGACAAATTGAGGCACTTGTTGTGTACAATATAATGTTTGTTAGGCTACCATGAACACACCTAAATCAGTCTTTTTTTTCACCTCCACATTTATGATATCATTGTTCATGGATGTCAACATCTTCCGTCTACATGGATAATGGATTCATATAAGCTGAAAAAATGTACTTGTAATACCTATGGAATAGTCTCCTTGGAGATTTTGTTTTTTCTTTTCATTTCCAGGAAATTTTTCAGAATATATTTACATTAAATAAGCATTATATATTTTATAGCTTAAGTTTCAAGAGTCTGGATCTGAGTGACGTCACAAGCATGCACGAGAAAATATAAAAGTATGGATCTTGGTTTCAGAAGAATGTAACATTATGATATTTTTAGATTTTATGTTTTCTGACAACATTGACCCTGACACAAAACATGCTGGCAAATCAGGATCTATGTTGCTTTTTCTGCTGACTACAACCAAACAAGATACATAGAATCTGAACTGCCAGCACGTTACGGAACATCAGATCTAGATCTATGCATTTTACAGTTGGACCTGACTTTAAGTGAGTAACAGAGTCATAGTAATTTTGTTTTGTTTCAAAAGTATCAACTGTGACACTGTGTTGGTGTCAGACGTCAGAAGTGCCATTTACGGAAAAATAATTTAAAGGGCTTAGAGGGCTTAGCCAAACTGAATATTTGCGTGAATCACTGATGCACATCAATAAATTTATGTGTGTTATGCAAAGTCAAGAACCTGTCATATTCATATAAAGAGTTATTCTCATTACAAAAATTCTGTAGGCAGAATAAAGGAGTCTTACTTTATGGAGTAGATGTTTTTAACTTGATGTCTAGTATATGTACACAATATATATCTTCCGTTGTTTTAATTATTATTTAAGGTTATAGACTCAATTTTCACAATCTCGTCAGTACATCTTCCATCTTATATTCCATGGTAGAAACATAAGAACAGCAAGGATAATAGAGTAAAACCACTGCCTGACACCAGTGCATCATGAAGAACATGGCGAGACATTACTGACAGCAGTGTGACGCAAAGAACATTGCGAGACATTGCATACCATTCTCATGTAATTGAGTGTATTAAACTTGAAATGACAACAAATTTTGTCAATGTATAGCCAGCATTTTGCCCCCTCACCCCATTACCTTAAAAGTCCCCCCCCCCCCCGACACCATGGCCATGCACACTGTCCTTCATTCTTTTTAGGAAGCAGTCTGAACTAGTGGGATATCAGTGCAGGGCAGAAGAAATGAATCTGGTAATATCAACAGGTAACCATTACATCATTTAAAACCAGTCCCCCATTTTAATATTAGTAATACAAATCCTGTTGCTAGTGTATAGATGATTTTGTCAGTTTGGTGGGAGGCTGATGATCTCACAACTGGCCTGTTGGACAGAGGACTACTGCTAGACAGCTAATAAGAGCAAGAAAATAGGCTTCAGGGTAAGGTTCTCAGCTGAAGCTTCACCCAAAGGTTTACTGGGGGGGGGGGGTAGTTAGAGACCACAAGATGCAAGAGAGATTCCATATAGGCATTAGCAAGTGAGATTAGACCTTAGACACAGATCATCCAATGGACTGAATAATAAACTTGGCAACTTGGTCCTGGTGGAGAGTTTATTTGAGATACGTCAAGTGAAAAGGTGGAGAATTTGCAGGCTGTTATGTGGATGAGCCATGACTGGAGGTTTCTTTGATGGGGTAATGTCCTCAGATAGTCCACCAGCTGGACAGGAAGATCATTGAACCATGACTGTTGGGGCCACAAAGGGTATATAAAAATGAACTGAACAGTTGGGTTCCTTACTTGTGAAGTACCAGAGAGATGATCCAGAAGGATGGGAAGGTGTAAGTGAACAGTATGATCCCACTTCAGGCTGAAAGCATCCACTGTCCAAGTCCTCTGGATGGGGACTGGGGAAATGAAACAGTGTAGAGACCATCCTTCTAGACTCTCTTCCCTTTCCATCATATGACTGTCCTACAAAATATCTTTTATGAGGAATGCAGCTAGTTCAGAGGGTAATCTCTTATGAGGCACTCTGTAAAGGAGGTTCCGAGCCTCCATGCAGAAAGGGCATTTGTGTCTCCTTGTCTCCTGAGGTACACTACCACCAACGTATTGTCAGAGGAGACCATCACATAGCAAACACTTATTACTGATGCACTCCTTAAGGGCTAAGGATACTGCCCTCATTTCCAAATTGTACATGTGGAGGATAGATTCTTCTCAGAACATGAACCTTGAAGTAGCCATCTTTTCAGCTCTGCAAACAAATAGGAGTGGATTTCAGGGGTGTGCATGTGGACTCTGGTTAGAAACCAGCCCCTGATTTATCCATCAAATCATCTGATGGTTGAAATCCAGTCCCTGAGAAATCTGAGCATTTAGAGAGTCCCTGCATGGCTTCCAGATTGCCAACAGGAGAAAGCGGAGAGGGTGCAAGAACTTTCTGTCAAGAGGATCAAGATATGCTGTGGACCTTGGCAGAGAGAGAAAAGGATGAGCCAACAACGTGGCTAATGCTCTGAGTGCCTCCAATAAGGGCAAGATCTTGACCACTCTGTCCAGCATGGGCACAAATTAATCCTGCTTATGAGGAAATTCATCCCTACATAGACTAAATCTTGAGATGAAGTAAGCTCAATTTGTGGGTAGAAGACACAAACTGGTTACTACATGTCAACAAAGAGACTGATCTAGTTTGAGGGACTCGATTCGCCTTATTGTGGAATAAGTGATCATCAAATATGGAGGACTGGAATACCTTCTGATCTTAAATGATCTAAGCAACCTGTCTAGTACACCCTTCTCATGAAGGGAGTGCGCCTCTTCTTTTAATCTTACCAAATTAGACAAGTGGAAGAACAAGGGACACAAGAGTTTTGGATCTGTCGGTACCCAAGATGATCAATATGGATTGATGCTAAAAATAAACCAAGTGGTTGATGTAGGTCATCTTGACTTTTTCTTTGATATAGTCATGCAGGATGTATCCTCATATCCAGTTTTATGACTACACAAGCAATGCGGTTCCAAGAGACTCACCCAATCATCAAAAATATAGAAACAACTTATATAAAAAAAAGTCCATCACAATAACCTACTTTTGGTATGGCGATGTAATTCTCTTAAGGACTCATGAAATTCTTTTAAGGACTCATGTAATTCTCTTAAGGACTCATGTAATTCTCTTAAGGACTCATGTATTCTCTTAAGGATTGATGTAAATGTACATGAACATGATCACTGGAGCACAAAAAATGATCCTGATGACTGCAATGGTGCAAATTTTTGCAGCTGTTTTGTTACAGCAGTTTTTGGTGTGGTCACATAAACATTAAGATTGACATACTTTGTAATGGTGCAAAATTTTTGTAGCTGTTTTCTTGCAGCACATTTTGTCATAGTCAGCAGTATGACATGTAACCATTAAGACTGATGTATGGGCTAGGCTCACAATAAATTAGTAGCTTGTGATGGATAACATTTGTTTGGGGGGATGATTGAATGAGGACCCACTAGGATAATGGTCCAACATATATGTTAGCATAGGGTCTAGTGGAGAAAATGACAAAGCTGAGACAAGTCAGAGACAAAATTTTGGTAAATTGTGGGCCATATGTAATAGGTATCATAAAATTATATTTTTCCAGAATATTTATTAATAAAGCAGATTACAAAGAATTATTCTGACTTTGGTATGAGTTTTAATTTGGCAGTTAGAGAAAGTTAATCCTGATTGGCTAAGCTTAAAAAAAGTGGGGGGGGCCTATAATGAAATTCAAGGTTTAAAGTAATTTCCCTTTTGAAATTCACAAGTGCAAGTTTTTTGTGGAAGAGGAAGCTGGCTCTGAGATCATTAAAAAGTTCTTTTCTTGTTAAAATTTTCCAAAGGACAAGGTCTGGAAGAATCTTTGAAACCTGAAACCAGAGGCTGCATAGAAAAAAGTGAGTCTTGGAAGAGAACAAGGTATTGTCTCAATCACACACAATATACTCACTGATGTAAGTTTGCAATTATTTGTTGAATTTTTACATCTTAAACGCATACATTGGGGGCCCCGAGTGGCCGAGTGGTCTAAAGCGCTCACCGTTACGGATCACTGCCATCTCACCTCTGTCTGCGTGAGTTCGAGTCTCGGATTCAGCCAATGTGGTTATGTGAGAAAGCTTGCCAGTAGCTTCTCGTGGGTCGGTGGTTCTTTCCGGGGATTTCCAGGGTTCTTCCTCCACCATTTATACTGGCCGCCATGAATAGCCTATCTTGTGCTGAAAAATGGCGTTAAACCATACAACAACAACAACAACAACAACAGCATACATTGATTTTCCATGAGATCAGAAGTTAATCGTGCATTCATTGTCTTGAATGTTATACAATTCATTTATTGTAAAAATGTCTTGCAATACTTCACTGATAATGAATGTGTTCAGATTTAGTGATTTGTATGTAACAAAAAATCATATATTGCAGGAATTTCATGCATTATTCTGATATGAATTGTAAGAAATAATTTAATTTGTATCATGTATGCTAAGAACTGGTTTTACTATGTCTATGTCAATTAATTGCTGTTAGCAAGTAATGTAGTTAAGACAAGACATTAAGTCCATTAATTCATTTGTGTAATTAGGTTGTGAATTCTCTTAACTGAAGAAAATTGGCACATATCGATCAACATCATTTAGCTAGTAATTTACAGCCCATAGTGGGATGTAATCATTTATCAAAGAGGTCTAGTTATGTCATTGTTCCAGCTTGAAATGCAAGTAGCAGCTGGGAAAAAGACATTAATTTTATATTAATATGATGATGTGTATCCATCAGGTTGTGAATAGACCATAGTTTAGTTATGATAATATCTGACATAATGAGTGGGAATACTCTTTGATGTCAGTCAAGAAAAACATGACAAATATTTAGATTGCATTTTATTTATTTGAAGCAAAAAATAGTTTTATAACATACTACATAGTTGAAAAGACAGCAGGTAGCCAAGTTAAGGTTGATGACCTGAAGAAAAATAAAAAGAGACAGACAGACAGAAGAAAAAGAAATACAGCAGCTCTGACTTGTAATTAAATACTGATTTAGAAAGGGCTGGAGGCAATCAGGTTATGATGACATGCCATCAATTTGAGTTTGATCATTCACTCAATTATGTTATGAAATTTGTTTTTTCAGTATAACAGAATGGCCAGTTGCATTTCATGTAAATTCTGTAATTCTGTTTCTAAGAGAGAGAGTGTATTGTTCAAGGTCATGTTCAATTTCATTTTGTTTATGTAACTGATTGTTATTTTTTACATACTGGGCTTATGTTGTTCTATTCTATATCTCTTCTCAGATCTCTGTTATTCCATCCATTAATTTCATATTTTATTTTATTGTTTGCTTGATCCAGGAAATAACACTGTGTGTGATCATCTCCTAGATAACGATGACCAAAGCATCATAATGGGGGATCATATCATATATCACTATCAAGTCATACCACACTCTCATAAAGACCTACATTTGGCATGGTGATTTAGTCATACCACACTCTCATAAAGACCTACATTTGGCATGGTGATTTAGTCATACCACACTCTCATAAAGACCTACATTTGGCATGGTGATTTAGTACTTCTTAAAATTCATGTACATATATATTTTGTGATCCTTAGGTCGCTGAATAGGTCAAAGGCACTAAACTTTACATATCGCTGACATGTCACCTCTGTCTGTGTGGGTTCAAGTCTTTACCTCAGTCAACATGTCTATGAGAGAAGCTTGCCAGTAACTTCCGATGGGTCAGTGGTTCTTCCTGGGTTTTTTCCAGGATCTTCCTCCACTAAATATACTGGCTGCTATGTTGTGAAAAATGGCATAAAAACCCAAAACAACAGCAAGAACATATATATTGTTATGTCTGAACAAGCAACAATGTCCCAGAAACTGACCCTGGCATAGAAAGTGAGCATATATATAAAGGTTCATGACTACAAGCTCCAAGTGTCTCAGAAACTGATCTGAACACAATGGTGTACATTTGCTAACACTAACAACAACTAGGAAGCAGATGGGGGAGGGGATCTTATACATTATTACAGAAATACAAAAGTAGGTCAGTGACCTATTTTCATTTTGGAAGTGTACTATTCCTCTGGTTGCAGGCACAATTCGAGTTTCATGACTGCATAAGAAACACTATCTGAAATATTGACTTAAAACATAAGAAAGATATACATTGGTTAATGCTAAGTCATTTATGCTAAAGTTGCCAGCAACAATGGGGGAATACATAAACTTTACTGCACAGAAAGCAGGTAGGCTTAAAATAAATTTTAAAGGAATTTGAAACTCTTACAACCTTTGTATGGTAGGCATTAATGCCATTGGTTGGTGAATCCCCAAATCTGAGACAGCAAAACCTTTGGCAGTAGCACCCCATTATAATGCTGTCTATGGGAACCATACAAGTTTTACATAATAAGTTTGAGGTTGCCTTAAACTGTGATACATTATTTAGAATTTTACTGTTACATAATATAATGGGATACATGTCATATCCACTTTATAATAAGGACTGTGTTATACTGAGGAATTCAGAAGTATGATGCTAACAAAGCATTTTCTTTAAAATCATAGAATTTATTTTGTAAGATTAACCATGTGATTACAGAATTATTTTTGATTAAATAGTAAAATTTCAAGAAAACTGGGTGACAGTAATATATATATATATATATATATATATATATATATAGCTTCCAGGTAAACCACCATTAATTAGAGAGACTGTTTTATCACACAATTGTTAAGGTGATGAAAGTTTTTATCATGACACACCCTAATGCACAAACTCTCTTAATAAAATACAAGATCACTTTCAGCTGGGGTTACAACCCTGACAAAAAAAATGAGAGAAAATGTTAATTGAACTTGATACTGGGAGTACCAGTAATTAGGAAACAAAAGGTGGGAAATAAACAGTTCTATACATCTTGTCTGCATTATATCAAGAGCAGACACAAAAAAGAAAGGTCTTAGAATTGTGGACTTGTGTCAAGAAAAGGACATAATTCTGTCAAATAGTGAACAGCTATAGATGTGTTCATATAATTCCCCATTTCCCATGAAAATGCTGGGTTTTAGTGACATTCCTACTGTATTGATTTTGGGGAATAAATTCCATTTATTTTGACCTTAAAAAGATGTGCACATTCATAATAAGATTCTCACAATAATATTGCATGTGCTATCCTATTAATAAATATAAGATTCTATTAATGAACTCAAGTCCAATTAATGAATTTCAGTCCTATTAATGAACTCAAGTCCTATTAATGAACTCAAGGCCTATTAATAATGAACTCAAGTCCTATTAATGAACTCAAGGCCTATTAATGAACTCAAATCCTATTAATGAACTAAAGTCCTATTAATGAACTCAAATCCTATTAATGAACTC
Organism: Sinohyriopsis cumingii; assembly: GCA_028554795.2. Lineage (NCBI taxonomy): Eukaryota > Metazoa > Mollusca > Bivalvia > Unionida > Unionidae > Sinohyriopsis > Sinohyriopsis cumingii. The sequence goes on along the minus strand of CM068825.1, from coordinate 119,109,810 downwards.
AAGTCCTATTAATGAACTCAAGGCCTATTAATGAACTCAATTCCTCTTAATGAATTCAATTCCTACTAATGAATTTCAGTCCTATTAATGAACTCAAGTCCTATTAATGAACTCAAATCCTATTAATGAACTCAAATCCTATTAATGAACTCAAGTCCTATTAATGAACTCAAGGCCTATTAATGAATTCAAGTCCTATTAATGAACTCAAGTCCTACTAATGAATTTCAGTCCTATTAATGAACTCAAGTCCTATTAATGAACTCAAGGCCTATTAATGAACTCAAGTCCTATTAATGAACTCAAGTCCTATTAATGAACTCAAGTCCTACTAATGAATTTCAGTCCTATTAATGAACTCAAGTCCTATTAATGAACTTAAGTCTAAAAAGACTCGAAAGCTATGAAAAACATTTTGCAAAAAATCTATACTATTACAAATCTTTTGATTCTTTTGACTTGTGAACGTGCATTCATTCAGTGATAGTCTGATTATGTCATGGGATTCTTGAATTGTATAGCTAACTTGAATTACTTCACTCTAAAAATGACACGGTAGGTCTTTAACTTCCTGTTGCTGTACTATACACACCATAATGAATTTAAATATTTATAAATACACTGAAGAGTCTATCAAAATTGAGTTTGTAGAAGATTTATAACTCTCACATATATCAATTATTCCTTACCGGAGATGCATTAGATTATTTTGTTTCCTTTCTTGAACTTTCCAAAATAAAAATGCTTTAAAAAGTTTTCAAACAATACATTAATGGAAATATGTCAAAGAATATACAGATATACCTCCTGCCTAATAAAGAAAGTCAACTTCTTGCAAACAATCTTTCACTAAAGATGATATTTCAAAATGTTCTTCGAACTAACATTAGAAATACAGTAACTCAGTGGTTAGTATATGCAAGATGACCAAGTTTGGAGCTGGGTTGACTACTCTGGTATGTGCTAAGGCAAGACACTTAACTATCAATGCCCAAGAACCCTCCCCCCATGCATCTTAATGCAGACAGAACTCAATAAAAGTAGAAATGTTTTCACACAAACACACACACACAAACACACACACACAAACATACACACACACACAATGATTATACACATATTTAGAGGCCTCCAATACTATGGTTTCAACATTTGCTTTCTAATTATAAAGTAGTAAAAAATGCCCATTCTCTTTAATGACTTTTCATGATATATTCTATGAAACCTTTACATTCCTAATCAGTATATAGTACCTGGTATGAGATGTCCTTCAGTGTTTAGTCAATGTGTTTTTTTCTTCTGTTTCCTTGGAGAGGGACACTGGTCACACAAAATAAAAGAGGAATGCAGTACTGCCACTGGAGGGGGTCTGTGGGTTGACTATATCATTCCCAGTAATGGAGGTGGGTTATCCTTTCCAGGTTGGTCACCCCTCATCCTCGCATGCAAAAGCTCCATTCACTGAAAGGAGATGAGCAGGCCTACTTGTATCAACTCAACAGTTTTATCATGGGTGGAAGGAAGGAAGGAACGAAAAACAAAAATGTGGTAAACCTTTTCTTTCAAATGTTTCCTTCCATCCTATAGTCAATCTGACTACCCTTCCATTATGGACTGTAAAAGACAAAATAAACTGCATATTTTGACAAATTTTTGCTCTTACACTGAGAGAATCATTGATGGAAGGATGATAACATGAGTATTATGACATAATGAACACAAAAGAATCCACTGAGTTACATTGGCATACAATAAAATATCTCAGGGTAACAGTCCTTGTTATAAAAGGTTTCCATTATCCTGGTTGAATTCTATTTTACCCTGTAATGTACCTCAGTGTTAGAGCTGGGCATAGCCAGCGTTTTTGTACTTTGATATTCATCATCACAAATGCCCTTCATGTCTTCACGATATGTATCATGATAAATGCCATGTGTCTTCACGATATGTATCATGATAAATGCCATGTGTCTTCATGATATGTATCATGATAAATGCCATGTGTCTTCATGATATGTATCATGATAAATGCCATGTGTCTTCACGATATGTATCATGATAAATGCCATGTGTCTTCATATGTATCATGATAAATGCCATGTGTCTTCACAATATGTATCACAATAAATGCCCTCTGTGTCTTCATATGTATCATGATAAATGTCCTCATGTCATCACAATATTTATCATAATAAAATGCCCTCAATGTCTTCATATATAATGCAATAAATGGTCTCCATATCTTTATGGTATGTATCACAATAGTCTCCATGTCTTCATGGTATGTATCACAATAAATAGTCTCCATATCTTCATGACATGTATCATGATAATGGTCTCCATGTCTTCATGGTATGTATCATGATAAATGGTCTCCATATCTTCATGGTATGTATCACATCATATGGTCTCCATATCTTCATGGTATGTATCATGATAAAAGGTCTCCATATCTTTATGGCATGTATCATGATAATGGTTTCCATGTCTTCATGGTATGTATCACGATAAATGGTCTCCATATCTTCATGGTATGTATCATGATAAATGGTCTCCATGTCTTCATATGGCGATAAATGATATGTCTTTGCAACATGTATCGTAATAAATGCCCTTTGACTTCACAATATGTATCATGATAAGAATGCCCTCCACGTCTTTGCCATACGATAAATTCCCATGTGTCTTCATGATATAATTAAATCCCTCTGTCTTGACGATATGTACCATCATAAATGCCCTTGATGTCTTCATGATATGCATCATGATAAATGCATACATTTTAGATCCTTCACTGGATTTTTTTTGAAGAATGAACAATACAAATGCAGTGAAAGAAAGAAGCCAGCAATAATAAATGATCAGAAATATGCCAATGAAATTAATTTGTTATAAGTGGTTTTGTTGTTTACTTCATTCAGTTGGATGGAAAGGTCATAAATTTGTTTACTTTTGGATGATTCATATAATTCAGTTTATGTTTCACTCTGTATTGATATTTCACAGCTGTATCATGACACACTATCACCAGAGTAATTACTGTGATTCATCGATGCATTGATAATTCTGAACAAGCTCTGCTCAGGATAACGTAGGCAATCTTGCCTAAAACACGGTACACTTTCATGACGACTCACTTGAAAAGGATAGGGCGATCTTGCCTAAGACACAATACACTCCCTTGAACATTTATTTGTTGGTGTCTGAACAATAAGTATTAATAAATCATATTATACATTTTTAGCTGATTCGTAAGTACAAATATTTGTAATAAGAATAAGAGAATACAAAGTTCTCTGTACAAAAAATATTTTACAAAAAAGTGTCTTATTTAAAGAGCATTGTTATACCCCAACAAAACAGAGAGTAGAAATAAAATAACAGAAAATAAAAATACAGCAAATTAGAAAAAGGTATACAAAAGCCATGTACATAATGTTTCACATTCCCATGTAAAATAATAAGTTTCCATGGAGGAACCAGCATGTTGCTGGCTAAGCTGTAGAGGTCAGTCATTAATGACTAAGTGTTGCCATACACATGGAATATGTGCAGATGATAGGATACTTTATCTTTCTTCCTAATTAGCTACCGAGCAATTCAAGGTATCTTATACATGCTTGACCCATGAATAACTTACCTTACTTACTACCTTAAACATGCACCCTTATTCGAACTTTAGTTTTCTATTGTAAGTTTTTACATCACAAGCCATTGTCTTGATCTCTTCTGAAAAGATAGCAAGATGTTTTCTTGGAGTAACTGTTTTACAATGACAGTACATAATGTCTGAAATGGATTAGTATATGGGTCTAATTAAGGGATGCTTCTAAAGCTGTTATTACTAACATGTTAATTACATTAAATCAGAGACAATCATTTATAGCCAATTAAAGACATTTGTATAGACATATCATCTAAAAATTAAATATACTATTACTGTACTCGTACAGCTTTTCAACTTTTAAATATGAATAAAAGTGTAGTTTTCAAAGTTGTACCGAGCATTTAAATTTAGAGATAAAAATCTCAATCCAATCCAATATATGACCTTTGGAAAACCATAAGAAACAAAAATATTAAAAAAAATGTATAACCCATTTTCTTCTTGTCTAACTATTCCCGTCATTTATCACAGGTTTTGGACATTGCAACGTAATTAGTTTTCTCACTGTCTTGATAATTTATATGAATACCTTGTCTGGAAATTAATATTTCTTTTTGTGCACCGATGCACCTGTCACAGTCAATGCTAACTGGAAGCGGACAAGATATGCTGGGCTGCAATATATCCTTGTTCGCAAACGAGGAACATTTACAATATGAAGCTTTGTTTTTTTATTTTATGAGTAAAGAATACTGGTTGCAATTTTGGTGATTGTTTTCTATTTTTTTATGTAGATATACTGCCATTGAAGATAATTGTTCACTAGGGTCTAGTTGTGTTAGCCACACATACCCAACTGAGTTATCTTTTTAGGTTCAAAGTGACATCCCCCCTTATATATGCATGAAACCACTAAGGGTGCAAGGGACGGTTTTTATACACAAATTTAATGCCATATTCTCCTGACTTTTATGAAAATTCGTAAAGAATTTAATAGATAAATGAGGTCAAAAAGGTCCATATTTTGGGAAAATTATAATAAAATAAAACATATCATTCACTTGACCTGACAAGTCAAGAGAAGTTCAAAGCAAAAGAAGTTTATGCTCCCAAATCCCAGATTTAAACTTGTATTTTTTACAACTAAAGGTCATCTGTGACACAGTGATGCTCACTTTGCAAATGCAAGCCCTTGCCATAGGTGATAATTTTTTGAAAAACACTGTGTACTAAACAGCTTAAATGCAATTCAAAATAGTTGCCACTCAGGCCATTTTTGAGATATTCTACTTGAACCGAAATGACTGTTGCTATGGATGGCTAGCTCTGCTTCCTAGCTGACTACTGGAATTTCACTGTCTACATACTGTGAAGAAACTATGGGTGGTGTATTCCTCGTGTTAATTTCAAAAACACATACATGTACTCAAAACACCTAATGCACAAATAGATCCATCTCTTTAATTAGTAAACAATAATATCTGAAAAAGTCACATCATAACCTTAAGTTAAGAAATTGGACATTTTTACAAAACTATCACCCCACCACCTTAAAGATTTTGCTGACAACAGTTTATGTCAAAAGTAGAGCACATATCTTATAATTGTGCAATATCTAGTAAAACTGTTTCAGTGAAAACCGATTATATGCAAAACTAATAATGCTATCATTCTTTTAGAAAAGTGACATCTTTGGGGCAAGAAGAATTGCATTGTGAGTTTGGACTGCCTGCATTTGTCCAAAGATTTGAAATTGTGAGCAAGCCAACTTTTGGTCTTTGTTTTCCGCTATAGCATCAGAATAAAATTCCTTTTCAATGCTGCTTTAATGCCTTGAAGAGAGAGTGTGAGTGTGAGTGTGAGTGTGTGTGTGTGTGTGTGTGTGTGCACGCATGCATGTGTGCATGTGTGTGTGTGTGTGAATCACGACACTCTAGCTATTATATATATATATATATATATATATATATATATATATATATATATATATATATATATATATATATATATATATATATATATATATATATATATATGGCAGATAGTAGGATGCGGTACACAACAAACATTAACAGTGGAAAATCCAGTTCAAGATATGAAGCATATCAACTTTAATAAGTACAAACCACAAAACACAACTCTGTGGAAACGGAGTATGTCTGTCAAAGGCAATCTCTTGTACACCTAGATCAGGATGATTATCTGGATTAGGTTCAAGCTGGTGCTTCTATTAGCATGATTGACCAATTAATGCTAATATTTTACCATGCAAATTGAGACCTGCAAAAAAAAAAAAAACAACAGATACTAATGTACTTTAAAAACATGAGAGTTTCAGAGGAAAAACTATTGTTAACTCCAGTACACTTTCTGATCTAATCAGGATGTTTCAATCCCATGAATGTCAAAATGTTTTTTCTTTTGTGGAAATCCACACAAAAACAAGGTGTGTACCTTTACCCTCAATTGATAAAGGCAGAAAAACTCAGATTTTGGATAGGGGAATCGGTTACTAAGGTCTGATTTTTGATAGGGGAATCGGTATGCTAAGATGAAAGAATGATTCGCTCCACTCTTTTGACAAAGTAAATTAGAACTAGGAAATATCTCTTGATACACTGCTTTGAGGAAGTCATATTTTGGTACAAAAAATACTGGCATACCAGTCAAAGGAAGCAAAGTAACAGGAAATTATATGCAAGTTCATTTTATGGGACTGCTGTACCATAAACAAGCAATAAACATACATGTGGCATAAAACCAACTGAATACAGTGTATTTACCACATTAGATAAATTTTGTTCAATCATTATGTCTGACACATTCTCTGCTTATTTTTAAACTTTCTTCCATTTAATAACTGACCTTATAAATTTCTAGATCTATGCATAATGTTGATACATTTCTTATTATAGCTTAAGTGTGAGATAAGATTCTATGACGTTAACTTCACAGTGGGCCACAGAATTAGAACGGACTTGGTTTGATAAAACTTACATTCTACTTCCCTGAAATATGGTCAACAAAATGCCATATGCAACAATATTTGCAAGACTGTCCCATTGGTGGCATGCATCATTCATAACAGTATCTTTATTTATGATTTGTCTGAATCATGTCTGCTTCTGTGGATTTAAGTTACTTTAATGAATGCATGGTGACATGATGCAACTGTCTTTGTGTGTTTCCACTGAAATATGAATATATTCATTAAAATATGAGTGCAAAGGTCGACACTTATGGAAAATGCAAGAAAAAACATTATAGTTCCCATTATTTTCCTATATCAAGTAAGTTCTATCAGGAACTTACTTTAGAAGGAACGTTATTCTGCAATAACATTATTCTTTGAGCTGACCTTTAACCTTTTAATGCCAAAAACAATACCGCTCTTCCCTACCTTGAGTGCAAGCGCCCCACACTTGTTGGTTATGGTAATGAGTCTAGAACTGAAGATATTATATATAAAAAAAGCTTTCTTCATTCAGTCACAGCAACCTTGACCTTTGACCCTGAATCAAAAGCCTTCTTTCTTACCAAACATGTAAAACATCCACAAACTTTGGTGACAGTACACTGTGTTCAGAACTGAAATTCTCAGCAGAAACAACTTTTTTCTTACAGTCAGTAACATTGACCTTTTACCTTTTGATCATAAAATCAACTATTTTTTTCCTTTCTCCAAGTGAATGCCATCCAAAAAGTTTAGTCCAGGTCTGTGACCTTGAACTTTTGGCTTTTTACTCTAAAATCAATAGGCATCTGTCTTTCATCAAGAACTTACCTGCAAAGTTTGGCATAGGTAAATGCTATATAACAAGGGATTGTGCTGAAAAATAAAAGTAATGAAAAAGATATTTATGCAAAACTTCTTGTAAAACTAAAGCCTAAAGCTTGTATACAGATGGGAGGAACAAGTTTACGATACATATGTTATTACACACACACACACACATGCACACACACACACACACACACACACACACACAGATATATATATAACTAGGTGAGATGTCTGGACCAAGCCAGTTTCTACTTCGACACTGTTACCTGTTGAGGGGAATTTTAAAACACAATTGAAGTCACAGATGGCCATAAATCTGTGAATCTCAGGTTGCTTCTCAGTGGAATCCAATTTTACTTGTTGAGGTATGAAATATCTTTTTTTTTAAAATCAGGTTCAAGGATGATTTATTTTGTAGTGATAGCAACAGTGTCATAACTGGATGAATACTAGACACCTTATGCAGGGTTTATATTCTTACCTAATTTATGTCTTTTCTTTCAGTGACCAAAATTTGTTTCTTTTTCAAATGCAGGGGAGCTGTGGTGGCTCTGTGGTTTGAGGCATCACTTTACTATTTGATCTGTTACTGCATCTTATAGTCCTGAAGAAAAATGTTAATATTTTTTCTCCGATTATTGCTGGAAATTGATGAATAATTCTGAGCTAGCATTCAATATGAAGCAGCACTAAATCTTAAAAATGTTTATTGACTTTGACGAGTTCTATGGCCTACAGGTTTCTGTGTGTGTGTGTGCATTAGGATTTTTAACGTAGCTTTAACAATTTTTCAGTCATATTGCTACGATGTCTGCAGATCTGCCAGCACATTATGTTTGTCACAAACACAGAAAGTGGATTGCTAACCAGTGTAGCAATAGTCACACACACACAGTAGGTGGACTGCATGATAAAATCTAACCCTGGACAGATGCCATTGTATTCTCTGCGTAATGCACTTTACTTCAACAGCCACTGTACTTAATAGTCATTCATGTGATTATGTACCATTAAACATCAATCGATCAACCTAGAGTCGCTCTTCTTTTCTCCATCTAATCAGGAGTTTTACAGAATGCAGTGTCTCACCTGTTACCCAATGATGATGCAATGATGTATCTCCCACTTGACCTCCTTTCTCCTTGTCTAACAAATCAACAATGTGGGCTTCTGTGCCTATAATAGGAAAAGAAGTACCTCAATTTCTCAAATCTATATTTAGTATTTTGCTCTCATGTCGCATATTCTCCATTATCAAAGCACAACAATAGTCACATGTATTTTCTACAGTTTTCTTATTATATTTCTGAATTTTAGTCACAAATTTGAAGGTAAGCTTTCATATAATAGTTTCCTATTAATTCATATATTCTTGAGGTTTCAGGAAATATTCACCAGGGTTAGGTTACTCTGGTTTCCTTGTGTGTGATGGTTTGCAGGAAAGCAATACAAGCAGGTTATTTAGTGCGGAGTTAAGACCCAGGTGGCATTCATGACTTTCATTCACAAGTCCAGCAAGCTCACCACTGAGACACTGTGGCTTCTGCCAGTAGCCATCGTACAAAAAGGTTTGAGGTTAATTTTTCAATTTAAGGTCTTTATGTGAATCTAATACACCTCCCCCCCACCCCAAAAAAAAAAAACTGAAACTCTAACCACTGAAAACACCTATAATTCTGTGCAATAACACAAGTCAGCACTTTTGCTACATTGGTCACAGCAATTAAAATAGTTGGTACATGAAAAATGTGTTTATGTGTTAAAATGGTGTGAGCAGGATTTAAATTACACATGCATGTTCACTTCATTTATTTCAATTATTTTAGCTTTAGGACTTTGTGCTTAATAACAATAAAAAAAATACAGAAAAGGAATGGAAGTGTGTGTGTTTATTTTTATATTGAAAAATGTAAGATAAAAATCTGACATTTTGTCCATTTTATCTACCAAAAAGATAACCTAAATATTTTTGTCATGAGCTGTATAATTTCTTTATTGCAAAAAATGTCCCATCACTTAATGTTAGTGCCACTTTCATTCTAGGTCTTCCTTTTGCCTGATGAGCCATAAATACTCAATGGTTAGCATACTGGACTTGATATCACTGGAGTGCAGGTTCAAATCCAGGTAGGCTCACATGGTTACCATGTTGTACTATTTGTTTATCCTTTATGAAAATTGATGTACTGTCTATACTTGCTTGTAAGTCAGATTCAACTGCAAACAACTGACCCTGACCATTGCATATTTTGCCATCAGGTCAGAGTCTATGTTGTTTCTTCTACTGATCACTCCTAACAAACTGCATAGAACCAGATTTGCTCGTGCATTATGTCATCACAGATCTGGGTCTATACAGTTTACATTTGGACTGGACTTACATGCAAGTATAAACATTATCCATTTCATCCATCTTACAGGTTGTTTCAAATATCAAAATGATGCTCGTTCAATGTTGATAAAAGCCCAACAATGACATGTTTTAAAATTGTGCAAGTTCACAATTTTAGAGGTTAACCACATGTGGTTTCATACATAACATATATACTTGATTATAAGTTGGGTGAAACTGCAAAAAAAAACAACAAAGATCCTGATCTAAAGTAGCATAATGCATCTTCAGGTCGGGGTCTATGTTGCTTGTTCTACTGTTTACTTAAAACAAACTGCTCAGACCCAGATCTGGAGTTGCATAATGCACAAGCAGATTTGGATCTGTAAAGTTTGCAGTTGATTCTGCCCCATAAAAAAAGATACCTATCTACAGCCCAAAACCTTTAGAGGGAATGAAAATATTTGTAAGATATTTTACAGGTGATCTACATACTGGTCAATACCTATGTATTGAATAATCTCTAAATTGGATCTCCAGTGTCTTGATACAGACAATGTCTTTTCATCCCTAGCAGCAAATGCAAGTGCACTCCAGACAAGAGGTCATTTCGTAGCAGATTTATCCTTTTTTCTTCAGACAATGAAGTGCTACTTTGGTGAAATTTAGAAGATGTGATCAGACATACCATATGCTATTATCACACTACTTGCACCTGTCATGTCTACATAGAGTATCTACAGGCAAATTTTGGCCCATACACTTCAGTCCTTAGGTAGACTGGTCAGTCACTCTGTCCTTGTTCTGGTCAGAGTTCAGGAAAAGAATTAAACTTTGGTCACTAGGTTCTGTAGTAACAGACAAGAACTTAATTACTTTTCTGATAGGTCCTCCAAAAGCAGGAACCATCCATAATGGTGGAAAACTTTGTAGAGATAATTTTGCAGTTGTTGTTTTCAGCATTACACCTATCCACTGAGTTTGGGTTATACTCACCACAAACTGCTGACTTTGAGGGATGGAGTTTGCTCAGTTTGGGTCATTAATTGAATTTTAATTAGGTCCCTTTGATAAAAGTCCAACAGTTATGTCTGTGTAAGGTCATGAAGTGGTAAATAACAAGAGCTAAGACAAACCAGAGAAAAGTTAGGAAAATTTGGGCTGTTTGAAACAGGTGTCATAAGATGATGTTTTCCAGAATACTTATTAAAAAGGCTGAGGATTATTTTGACTTAAATAGGAGTGAAAACATTTTTGGTGGTTGGAGAAAGTATTCCTGATTGACTAAGCTCAATGAAGGGGTATGGGTTCCCAGACAGAATCCAGGCTTTTAAGAAATTCCCTTTGCAAAATTAGTCAGTCTAAATTTCTGAGGCAAGCCATAATTTATCTCTAAGACTTAGTAAAAAGTACTTTTCTCATCAGTGACCTAGTGGTTAGAGCATCTGTCTTGGATGCGGGAAGTCGTGGGTTCGATCCCCAGCCAAGTCATACCAAAGACTTACAAAAATGTACTAACACTGCCTCACTTGGTGCTCAGCATTAAGAGGTTAGTGTTAGGACTGGTCGGCCAGGTGTCAGGATAATGTGACTGGGTGGGACATCATGCTACATGTCTGCGGCATGATGCCCCAGTGCTAGACATCACTATAAACTGTCACTCTGCAGACATCATAGCGATATGACTGAAAAATTGTTAAAGCTATGTTTAAAATCCAAATCACACACTTTTCTTGTTAAATTGTCGATGAGGTACATGTCGGAAAGTGAGGGACACAAAAGGAGATTCAACTTCATAGAAAGGTACAAGTCTAAATAAAGCACAAGGTTAGTGACAATTGCATAAAGTAATGTTCACTGATGTCAGTTTATAATTATTTGTTGAATTTATTCATTTAAATTCATACATCAATTTTTCCTTTAGTTCAGAAGTAAAATTGTTTTCATGAATTTTGTCTCAAATGTTATATGACTCATGAATTAAATGAAGTAGTTTGGATTTAGTTATTTTTATGTAATGGCTGTATGTATGTATGCATGCATGCATGAATGCATGAATGTATGTATGTACGTATGTATGTATGTATGTATGTATGTATGTATGTATGTATGTATGTGAAGTTTCATGCATTTCTGGTGAGAAGTAAATTATGTTTGAAATGATTGTATCATGTATGCTGAGAATTGACTTTTTTGTCTGGAAATATATGCCAATGAATTACTAATTAGCAAAGTAACATAGTTAGGACTAGGAAAGAAGTCCAATAATTCATTGTGTAATTAAGTTGTGAATTCTATACAACAGAGATTCAAGGTGTAAACATTAGGAGTGTGCACTGACAGACATAGCTCAGATGGTAATTTGTAGCCAAGTTGGTCAGTAATAGTTAACTGAGGTCTAACTACGTCATAGTTCCAGTTGAGAATGTGAAAAAACATAAAATAACAATAACAGAATTGTGTGTACTATGTTGTGAAATTGCTGTTGTTGTTGAATGGTTAAAAGCCATTTTTCAGCACAAGATAGGCTATACATGGTGGCCAGTATTAATGGTGGAGGAAGAATCCGGAAAAACCCCGGAAAGAACCACTGACCCACGAGAAGCTACTGGCAAGCTTTCTCACATAACCACATTAGCCGAATCAGAGACTCGAATGTTGTGAAATGACCATAGCTTTGTTCTGTTGAATTATAATAGGCTATATCTGATATAAAGAGTGGGAATAGTGTTGATTCCAGGATGAGAAAAACCTGACATGTATTAAGAATGGGTATTATATTTTTTATTTGAAGGGGGGAAAAATAGCTCCATTCTGTACTGCACAGTCAGGAAAGATCAAAGTCTACAGAGAAAGAGAGAGAGAGAGAGAGAGAGAGAGAGAGAGGGAGGGAGGGAGGGAGGGAGAGAGAGAGTATAACATTATGGTATAACACAATGGTCAGTTGAAGTTTGCACAAACATTATTTCTAAGAGACTGTGAATCATTCGAATGTCATGTTCAATTTCATTTTTCTTTATGTAGTTGATCAAATTGTTATATTTTACATATGTGGGCTCCTGGTTTTCTATTCTATATCTCGTCTCAGATGTCAGTTATTCCATGCATTAATTTCATTGTCCATTTTAATGATTACTGGATGTGGGCATTAAAAGAGTGGTTGATGATCCCCTAAATAATGATAACCAAAAACCATAAGGAATGGGGTTCTCACACATCATCACCACCTCCTGATACCATTCTTATTCCAAAAGTATAGACAAACCTCACCTAATAGGTTGGGATGTCATCAGAAAATGAGCATAAACTGCTGAAAGGGGCATACAGAGTGAACTGCCACAATATACTTGCTAATAAGACCAAGTCCAACTGCAAACTACACAGACCCAGATCTGCTGTTGCATAACAAGTCAACAGATCTGGGTCTGTGCAATTTGTTAGGAGCAATCAGTAAAACAAACAACAATGACCCTGACCTGCAGATGCATTCTGCTATGGCAGATCAGGATCTTTGTTGTTTGCAGTTTGACTTGACTTATAAGCGAGTACATACAGTACACAAACTGGGTGTCATTCCTAAGGCTAGCTTATCTTCAAATTTCAACCCAATCAGGGTTATTCCAAAGAGTGGTCTTTAATTGTTGATATCACTGTACCTGCCAAGCCTACAGATTGAGGGCAGGTGAGAAATGATTCAGCAGGTAAGAAAGTATTACCAGAATGCCACAGGCGTACTAGTAATTGGTCTAAGGTCATTGGCTGCTACATGTGTTACCATAAGTAGTGTATGTATGTATCTCTATGTAGGTATACAGGTGAAAACAGGTAGCTTGCTTGATGGATTTGTTTGATGGTGCAACTCACTGGCCCTTCCTCTAAAGCTAGGATTCACCAGTTTCCAAGCTCTGAAACAATCTTTCCTAAGATAGCAAAATTTTTGCTCTGATAATAGAAATGGGCCTCTTTCACTTACTTGTCCAGAAAAAAAAGGAGCAGTACGCTTTTTAATCTTGTATGAGGTCCATGCTGAATACAACTATATATTTATTCTCTTGATCAAAGTCAAAGCTGGATACAAGTTTATATTGATTTTCTTGCACACGGTCAGTGCTGGATATAAGTTTATATTTATGCATGAGACCAATGCTGGATATAAGTTATCTTGCATGAGATCAATACTGAATACAAGTTTATATTTATTCTCTTGTACGAGATCAATGCTGGATACAAGTTTACATTTATGCATCAGACCAACACTGAATACAAGTTTATATTTATTCTCTTGCATGAGATCAATACTGAATACAAGTTTATATTTATTCTCTTGCATGAGATCAATACTGAATACAAGTTTATATTGATTCTCTTGCATGAGATCAATGCTGGATAAAATGTATTCTCTTGCATGAGATCATTGCGGGATAAAATGTATTCTCTTGCATGAGATCAATGCTGGATACAAGTTTATATTTATGCATCAAATTACAAGTTTATATGTATTCTTTTGCATGAGATCAATGCTGGATACAAGTTTACATTTATTCTCTTGCTTGATGTCACTGCTGAAAACAAGTTTATATTTAAACTCTTGCATTTGTGCCCTGAGTGGCCAAGTGGTCTAGAGTGATCTCCATTACAGATCACTTCCATCTCACTTCTGTCTGTGTGGCTTTGAGTCTATGGCTTGGCCAATGTGGGTACATGAGAAAGCTTGCCAGTTGCTTCCAGTGGGTTGGTGGTTCTTTCCAGGGTTTTCCCAGGTTCTTCTTCCACCAGTTAAACTGGGTGCCATGTGTGACCTATTGTATACTGAACAATGGCATTAAACCTCATAACAAAAACATTAATTCTCTTGCATGAGGTCAATACTGAATATAACTTTATATTTATTCTCTTGCATGAGGTCAATACTGAATATAACTTAATATTCATTCTCTTGTACGAGATCAATACTGAATATAACTTTATATTTATTCTCTTTAATGAGGTCAATACTGAATATAACTTTATATTTATTCTCTTTAATGAGGTCAATACTGAATATAACTTTATATTTATTCTCTTGAATGAGGTCAATACTGAACATAACTTTATATTTATTCTCTTGTACGAGGTCAATACTGAATATAACTTTATATTTATTCTCTTGAATGAGGTCAATACTGAATATAACTTTATATTTATTCTCTTGTACGAGGTCAATACTGAATATAACTTTATATTTATTCTCTTGAATGAGGTCAATACTGAATATAACTTTATATTTATTCTCTTGAATGAGGTCAATACTGAACATAACTTTATATTTATTCTCTTGCATGAGGTCAATACTGAATATAACTTAACATTCATTCTCTTGTATGAGATCAATACTGAATATAACTTTATATTTATTCTCTTTAATGAGGTCAATACTGAATATAACTTTATATTTATTCTCTTGAATGAGGTCAATACTGAATATAACTTTATATTTATTCTCTTGTACAAGGTCAATACTGAATATAACTTTATATTTATTCTCTTGAATGAGGTCAATACTGAATATAACTTTATATTCTCTTGAATGAGGTCAATACTGAACATAACTTTATATTTATTCTCTTGTACGAGGTCAATACTGAATATAACTTTATATTTATTCTCTTGCATGAGGTCAATGCTGAATACAAAGTTTCTATGTATTCTCTGGTAACAGGTCAATAAATAATACAAGTTTATTCTCTTTTAAGAGGTCAATGGTTAATACAACTTTATATTTATTCTATTCTCTTGTACATTATCAGGCTTCAGTTTCAAAAACAGAAAAAGTCGGGATGTAAATATGGAATCTATCTCGAGTATGAACTTTACAGCATAGTAACACTGGGTAACAGTTACCTATTTTCAAAGAATGCTTCCATATGAAACTGACCACAAGCATTCTGTTCATAATCAATCTAAGTATGAATCTAGGAGAATTTAATGATACAGTATCGAGATCAAAGGTAAGATTCCTGCACACATTTGTTGGATCAATCTAGTACAAACTAATGATACAGTATGAGACCAAATGTTAGATTCCTGCACATTTTGTGTCAATCTAGTATGATCTAATGACACAGTATGGGACCAGATGTTAGATTCCTGCACATTTTGTGTCAATCTAGTATGATCTAATGATATAGTATGAGACCAAATGTTAGATTCCTGCACATTTTGTGTCAATCTAGTATGATCCTGAGATATATTATGAGACCAAATGTTAGATTTCTGTACATTTTGTGTCAATCTAGTATGACCTAATGATACAATATGAGACTAAATGTTAGATTCCTGCACATTTTGTGTCAATCTAGTATAATCTAATGATATAGTATAGTATGAGATACATTCCTGTGCATAATTCTGCTTGAGTCTAGTTTTGGGATGAAAATTTCTAAAATGTTTTGAAAGTTGTACTCTGGAGCACACCAAACCAAGTGAGAAGGAGATGATAAAAATAGGTCATGCTGATCACCTTTTGAGAAATGTTACATCTGTGAATTCTGTCAGACCAATCCTGATTTTATAACACCATAATATTTTTGCAAGTGGTAGCTGTAATATATATTTGTGATAACAGTGAACTACCCCTGTATAATTTCTGTTATATTTGTTTTCTTTTAAGTAGTAGCTGTTAGCAATGTAGATTTTTCTTACTGCTTACATGGATACATGTTGTACATTTGTTTGTTTTAATTGCTGGGCCATAATGGGAACTAGCTGTAAGCTAATTATGTCACCCTAGATAGATAAAGGATATAATAATTATCATTATTTAATTACATATTACATTTTATCCATACTTCTTTGTCTTTACTTGTGTTTACTTCTGATTTTACTTTATTTCTCATTCTGAACAACCTTATATGTAGAAGTAACTATTCCAAGATTGTTCCTTATTGTATGTGCCATTATGTAACTATGTGTTATAATATGCAGAATGGTTCTTTACACACAGTGGTATTAAGACTGGTTGGAATACCATATATACTCACTTAAAAGATGAGTCTGACTGCAAACTGCAAAGACCCAGATTTGCCATCGCATAATGTGCCAGCAGATCTGGATCTGTGCAGTTTTGTTCGGAATAATCAGAACAACAAACAACATTGACTCTGACCTGATTGCACATTATGCAATAGCAGACCAGATTCTTTGTTGTTTGCAGCTTGACTTGACTTTCCAGTGAGTACATATGGTACAAGAAAACCTGATTAAGCAGTTACTGATGCAAAAGATAACAGGCATGAATTTTCTTACAAATATTGTCTACATTTTCAAGTCTTCTAAAACATTTCTCATGCTACTAAGGATTGTACCAACGATTATACCTACCATATATACTCACTTATAAGTTGGATCCAGGTCCAGACTGCAATAAACCCAGATCTGTCATCAAATAATGTGTTGGCAGATCTTGGTCTATGCGGTTTGTTTGGAGTAACCAGTAGAGCAAATAACATAGATCTTGATTCGCTGGCACATTAGGCAATGACAGATCAGGGTCTGTGTTGTTTGCAGCTGCATCAAACTTATAAATGAATATATACAGTATTGACTAGGTAGATCATTTAGAAGACTGAAAAATGGGAGTATTTAGAGGAGTATGTATAGTATGTCAAATTTAAACTTGAATTTTAAATTTAAGTTTGAAGTCAGCTTCCTGACTGATTCTTATCTCTCTACTCCATCCCTACAGTTTATATTAGTCGGTTATGATGTGGTCTCTTGCAGGGAAGACTAGATCAAGTGGTTGAATCTCATTTCAACCTGTCCTCATATATCAGTTCACAAGACTGGTCTATATTCTGTTTTAAGGCAATAAAAGCCAATAATACAATACCAAGCTCATAAATTATCACAAAATGCTCTATTTTTACATGAAGTTATTACTCCTTTAATTTTCCTGGTCTTTATGGAAAGTGAAGTCAAAGGTTTTGATAATAATTGCTTCAGATACGTCTTAATAACAGTGTAATGTCACCCTTTTAGTAACTGGGGTGGTTAATTGAATTTGGCTGGCGTTATCTAGAGGATGACCTCCCTTGATATTATAGCCCGGTGGGAATGAAAGAAGAATATAATTTCAACTGAGAACTAAGTGAGAATACTGGGAAGAAATAAAGCAATATGAGCCCCCTTTGACAATAAAATAACAAATTTAATTAGAACAAATTAATAACGGCAATTCCAATTCAAGTTAGATTATATCAATAGAATTTAACAGGTGTGTCCAATTTGGATTATTTCATTATTATTATAACGAGAGGTGAAAAGAGCGCAATGTCCATGACCAATTTGCATCACCTTCCTGTCTGGACTATATATCAAAATCTCCTAGTTCATCCTTCCTAAGCTCTATGCTTTGCCCCTTCATGGACTTCCTGGTCCTTTCATTCTGACCTCGTCCTTTTCTTCCTCGGACTTCTGTTCCTTATTGCTTTCTCTTTCAGAACTTGCACGTCCTAGCACTAAAACCTGTCTTTCTTTTTATAAGATGACCACCTTGTCCCTTTCTTGTTTCATGAGGAAAGCACTAATCTCTTTATGCCTAACCAGAGTTGACTACACTTCCTCCTTCCAGGAAATTTTTAGACTAAAGAATTTTGACTAAGGTCGTCACTTTAAAGTCTGATTGCTTTAAAGTGTATGCCCTAATTTATTCTGCCCAATCATAGGCAGTGGTCCCTAATTTTCTGCAAAGAAATAATTCCTTTCATCAGGCTTAGACAGCTCAGAATCAGTGAACGACAGTGCATAGCAATTTCCCTGTGAAAAAATGATAAGTGGACATAGGTTCCTACCAAGTGGTATGGGTTGGTAGCTCAAATGTTTACTTTCTAAGGACCGTGTTAAGATACCCTGGTCAATTTCACTGAGTTGGAATGCTGCCCCTTTGAAGTTTACACTGACATGGGTGGAGATGAATGAAGAAAGGTCGAAGTGACCCTTCACAAAGACTTTTCTGGCTTAAATGAGATAAAATTTTAATGCTCAATGTATCCAACTTTAAAATTCACTGCAATTCAAAATTTGACACTTCATAGAGTACAGAAAGGCAAATATAGAATAGTTAACTTTGGTGGGAGGCTGTGAGCTTGTATTGGGTATGGTTTACTAGGATAAATTCCCACTGACCTGTGTTTGAGACTGTTGTCTGTTAAAACAATTACCAGTTTTGAAGCTGATGAAGAGGCTTAAAGTGCATTGTGGAATAATGAGTAAAATGGGACTATTCTGTCCATGCCACATTCCTAAATAATGTGCTAGTAAAATGGGACTATTTTGTCCATGCCACATTCCTAAATAATGTGCTAGTAAAATGGGACTATTTTGTCCATGCCACATTCTTAAATAATGTGCTAGTAAAATAACGGGACTATTCTGTCCATGCCACATTCCTAAATAATGTGCTAGTAAAATAGGACTATTTTGTCCATGCCACATTCTTAAATAATGTGCGAGTAAAATGGGGATATTCTGTCCATGCCACATTCTTAAATAATGTGCGAGTAAAATGGGGATATTCTGTCCAAGGCAGATTCTGGAGACAAGCAAGAGAATATCACCTAAGAAATTTGTTTTATGACCATGGTTCTCATTTTTATATTATAAACTCTTTTTACCACCTGGACCACATGTTTCCCTTGTGCATCTTTTTCGCACACATCTTGGTTATTTTTAAACGCTGCATCATCAGGATAAAAATAGCTATCATTTATTGATACAGTTTCTATTAAATCTCTCATTAACACACAATTTGCATATTTGTAAACATCATTTTGCCAGATAAATTTTGGACCAGGCTGATGGCAGGCCAGGAAGTAAAGATATTATCTGGATCTATATTACAATTTTATGAAATGCAAATTCATGTAGTACACACAGAAGATTTATGGACAATATGAAATGTAAATTCATGCATTACTGACAGAAGATTTTAAGACAATCTGGAAATATTGTCTGCTTCCTGACAACATTCAGCAACTGAAAGGAATGTGCCTTTATTTCACTTGCTATTATCGGTTACTGTGCCTCAATGCCTTACTGTGGGTTATCAGAATTTAGAATACAGGAAAGATCCAACAAGAAAGTCACTGTCATACAATAATAGGCTGATTATTGGCATCATTTCCCATTTGTAAAAAAAGCGTTCTCTAAGATCAGGGAATTTAAATTTGAAAAAAAAGAGCGACTTAAAAATTTTATTACCAAAAATTAATCTGGTTTTCATATTCAAAATATTATTCTCTTACATTTCACTTTCATTAAAATATCTGAACAGAAATTTTAAAAATTGTAGAGAAGCACTGGGATGATTTTAGCCATATGGAAGGAAATCAACTGGTGCACATCTGCTGGCTGTGCACTGTTATACATGTACTCTACTTACATACAGGTTAGTACTATTAGGAGATGGCAGATCTGGGTCTGTGCAGTTTGCATTTGGATTTGTCTAATAAGTGAGTACATACAAGTTTGTACCTATGTATTAAGTAATGTACATTGCACCTGCAAAATATCTTGGATCAGTCCAGGGGAAATTATGACTAGTAAAGATGCATCAACATAATGAAAACAGGAAACAGGAAACTGATACTGTCCCTGAGAGATTTCAATGTTACAGTCTTATTGTATTTCAGGAAGACATGTCTTGGTGAAAAATTCTAAGGTCATGTAGACCTATACTTTACTTTTTCTAAAGTTATTAAACTTTGGAAGAGTTACCTGGATCTAATACACAAATTATCTAATATAATATTTCTAACTTGAAAATTTAGAATATAACCCACGAGTTTTGCTATAGGGGTTCAACTTGGAGAAAAGGTGATTTATTGTGCTCTGTCATCTTAAGTTTTTCAGTGAAAATCCACTATTGTAATCAGTTGACAAGTTATCAGATAATTATAGAATAATTGTGAACAGTAGACATATAATTGTGTTTTGTACATTTAACCCTTGCCAATAGGGTTCATTGTGTGTGTATGGCTAGAGTGTGCATAACTATAACCTTTATATACCATTAGCCATATTACATAAAATATGAATTGTTCTGGTGGCCTAGTGGTTAGAGTGTCTGCCTCAGATGCGGGAGGTTGTGGATTCGATCCCCAGACGAGTCATACCAAAAACTTACAAAAATGGTACTAACAGTTGCATTGCTTGGCGCTCAGCATTAAGAGGTTAGTGTTCAGACTGGTTGGCCTGGTGTCAGGATAATGTTACTGGGTGGGACGTGATGCTACATGTCTGCGGCATGATACCCCAGTGTTAGACATCACTATAAACTACCACACTGCAGACATCATAGCGATATGACTGAAAACTTGTTAAAGTTATGTTAAAAAGTCCAAATCACACACACACACACACACACACACACACACAAAATATGACTAATTTTATACATTGGACCATGTGCACAGGAAAATCCTTATTAATATGGATTAGAGATACAGACATTAGATAATTATTACAGAATCAAATATCAATTAAAGAGAATGAGAAAAGTAATTCAAGGGTAATTCTTCAGTCTATCATCTCAATAAGAAAAGTAATTCAAGAGTAATTCTACAGTCTATCATCTCAATGAGAAAAGCAATTCAAGAGTAATTCTACAGTCTATCATCTCAATGAGAAAAGTAATTCAAGAGTAATTCTACAGTCTATCATCTCAATAAGAAAAGTAATTCAAGAATAATTCTACAGTCTATCATCTCAATGAGAAAAGTAATTCAAGAGTAATTCTACAGTCTATCATCTCAATGAGAAAAGTAATTCAAGAGTAATTCTACAGTCTATCATCTCAATGAGAAAAGTAATTAAAGAGTAACTCTACAGTCTATCATCTCAATGAGAAAAGTAATTCAAGAGTAATTCTACAGTCTATCATCTCAATGAGAAAAGTAATTAAAGAGTAATTCTACAGTCTATCATCTCAATGAGAAAAGTAATTAAAGAGTAATTCTACAGTCTATCATCTCAATGAGAAAAGTAATTCAAGAGTAATTCTACAGTATCATCTCAATAAGAAAAGTAATTCAAGAATAATTCTACAGTCTATCATCTCAATGAGAAAAGTAATTCAAGAGTAATTCTACAGTCTATCATCTTAATGAGAAAAGTAATTCAACAGTAATTCTATGGTCTATCATCTCAAGTCTGAGTCATGGTTATTAGAAGCAAACGTGAAATGACCCAAGCAAATTAATCAAATGCTAGCAAAACTGATATCTATAAAACATCTACCAAAACTACTTGTCAAAGGTATGATGCATAATATAGTCACGTACATACCAAAAGTTTGTTGGACATTCGGGACTGATTTCTGTGTCAGCCACTGTCTTTACTTGCTCATAAGACCAGTCTGAATGCAAACTGCACAGACCCAGATCTGCTGATGCATTATGCACAGGCATATCTGGATCCATGCAGTTTGTTAGGAGTAATATGCAAAACAAACAACACAGACCCTGATCTGCAGGTGCCCTATGCTAAGGTAAATCAGGACCTTTGCTGTTTTTAATTTGACTTAACTTATAAGAAGAAAGTACATACAGTAACTATCACTATAGAGCATATACAAATTCAAATAGTCATAGCTTCAACATTTTAAAACCATTTTTCCAAAATGTTTAGTATATACTGAGAGTTAATGCTTATACACATGGGGGTACTTCTTAAATAAACATTTTGATGTGATGTCTAATACTAATGAATAGGCATGGTTACATCTGCTGTGGATGCTGCCATGGCCTAAGTGGTTAGAGCATCCACCTCGGATGCAGGAGGTCGCAGGTTCAATCCCTGGCTGAGTCATACCAAAGACTTATAAAAATGGTACTAGCAGCTGCCTCGCTTGCTGCTCAGGATTGAGCGGTTAGATTTAGGACTGGTCAGCCCCAGGTGTCTGTTACTGGGTGGGACATAATGTTACATATCTGTGGCATGATGCGCACACTGCAGACATGTTAGTGATATGACTGAAAGATTGTTAAAGCTACATTAAAAAAAAAAAACACGCACGCACGCACACACACGCACAGAGCTCTATTGTTTAAAATAAGTGTTTTTTTAGAAATCTCTCCTAATGCTAATGTTGAGCTAAAAATATTCATGTTACCCTCCTCATCCTTTTTTTCTTACAAGATTTAAAGTGTCTCTTTTTGTGTTGTTGTTTAATGGTACATTAACACATTCCGATTCATATACTGAACATCATAAATCCTCTTTAAAACGGCTGTTTCTAAAGATGCATATGCACATACAATATACACTCTCTTACAAGTCAGGTCCAACTATAAACAACATAGA
Source organism: Sinohyriopsis cumingii (assembly GCA_028554795.2). NCBI lineage: Eukaryota > Metazoa > Mollusca > Bivalvia > Unionida > Unionidae > Sinohyriopsis > Sinohyriopsis cumingii. The sequence goes on along the minus strand of CM068825.1, from coordinate 119,086,749 downwards.
CCCAGACCTACTGATGCAAAATGCACAGGCACATCAGGGTCTATGATGTTTATACAGTACACCAATCAAAAGGGCACATATATCAAGTAAATTTCTGCTGCATTACTGGAGTAAACATAAAGGACTTTTTATGTTCAGGTGTAAAAAGTCTGCTCTGTATGCAGATTTGTGACATTGATCCTGATCAACCAGCTGCTTGCCTCAAGTCTGTGATACTGCTTATCCAGCAGCCTGTAGACACAGATTATTTACAGAGTATGTAACATCAAAATGCACTGGTTGCTGAGTACATCGTTATCCAATCATACTGCATACTTAGTTTGTTAGCTAGGTAATGGCCATTAGATTGAAATGAGCTTTTTATTCCATGACTTCTAATTGCACCATACCAAAATTAATTTAAAAATAAGTCTGCTAATAAAGCAGGAATACCTGGTATCCACACAATGGATCTGAGAATGAGGTTGTGACCAAAATAAGTTTGGAAACTACTAAGAAAAACAAATGAGGATAAGTTGGACAGCTGGCTTACTTCTGATATACTACAAAATGGGAAGGTTCAGGGTGTATGTGTCAAGAATAATAGATATTACATGTACATGACACTCCAAATTACAAGACTGCTTACATAAGATTTGGTTTTTAAACTGCTGTATTCCCTAATAAATCCCTGAACCCTTAATTTTGGTAAATTGGGAGTGCATTTTGTCCCAACTACAAAAATGAGTGTGAAGAATGTTAGTGGTTATATCATGCCAAGTCAGTTGGAGTGCCTTGCCCAGGGATACATCATGGCATGGTGACTGAACCAAAGTGGCTCAAATTGTTCACACGTACATGACAAATAATATTGAATGTTTATTACAGAAAGATTCATGTAGTGGACTAGAATACATTCTTTATATCCCCATTGCAACAGGGTCAGCATGCCTGCAGACCTTCCTGCAAATTCCAAAGTTTTTCACTGACTACAGATTTCCAGTGGATTTAGTAATTTCAGGTTTTTCATCATTGTTAAACTTTGTGAAATTTCTTTACACTTTATACATAATTCAGTTCTGTACTCACATATGTGTTATTCTAAACAAAATATATGAGAATTATGGCTGTGATTGAAAAAATACATTAATGAAGGTAAATTTATGAAAATTATTACCTATTTAAGATGGCATAATTGATAAGGACCACAAAAAATACTGAAATAAAAATGTAATTTGAACACAATTTGATAAAATTAGTAAAATAATTCACACTTTAAAACTGTGAAATAAGTAACTGGAAAAAAATAAGGAAAAGACAGCCTTTGGATACTAAATGAAACAGTTATGCAAAGTTACACAAGGAATGGTCACAATGAAACTTAAGGGTAATCAGTTTGCCAGATTTTGTGTTAAAGAATTACCATGTTTGCCAAAATTGTTGAGCTAAGAAGTGATATTTACAGTAAATATGTATGAATACAGCTTCCATAGTAACACATACTGGTCAATATCAGTACTGGAAGGATGAAATGTCACATGATATAAATATAGTTGTGCCCATTAAAACTAATGGAAAGTTCTATATATAGAAACCTAAAGATCTGAATTGTCATCATTGTTTCTCTAATTTCAGAGAAATGAATTAAAAGAAAAATGTTGCTATATCTTTCTTTCATTTAATTCAGCAGTTTTCATTTTAAGTTGATTTTATTTCTAAGTTCTAAGACTTTTAACTTCCCCATAATAAAGTTCATTTCAGATTCAATATTGCCACAAGGCATAACTATATAAGCAAGAGCAAAAAATATGCACAGTTAGCTTATTTTCACACATAACATCATGATCAATGAACCATTTTGTTCAGAAAATCATATACCATGATATGAAAAAGAGAAAGGCAATTACTCAAATGTTAAAATTTGTCTTTAAATCCAGTGTTTCGCATTTTTTACACAGGGTTAAAAATTTAATTTCTATTTCCCTGATTTTCTCCACTGGTAATAATTGATATGAAAAGAAATGTAAATATCCTTAAAAAAAACTACAATTTTCTTCGTTCTGATATCTGATTGATGGGGTTGATTTGGGTTTGAGAGTACATAGCCAGGCCTATATTTGATTGATGGGGTTGATTTGGGTTTGAGAGTACATAGCCAGGCCTTACATCTGATCGATGTGGTTGATTTGGGTTTGAGAGTACATAGCCAGGCCTATATATGATTGATGGGGTAGATTTGGGTTTGAGAGCACATAGCCAGGTCTTACATCTGATTGATGTGGTTAATTTGGGTTTAGGAATATATAGCCAGGCCTTACATGTGATGTACTAAACTTCTGAGCTAGATTTAACAATAATTTAAAAAAAAGAAAGAAAAACAAGCCAAATTTCACATAAACACTTTCTGAAAATAGTAATGTCTACACTGTGAAAATTCTTAACTGTACTGTTGTAATTAGTGAATTAGTGTTCATTGCTGCGCATTCTTGTTCCTGCAAATCTTAAATGGTCTTGACTTGCTAATGACCGAGTCCTGACAAAACCTGACAAAACCAAAACAATACATTTCGGTTCCAAAATGGCAGTCAGCTATTGGCAATGTACATCATTTGGCTCTGAGCTCTAGGTGCATTAGTTAGTCTATATACGTCCTTGAAAAAGCAATTATTTGATAGTGAATGCATACATGACAGCATGTGACATGACAAACCAGAACGCTCCTTCTTAATTAAATGGATTTGTCCAAACATGGCTGTGCATAGTAACATTGTTTCTACTACAGTAGATTATGATGTGACGAACATCCAGGTAGGCATCTGGTGACCAATTAACATCCAGGTAGGCGTCTAGTGACCAATTAATATCCAGGTAGGCATCTAGTGACCAATTAATATCCACATAGGCATCTAGTGACCAATTAACATCCAGGTAGGCATCTAGTGACCAATTAACATGATGAATAATACAAAGGATTATTTTTAAAATGTATGTGATGTTAACTTTATCAACAAATTAACAATAGCATAATGTATATACATTCAGTGTGGGACTCCTACTACAGAGTACTGCACACTGTTACAAACTTTAATCTTCAAATATGTCCAGTTAAACCTAGGTAGAAAAATTTATTTTCTGTGGGTTGCATTTTAAGGTATTGCACTTGTTTGCAGGTTCATGTGCCAAGTTTCAGTGAAATCTAAATACATACGTGCTAGGATGCTTGATAATTTAATTTATTTTATCTTAGATATGTGTAATATCTATGACACTATGATGCCACATGGACAAGACTTCATGACATCATAAAAAGAAAAGATGTTATGTCCAAGGCACCAACATGTATTTTGAGATTTGGAGTTTTACCATAGCTTTAACAATTGTTCAGTCATATCGCTACCATATCTGCAGTGTGGCAGTTTATAGTAAAGCCTATCACTGGAGCATCGTGCCACAGATTTGTAGCATGATGTCCCACCCAGTCACATTTTCCTGACACCAGACCGACCAATCCTAACACTAAGTGAGGCAGCTGCTAGTACCATTTTTATAAGTCTTTGGTACGACTCCGCTCTGTGTGTGTGTGTATATGTGTGCATGTGTGTGTGTGTATGTCTGTGTGTGTGTATGTGTGTCTGTGTGTGTATATGTGTCTGTGTGTGCATGTGGCTTTTTATCACACTTAAGCACAACAGGGGCAAAATATTAACAAGATGTAAAATTTAAGAAATTCGTAAATGTTTTAGGAAAATAAACCTATTCAAAAATATATAAATATGAAGCAAAACATGACAAAATATATAATGCAAAGATCTTTAAATTCTGTAGAAATTTATATAAAATAAAAGATAAACACATGTAAATTTGTTAAAACATATTGCACCCTTGGATTACCAGTCCAATTCCTTACTACAAGAACTACTGTGACTCAATCATTTGTTTATTGATGCTGTCATCTGAAATGTAGAAAATAAGTTCACTAATTTTAATTTCCATCACTAAAACTTTTAGGTGAAATGTTTTTTAACGTATTCCATGAATTTATTATGAAATAGGCACTCATGTAAGATCCTCTATCTTGCATTAGTAAATAAAAATAAGAGGTGGGGCTTAAAAGTCAAGTCAAACTGCAGACAAGGATCATGATCTGCCATAGCATAATGTACCTGCAGATCAGGATCAATGTTTTTGTTCAAATGATTATTAGCAATAAACTTCATAGTCCCAGATCTGATGGCACAATGTGCAATAGCAGATCTGGGTCTGTAAAGATTACAGATGGACTCATCTTATAAGTGAGTAATATGGTACAAAATTTGAGACTCCCCTCACGCATTAGGAAAAAAGGTGGGAATATTCTGAAAAAGGACAGAGTTTATTAAATAAATGCACAACATAATTTTCTTTAGAAATGAGTGTAAATCCAAAAATACACATTATAGCACAAACCCTGTTGATAAAAAAATGACAAGGTGCAAACTGACCTCACCCCAAAATCATGGAATTATTATCACACCTTATACAGATTTATGCAAAGGTGAACAAGATGACCAACACATATTTATTTATGGCACTCCTTCAATGACATGAATTAATCAATGTATGCAGTGACCTCTTCACTGGGATCCTCCTAATTGGCATGTGTCAGCATGGATGTAAGTGACTCTGTAAGGTGTGCTCACATGTTGATTAGTTCATGTGTTTATTGATACTTCAATCTGTCACTTCACAATCTATGTGCAAATGTGTATAACCTTAAGACTTTGGGGTGTGGATGGCTGGGGTGGGGGTGGGTACTTCATCAGCTCCTTCGCACCACTGGCAGCCTTTGAACTTTGACATCCAGACAAATATTAACTGATAACCAGGATGTTTTGACACATTAAGGTGGACCCTTAAGTTTTCTTACTCTAGGACTCCAGCATGATGAAAGTGTTGTCAATTTATGATACCAGCTTGTCATAATGTACTCAGAATAATAGAATACAGCCTAGGCAATATGCCTATAGTAATTAATGAATCTTGTCCAGACAGCAAGAATGATTTCCAAAACTTTTTTCTGCAATTCATCAGACAGGCAACTTTGCAAATAAAGGGTAAAGAAATAATGATTGAATTACAATTGCAAATGCAATAAAGTTTCTTCATTGAAAACTATATGAAACAAGAGACCCAAATGGGTCTAATATTGCTCATATGCTTTACATAACTCAACAGCTGACCATTTCATTTAAGTAGGCTTATGTAGTATTCTGAGAACAGAAATTATGTAAACTATCTCCCAAATTTTATATCATGTTGATTTTATCTATTTTACTACATTATGATGCAAATTCATTCAAAAGATAAACCATAATTAATATGTATAGACTCGTGAGCATAACTGAAGTCATAAAAAGATCAGATGCAGGATCAGCTCATCAATAAGTGTTTGTTGCTCATAATCAAACTACGAGCCCATATTCCAAGTTTGATCACAAGTGGAAAAGTGTTCACTCAGTCAGATTTAAGAACACTGTATTAGTATGCGTGGATCTTGGTTATTACCAAACTCATCCTTGACCTTGATCATATAAGAATTCATTCCAAGTCGGATCAAAATTTTATCAGAAATATGGCTTAGAGAATGGTAACTAATTAATTAATTAACATTTATGGCTCATCAAGTTATTTAAGTTTTATTAAATCAGATTACAAGCATGGCTTCCAGAACGGTAACAAGCACAACGGTATCGTATACTAGACCTCTGCATTAACATCTGTGCATCTTGTTCATTACTGAACTTTTCGAAGGTCTTGCGGACATAGGCATATATTCCAAACAATCAAAACTGATATGGCCTCCTTACGGCTAAAATGGTTATCTAATCAGATGAAAGGTTATCTCAGTAAGCAATCCATGCATGGCAACCACAAATTCACTGAAAATGTATACGTCGAGTGAATTAGTGTCCTCAAATAAAGATAAAACAGTATTGCATAGGAGACAGACACAAGAAAAAAGAGACAAAATATGTGAAAATGTCATACCTATAACTGAGCTGACCTTCTTGTACTTGACATCTGAAAGCTGGAGGATATACAGTGGTCCCACTCTTATATGGCCACCCCTTCTGCTTCAGGGAAGTGGCCTTATAAGATGGGTGGCCTTTCCAGAGGGGGACTATATTTGTGGGATGTATATGTATAATGTATATAGTAGGAAACTACATATAACTTAAAGCAGCTAATATCTTCATTTAAAAGTATCATTAATTATTAAAATGTTCTTCTTGTCTAAAAAAAATAGTTATTTCAAGTAAATAAATTAATACTTATTAATCTTAGGTGTGAAATATGAGTGGGATATTGTTGGCATGCGCATTACAAAACCATTGAAAAATGTTATTTAAATCTAGGTACATAACGTTGTTTCATATTTAAGATTATTCTCTTCCCATTTACTCCATTTTCCCACTGCTAGAAAATATTCTCCTTATCTATTACGATCTTGTTTATTTGAGCCTTCCCAACATAAAATTTTTCAGCAAGTGAATTCTCCCAATTATCATGAAGTCAAATAACTTCAACTTTTTCTTCTGAAGTATTATTTCTTTATTTATGTGATGACATGTCAAAGTTTTGTAATGATTTATTCCTATGTTACTAATTGTACAGTACTGCAATTTAATTATGCAGATGAAACTTTTGCACACGAAAAACCATTTTACAAAGGAAGTGATACATTAACTGTCACATGATATTTCGATCTTTGTCAGGTACCCTGTTTTGTTCAAATTTGATTTCTCTTCATTTTCAATATATTCTTGTATTACTTCTGCAAGAGAGGCAAGATTAAATGCATTTAACAAAAGAGTCATGTAGGGATGACAGATCCATCTGGTCCCCATATGATGTCAGGATTTCTACTACATATGAATGACAGATCCCTCTGGTCCCCATATGATGTCAGGATTTCTACTACATATGAACGACAGGTCCCTCTGGTCCCCACATGATGTCAGGATTTCTACTACATATGAATGACAGGTCCCTCTGGTCCCCATATGATGTCAGGATTTCTACTACATATGAATGACAGGTCCCTCTGGTCCCCATATGATGTCAGGATTTCTACTACATATGAATGACAGGTCCCTCTGGTCCCCATATGATGTCAGGATTTCTAGTACATATGAATGACAGGTCCCTCTGGTCCCCATATAATGTCAGGATTTCTACTACATATGAATGACAGGTCCCTCTTGTCCCCATATAATGTCAGGATTTCTAGTACATATGAATGACAGGTCCCTCTGGTCCCCATATACTGTCAGGATTTCTACTACATATGAATGACATGGCTTATGTAAAGAATCCTACTGAATGAATGCTACCATCCAGTACTCTAATGATGATAACAACTTTATTGACCATGGGTGAAATAATTAATTTTGTGGAACTAATCTACCTGTGGCTTTCTATTAACATATTTATATGAATGTTTCTAGACTTATTGAAAACACCATGTATTTTATTTCGTTGAAGCCAAAGTATGATCTATGATTGCAAGATTCACGCTAATTTGTGAAATCAAAGGCTGCAAAATATGAACTGAATCCAGGACAACAGTGCATCATTTTACAAGCCCTGACTTTACCTCCTTTTTTAATCACTGCTATGTTTAGAAACTTCTTTCCTTATTTCTAAAATGAAGGTGGGTGTTTGTGTTTCTGGGTGGGTAGGGAGACCAGTCAACTTCCCCATTTCCACTTTTTGAATAGACCATGTAAAGTTAAGGCATATTTACAATTAAAATACAGTGTAGACCACTCTGGTGGTCTTGTGGTTAGAGCATCTGCCTTGGATGCAGGAGGTCGCTGGTTTGAACCCTGGTCGAGTCATACCAAAAACTGACAAAAATGGTACTAATAGCTGCCTCTCTAGGCACTCAGCAATAAAAGGTTAATGTTAGAACTGGTCAGCCTGGTGTCAGGATAATGTGACTGGGTGGGACATCATGCTACATGTCTGCAACATGATGGCCCAGTGCTAGACATCACTATAAACTATCACATTGCAGACATCATAGCGGTATTTGTTTTTTAATGTGACGTTAAAAAATAAATAAAAAACCCCACATACACACAGTACAGTGCACATTGTTTTCCTTTTGCTTTGTACATGGTGATAAACAAAACAAAATCACACTCATTAAATTTGTATGTGACCAAACTATTATTAAAAGATACATATCCCATGCTCATTACTGATAACATAATAACATTGTTAGATAATGGCAGTGAAGGTGTCCCTATATAATGGGAGTAAGAGTCACTACCAACCAGACTGTTTATCTCTGCATCCCATTTATCAGATAATAGTGAAATTAGTTTATTGTTGAACAGTTCCTTATTTCTGCTGAGTAAACCTAAGTAGTGAAAACTTTTTTTAAAAACAGCTCTTGGTTTGATGTTTGAACAAGAAAATGGTTGGCTGAAAAGACTTTAAAATTAGACATGTTGCATTGCTCTCCCCCCCCCCCCAATAACTTCTGCAAATAACCGAGCTACGTTATTTGATATTTGTACACAAGATAACTTCTTTCATTAACAGTTACAATTTTAATATTATTCATTTCACACTGAAGGTTCCTGATGCTGTCCATGATAAGTTTACATGCTCATTTTGTTGATGGAATGTACTGCACACCTTTTTATAGGATGTGTTTCAACAAACAGCACTGCAGTAATTTAGATATAGTTGTGTGTATGTGTGTGTGTATTTTTAACATAGCTTATTAGTCATATTGATATGATGTCTGCAGTGTGGCAGTTTATAGTGATGTCTAGCACTGGGGCATCATGCCACAGATATGTAGCATATGTTCCACCCACTCACATTATCCTGACACCAGGTCAACTAGTCCTAACACTAACCTCTTAATGCTGAATGCTAAGTGTGGCAACCGATAGTACCAGTTTTATTAGTCTATAGTATGACTTGTCCAGGGTTTGAACATGCGACCTCTGGCATCCGAAGTGGACTTCCTAACCACTTAGGCCACCGTAGTGATCTAGATATCATTGAATATAGCTTTCATTCTATGTGACAGCATGATACCTAAGTGATATCCTCAAAAAAAAAACATGACATTTTCCTGTTGGATAAAGAAAATGAAGAAAAAGCTGGTAGGTAAGTTTTATTTAAATGACAATTTGAAAAAATAGAACAGCACATCATATCCCTGCCTTGGTTTAATATTCTCCTGTATAGAAACTAGTAAAGCATGACTGACTTTGTAGATTACTGACCAGAATAAAGTTTTTTCCTGCAAAATCCATATTTCTTCAGACCACAATGATTTTGACCTTTTACTTTTGACCAACAAATCAATAAACATCTACCATATCTCAAGTATAAGCCCACCACAAATTTGCTAACAATATGATGTCAAGAACTAATGTTATTATGTGAAACAATTTACTTTTTTTCACCAAGTGACCTTGACCTTTAATCTTTTGATCCCCAAATCCAATAAACTTTCTTCCTTAAATCCTAGTGCAAGCCATTCAGAAAGTTTGGTCCTGACCTGCTGCACAGAACAAAGTGAAATTGTGGGCAAACCACTTCTTTTAAATGACCCCCAGTTACCTTGACCTTTCACCATTGGACTCCAAAATCAACAGGATTCTTCCTTGATATGTATTGGTATGGCATGTAAAACTAATGTTATTGTGTTAAAACCATTTTCTTTCAATGTTTATACTACTTACTCTCAATTTATGTATACAACTTGCGGCAAAGTAACCTCAATTTTAGACTACTTGTGCTACATTTTCTTCCCATGGTAACATAAATAACATTTAAAGTGCAAAATGGCACCTATATACAGATTGCTTGACATGTGTACCATGTTTGGTTAAATGCCTTCAGTGAGTTTTAAGGTTGTGCTCTCGATTATCATATCAATATACTGTGGGTATAAGAAAGGAGCAAAGAATGTATATTGGAAAAAAATAGGATGGTAATATATGTTAGCATTTGTTATCATTTCAGATAAAAGAATGAGGTATATATTTCCCAAATTTTTAACCCCCCCACCCCATATCATGTTTGCCCTTTTAATTATTTAAGAAGTGGAGGTGATAAGTTGAAGCTTATTCAGTGGGACTGGCTTATTTCTGTTGAACAACTAAATCTTTACATTAAAATGATACAATCTAAGATGTATTATTCTGAGAAATTTATCTAAGCATACATTTGCAAGCTTTTTGGCTAACCTCAACCATTTGAAACCTAGTGCTGCAGGATCTCTATGATCCAGTTCTTACAAAGATATTTGGAGATCAACCTCTATAACGTTAATCTGTTTATGGGGTCTACATTAATGAAAATATGTGAATGACACATATCATACATTAAATATCATATTCTGTCAGCTAATGCCTCTGGTACTCCTGGAAATGCCATCAGGAAACTTTGTGGTCATTTCTGGGTATTTTTTGTCTCCAAATTATGTAAAATAAATTCTTGATTAACGTAACCTACTGCAAAACAACACTGACCTGGATCTCCCATGATATAATGTAGTGGCAGATCAGGTCTGTATTTTTTGTTCTACTGATTACTCCAAACTGCATAGGCCCAGATCTGCCTGCACATTAGGCCTGTCTTTTTTTAAGTATATATGGTAGCTTTAGGGAGATAATTTGTCTTCTTTCTGAAAAATGTTAAGAGATAGAAACTATGGAGTCTCCCTTTTATTCAGTCTGGTATCACTTGTGTGATCACATGCTTGTTACAGCTGAGCCACACGGTAGGTGGCTGCTTATCTATGCAGTTCAAACCTGGTTAAATGTCAAACTGTGTAGAAGAAAATGACCTCACCAGGAGCTGTTTGGGAATCTGATGGGTATGCTGATTTAGAAACTAGCTATTCTCTAATAGCGGAACAGGATCTATGCCATTCCAAATTCTATCCTCTTGTAAATCATGCAGTGGTATTACATTTCATCATGCATGCATTTAATTCTGCATCATGGATATTGTAAGGAGGACAGAGATTAATTTATTTTCATGCAGTAACCCATAACCTACACTGGATATAAAAAACGACACTGCACCAGTCATGCCCATGTAAGTTTCTCAACGATATATTTTGCATTTATATCGATGATAAAAAAAATCACATAAAAGTTATCGCTTGATCTGGTGCACAAAACTTGGTGGATATGACTAACGAAAACTATCTCATCCTATTGGGCCCAGAAATATTTTTATATACAATTTCTTTAATGCTTATCAGGTGTCAACAAAACATACAAATAGTTTGGTGTACTTTACGCATATTTGGTGTCAGAAGTGATATGCATTTAGTTATAAATTATCAGCCGGTCTTCAGATATCAGCCTCTGTAACAGAACAGGCACCTGTTCATTAATTGTTCATTGGGCAGCCAGGTTCATCTTTTTCTTAAGTACTCTTGTTCAGTCATCTGTACATGTTCATCATACCATGGTTAAATGTTGCATGTCTGTTTGTCAGGCATTGTTAACTCCAGAGTTTTGCAAGACATTGTGCAGATGTGTTTTGATGTGTACCATATGTGTTCAAGTATAGGTGGGTCCAACTGCAAGCAAAATATATCAAGTTAAAAACTCCCATTTAAACAGAGATGTTGATCCCTACCGGCTGCAGAGTATGCAATTGGTATATCCCAAAATGTTCTCTCTCTTTCCTAAAAATAGTGCTACTGGAGAGCTCTGGATCAGATTTAATAATTTCTATTATCTGATTTTTAGCACAATCTATGTTGTGGTCAGATAAATTAAAATGCTTAGACACCGGGGAATCTTTATGATTACGGATATCCCTCAAGTGCTCTTTTATTCTCACTTGGAATTCCCTTTTGGTCTCACCTAAGTATTGTTTGCTACATTTAGTGCAGGTGAGTAAACAGACGACATTACATATGGTACAATGTCCTCTTAGTTTTGATTTATATCTGAGGTTTGTAACTGTACTAATAAAAGTTTTAGATTTATCCATTTTCCTGCAGAAAATGCAATTAACAGAGTTGCAATCTAATACTTTTGTTTGAGAACTTGTTTCCAAACTTTTGAAGGGAGTCAGCCACCTTTTTTAATTTCACAAATTTTTAAAGAAGTTTCCTCACTTCTTTATAAAGTGGAAATTGATTGGGATAGTAGTAGCAGACTCTTTGCTTCTGGGCATTCTGTAACTGGCTCTTCGTTCTTCAAGTTTTCTCTTTTTGTTTGAAATCTCATTTCCACTGACACTTGTATGTGAGAAGAAGTCAACAAGCGTACTGATGCAGTCTCGTATAGACTCACTGGGATCTCATTGGTTTTGGAATCTTGTAGATTGGATTCCCACAGATGTCACCTTCATTTCGGATGGAATATAAACTTAGGAAAGATGATGACTGATTGAATGTGGAGCATTCCTTCCCATCTGCTGGGGTGTTCTAGTTACCCCCTGTCCCTGACTGGTTTCATTACTATTGTAACTCATCAGAGGGAATAATTCAGGTTGATGCACATGTTCAACTGACAAGTTGAAGATATGAATCGACCTGAATTTAAGTCTGATATTTCACACCACCCCCCAATCTTTGTGGATACTGATGGACGATATGTGGGTCTGATGTGACCTGTTCATTAAAATGTGCAATTTAGCTGTATGAAATCTTTCTGGAAAAAAACCAGCATACACTTTAGACACATACTGGTAATTGGAAACATCCATATCAAGTGCAAAATTCAAAAGGGCCACAGGACAGATAGTTGTGCTATTCCATGTGGATTTACAAGTCGCCAAACATATGATATGCTCCGGAAATATAATGTACATGTCACCAAAAGAAATCTACAGCTGACAGTAGCTATACAGTCATAAGTGTATGAAATGTACACTGATGTGTGCAGCCAAATTTGGATGCAGATAATTGCAGTTTTTAATGAATAGGTGATATCAGCCCCTCACCCGAACATCAGCATCATCACAGGTAAAGGGCTGATTTATTGGCCTACCTGAATTATTCTCTCTGCAAACAAAATATACCCTACTCTCATACTGTAAACTGTGCCAGCAGATCTGGGAAATTGTTGTTTGTTCTACTGATTAGTCATAGCGAACTGCATAGATCCAGATTTGGGTCGTGCAGTTTACGTTTGGATCTGACTTGTAAGTACTGATGGTATACAGAGGATAGTTTTTTTCTGAAAATACTGGCAGATATATTTCAGTATATGGTACAAAAATGTGATGTTTTTGAGTTGCATTGCCAGGAATTTAAATATATTCCTTTTGTGCCACAAGATGAATTATACTCATCTCTTGTAACATGGTAGCTGAGGTCCAAAACTGTCACCCATATTATGTACCAAACAGTTTGTGTGTGTTGGAAGGTTCAGATGGGGCAGAATGGGGTAGGGCGGGGGAGAACCAAAATGTCATTCAAATATATAAAATAATTTTACTTTATGTACATTAATTGTTTTTTTTCCTTACTTCATGGTGTTTATGCATTTAAATTTGTCAAACAATACTGTTTAAAAAGAGAAGATAAAGACATAATACTAAATTGTCCCTGAATTGGAGATTAGAAGATGAAACTTGAAATTGAAATGTTAGCTTCCTCACCCCATCTCACCCTAATGCAAGTTCATCTCAGTTTCTGTCATACAATTATATACCAATACATAGAATGATCATATAAATAACAGTTATTTAAAAGAAGAGAATATTTGGAATGACCTAATTCAGGGGTCGGCAACAATTTCACATAGAGTGCCACTTTTTTTCTTCAGAATAGTTACAAAACGAACGAACACATGCTACCAGTAAGATAGTAATGCTGTCAAAATTGCGATGTTTTGGCTGCACTTCGTGTGCCACACAAAACCTTTTGACGTGGCTCCTTGTGCCATGTGTGCCATAGGTTGCCAAGCCCTGACCTAATGTTTTTTGTAATGTTTTTTGTAAAAAAAATGTAACATTATGGACAAGGTAGTTTATGGAAAATAACTCTGAAGAGAGGCAAATCGTTGAAAGTTTAATATCTTCAACGAAATGTAATTTCCTGTCTGAAAGGTAGTCAGTTTCCATTTATCACTGCTGCACACAAAATACTGTTTTATCCAGCAAGTATAACTTCTGTAGGCACATATAATTCAGTATCGCATGGCACGATGGTAGAGATTGGATTTTCATATAGAAGAATATCTTTTTCACATGTAAAGATACAGTAATGAAAAGAATACAAAAAATATTTAACATATTGGTTTCTATATTTTACACTTAAGCGTGTAATAAAATTTGATCTTTCCAAAAGTAGTTCCTACATTTAATGCTTCTGTGACATTGGATACGTTTTGTGGCTGGGTGTGTTTCTTGGACACTGTTGATCACAATGTCATGAATTTCCGCAAGTAGATATATCTTGGGGAAAAAGTACTATCTCAACCAAGCTCCTATATTTCATACTTCTGTGACTCTGCGTGGGTTCGAGTCTAGGATTCAGCCAATGTCGGTATGTGAGAAAGCTTGCCAGTAGCAACAGTCTCATGGGTCAGTGGTTCTTCCCGTGGTTTTCCCAGGTTCTTCCTCCACCATTAATACTGGCCACCATGCAAAGCCTATTGTGTGGTGAAAAATGGCATTAAACCCGACGACAACAACAAGAACTTCTGTGACTTGGGCAAGTTTTGCATTTAGGTCAACCTCTCAGGCAGCGTGATTGGATTAAGTGAAGTTACATATACAATGTCACTGTTTCTCATATATAGTAAACACATTTGACACCAAAAGAAGCATATGTAAAAGAAGGAAAAAAACACACAAAAAACCATAAGAATGTTATGAAAGAATAATATGCACAAGCTGACTTTGTGGTAATAAGACCTGCAAAATTTCTGAGTAATTCATTAAAATCACAGTGGCAATTGCACACACTAGAATTATGATATACCGTACACAGTTAAAAAGGTATTTGGTTTGATGTTTTTATGGCACATCAACACAAGTAGGTTATTTAGTACTGAGGCAATTGGAGTAAAGTGTCTTGCCCAAGGACACACCATGGTAGCTGACACTGGTTGGTTCAATGGTAGCATTCAAACTCGCATCCTTCTACTCACAAGTCCAGCATAAGAAATACCCTATTAAGTATGCTACACCCTTTACCATATTAACTTCTATCAAATTCAATGTGCACTTGTCAAAACTTACATGTACAAGTGACACTCAATTTATGCCAATTTAATCTGAGATTTCATTTTTATGCCACTTATAAAAAAGAATAAACATTTAATTTGTGCCACTGTGCTCATTTTTATGCCATCAGTGGCACCATGTGCTAGGACTCACACTACAGTTATAAAATTTATCAAGGTGTGGGAGACTCATTAGCTGATTGTGCACATGCTTGGAGAAAGCAACTGGTAGGCAGGTCTTGACAAACCTGTGTGCAAGTGATTGACAGTCTGGTCAGCAGTCCATGTGGATCCATTATAAGCCATACTTGACTGACAGATGTTCTTAGGTACCCTGCAAGAATGTGTTGTTTTTTTTTTAATTTAAAGGTTAAATGTACAAACGGGGAAGACTTTTGTTGTAAATTTACCTAGGGCTTATTTCATCCCTATCAATATCTTGTAAATGTTTGTTGAATATGTATAAATACACTTAAGATTACTGCTAGATCAGGTCTCTACTGGTCAAATAAATACATAACATGGGATTTTAGTAATGCTTCCTCTTACTTCAAACTTATTTGCTTAATCTCTGAAACATGGAAACCATTTATCAAAGACAGGTCAAATCTTGGTCACAACATGAGCATGTTTATCTACCTTCCCCTTGAGGACTGCAGACAATACCTGGACTAGCATGTACTCAAGGTAAACATGCCTGACCACTCCAGGTCTAACAGGTTGATTACAAGTACTGTCTACATTTCCATAACCTGTGTCATCTAGCCAACACCATCCAAGTGCCCAAGGTTATATATGTTGAAGCATTTTGAAACAGCATAATGTGGTGTTGGGTCAAAGTTGATTTAGGGACACAAAAAAGATTTACTTTAACTACCTAGAAAAAAAGCAGAAGGTTAGTGGTTTTAGCAGTAATTGCTACAGGCAAACACTAAGAATAACTAACAGTAGTCTTTCATTTTGACATTCATTAATCCAGCCACATACCCCATGTTATTCCGTAAGGAAAAGGGAAAAATCGGCTGTTTAGATTAGTGGTACTTATAGTAATACCAATGAAGGAAAGTGTATTTAACCTACATTAGTAAGTAGTGTTTATAGCCTGGTGTTGTTTGGAGTCCTTTATCAGTAAAAGGATGGGATAACTCAATGAATCACTGCCTGTAAATCAAAATATGTACCTGGTTATTAGACAGTAAATTACAATCTTGTGAAATGTTGTTCCCAAAATACTCTCCCATTAAATCATTCTGTTGATTCAGATTAATGCCCCATATCATTCCAAGCTCCCATACCTTTGGAAAATATATGGGGTATGTTTGACCAAGTCTGAATAAGGCTTAGTCATCACACACACACACACACACACACACACACACACACACACACACACACACACAGACAGACAGACAGACAGACACACACACACATTGAAGGAACCAAGCAAAAAACATCATCTAAACATGTGATTTTCTTTTAACTCCACACACAAGAGTTGTATGTGCTGAAAAGTCAATTTATCGGCAAAAAATTAAAGTGCTTAACATGTTAATAAAACTGTGCATGCAAGTCAAGTGCCAGGAATTACTACAAGTTTAGCACTCCTAAATAATGAAATTTTCATTTACTACTGAATAGCATCTGACGGAAGATTTGTGTTTGATTTTATATAGAAATCTAGAGATGGATCAATGTTATGTTTATGTCATTTACCAATCAGTCGTTACATATGTAGAAAACTACCATTATACAAGTCTCGTTTAATTCTCACAAGACTTGAGAGTTGTATTTGATGTGGAGAATTATCTGTATAAATTAGATAAGGTTTTTTGAACAAAAACCTGATTGACTTTTGGAAACTCTTTTTCAACATTTTCAGCAAAAGCAACATGAGATAAAATCCATGCATTGCATAAACAAGGCTTCAGAACAAATTCTCACCCATGAAGACCAACAAACTACACATAATCACCTTTAACCACCTTCATATAAAAATAGGATGATAATGCAGTAATGTAACAGGGTTCAAAACAAAAAGTAACATAATACTCGGTTCTGAATGACACCTTTTGCTACTTTATTAAGGTACAAAATGGAACTGACATCACTATGTATCACCAAATAAATATGGTATATTCAGATAATTGTTGTACTTGTAAGACTTCGGTTCCATATACAGTTTTATGTTTCAATTACATTTTTGTTTTCAGAATACTGAAACATGTAAAATATCACACATATATCACACACATACAAGTTTCTGCAATTATTTGACATAAATATCTGTATTAAGAAGAGAAATTATACGTATAACAAGATGTTTCCATAAAACACATATGTCCCTGCTAATATATGACTGAAGGGTGAAGTCCAATAGGGGCCGTAACAACATAACATTTTGTCACAAAAGGCAGAAAACTGAACTTGTCCTAGATCTTCTTAATGTAACATAAAATGCCAAATTTGGTTTCAGTTTATCAAGTCCATTCAAACTTATTGAGCAAAACAAAATTTATGATGACATGGTGTAACTGGATGTGTACCTGATGTGACACAGCATGATGGGTGACATGGTGTAACTGGATATGTACCTGATGTGACACAGCATGACGGGAAGACATGGGTGACATGATGTAACTAGATGTGTACCTTATGTGACACAGCATGATGGGAAGACATGGGTGACATGGTGTAACTGGATATGTACCTGATGTGACACAGCATGATGGGATAACATGATGTACATGTAACTGGATGTGTACCTGATGTGACACAGCATGATGGGAAGAC
Organism: Sinohyriopsis cumingii; assembly: GCA_028554795.2. Taxonomy (NCBI): domain Eukaryota; kingdom Metazoa; phylum Mollusca; class Bivalvia; order Unionida; family Unionidae; genus Sinohyriopsis; species Sinohyriopsis cumingii. Next base: position 119,068,765 of record CM068825.1, on the reverse strand, counting down.
ATGGGTGACATGATGTAACTGGATGTATACCTGATGTGACACAGCATGATGGGAAGACATGGGAGACACTCTTTGTTTCCTCTAAAGATATGACAGTTATGAATATAGTGGAAAAAACACCAAAATAATAATAGTAATAATAATAATAACAATTCCAGTAACATATCATCATTAGTCCTATAATTTAGCCAAGACTAATTAAGCTGAAAATAAAGGCAAACAAGTAACCAACTAGTAATATGAAATCATTCAAAATCAGACTTAATTGGATTAGATTAGAAGAAACATTTCACTCTATCCCTATCTCAATGAAGAAACTTCTACATTTCTCATCTGGTGAACATGTATAAGAAATTCATCTTTAAAACAGCTATATTAAAGTTAATCCGGTAACAATAAACTTGTAGCAAATTGTAATGATTTAAAATAAAATTATAAACATTAATTTGAGACATATGAAATATAAATGTAGTAAAAGCTAGTTAATCTCAAACTAATAATACCAGTATGTTTGTACCAAAAGCACTCAAACAGTGGTCCCCCACAATAATGCTGTACAAGGGAGCTATAAATGGGTAAGATGATATAGTGAGTTCACCTTATAATGGGATACATTATACAGAAAAATTTCATTCAACTGCAATAATAGGATTCATGGTAATAACCATGTTGTATCAGGGACCATGTAATAAGATGGACCAATGTTTTCGGTAGAAAGCAGAGATAGATTCAACAAGGTGCTTTGCAACTGATTGATTGATCTTTTGTTATCAAAAGTTCTATAACATCATGTAGCTGGGCAAATCTGTATTTACTGTTAATTTTAGCAACTGTGATTGCGGTTAAATAAGTTTTTTTATGATGTAGCCCACTGAGCCGTGCAGTGGGGGATGTTACAGTCAGGCCCATTGAAAAAAAGAAACCTATTATTGGCAGGAATGTAGGTGTTTTGTGGACTTGAAATAAACAGTGATAGCAAGTTTCCCTTATTAGTCAAGCATTTAGTTTGGTGACCATTTGTTGTAAAATTTGTAGCTCTTTTAGTAACTGTAAAGTGCTTAAAATAGAGGAGGACCCGAGTGACCAAGTGGTCTAAAGTGCTCACCATTATGGATCACTGCCATCACACCTTCGTCTGCGTGGGTTTGAGTCTCAGGTTCGGCCAATGTGGGTATGTGAGAAAGCTTGCCAGTAGCTTCTTCTGGGTTGGTGGTTCTTTTCCAGGCTTTCCCAGGATCTTCCTCCAACATTTATACTTGCCACCATGTATAGCCTATCTTGTGCTGAAAAATGGCAACAAACCCTACAACAACAAAAAGAACTTAAAATAGAGTTAAGTCATTTGGGATTAATAATCTCGTAAGGAAAGATTTCACTAGTAATTTCCCACTTAGTATAACATTCTTGGAAATTCTAATAGACTCTAATCTTACCAAGGTGAATATGAAAAGTGGCTTTAATTTGGTTATATAATTTAAGCTTTGTGCATTTGGTTTATATCCTAGAGACAGTTTAATGTCCACATTTGACACAATCTGACCATAAGTTCAGCTCACATTAAGTCTAGAAAGGTCTTCAGGGAATGCATTCCTTTAAGTTTACTAGTTTCATTTATAAGCTAGGGTCAACCACAGTGCAGGAAGTCACACATTTCAGTCTCAGCAAACAGAGCAGTAACAAGAAACAAGAACGCTAGAGATGAAAATCAGATTACCACCCAAGACCTGAATGCCCTCAAGGGACTTGGCTTGAGTATTGTAACTGGGTGGAACCTGAGAGCACAGGAGAAGAGGACAATTTTTCTTGAATTTAGAAAAATCAACAAGAGATGGCTCTGGGGATGATAAGAGGGAAGAACTCAACAAGAGATGGTTCTGAGGATGATAAAAGGGAAGATCACATACATTGAGGAAGTGCACTCAGTGTACCCTGTCAAAGCTGAGTGCCACAAACATAAGATGGAAAGGGAAGAGATACAGTAAATGCCCAATCACACTTTACTGTGGTGATCTGTAATATCTTAATGAATCTACACCAGATGGAGCAGACAGACATTATCTATCCTTCCAACGCAAGCCCACTCATTGTAGTTGTTCTCATTGTCCAAACAGCACACGAGATCCAATCAGTCGTTCATATCACAGAATTACCAAGAAAGGAAATCTGACCTGTCACCATGGACCCCCAAAAGCCTGGTTACAAATCAGAATCCCCTTAGGATTTTTATTTTTCTCTGAAAACCCTTTTCAATTGCAACTATATTAACTAAATTTTTTATTCCTCTGGCACACTGTCCAAAGAAAATCATTTTGCACTAAATATGAATAGGATCACTAAGGTACTAAATGGGAAACTATTATCCAACATTTTAGACAATTTTGGAGAATTTGTAAATTTTCTATGGCAAATTACAAAATTGTTAATACATACTTCTGTAAATTTCAACTAATTCAATAATTAAACCAAATGTGACTTACACATAACTGACGCAAAAGGGAAGGCCCAATTTAGATAACTGGGCAAAATTTGAGTATACCAGTTACTGGCATTTCAAATCATGATTCCTCTGTTGCTCTGTGCTATTGGACATGCCTTTTTCTTGCCACAAAAAGACATAATGACTTAATTAATTAGTACTTTATGTCTACACTTAAATAGTCATGAATGGGCAAAGAGCTAAATATGACTAAAATTCAAAATTATTTGAATGACTTAAGGTTTCATATAGAAAGAAATGTATAAAAGAACAACCCTCTTGCTTGTAAGATTCCCCAGTCAAAGTGCATTTACATCAGAATAAGCACTACAACACATACCTTAATAAATATACAAGCCATCTTTCTGGTCAAAACTAACAAAATGTTTTCCATAGTGAGCACAAGTTTCTCAATCCCAGCATGCCTTGCAGCAGGGAACCAGCTGCTAAAATCTGCCAATGTTCTGCTGCCACTGACAGGCTAAAAGACTAATCAAACATGCTTTTGTTTTAGCATGGCCATATTAGGAAAGATGCTGCACTTCCAAATTACATTAGATAAATGGAGATATATCTTCTAGTATCTACAAGGATGTGATGGTGACTTTATTTATGATACTGTCCTTTTGTACTTTTCTTATCATGGTGAGCTTTAACCCCATGAAATTTACCCAAATAATTTATTCAGTTCACAGTACACATATTATCAAAATGGTAATTATGCTGATTTGAACATCCATTTTTAAATTTTTGTCAGGAATATAGATCAAGTTACATATTTTAAAAACACATACAGCATTGTTATTAAACTGGCAACAAGCTGTAAAACAAATCTTTCTGTCAAAATTTTGCCTCTTATTCTTACTGGCACTACGTCTAGTCCAATTATTTAATTATTGTGAATTTTGCTTAATTAGCTGTCACTTTCTGAGCTATCATACTGCCTGTCTAATGTAAAAACGTTTTAACTATTTCTATTATTATATTTACATATCATTATCATGATCATAAATTGTTGCAATTAATACAATTTCCATAATCAGACAGAGGATTATATTGGTCATTACAGCTAATTCCTTCGTTCCTTCTTTTTATATGTCAATACACACATGATACTGACTGCAATTGCAGCCCTGCAACACTCTAATATACAAAGTGAAACATGCACAAATACCTTCAACATATACAGCTTTATTTGTAGGATGGTAATAAACTGGGGATTAACTTTCTAGTTGCCAGGTTTTTGAACAAAATCTATTTTACAGCTTGCATGTGTGTGTTTCTAACAAACTGTCTATACTCATAGCTAAAGTCTAATTGCAATTAACACAGACCCTGATCTGCCATCACATACTGTACAGGCAGATCAGGGTCTAGATTGTTTATTTTACTGATTACTCCTAACAAACTACATACACAGACCCATATATGTTGGCATATAATGTGACAGCAGATCTGGGTCTGTAAAGTTTGTAGTTGGAGTCATCTTATAAATGAGCATATACGGGACTTCACAGGTATTTCCCCCTTAAACCAGTGTAATTAAATCAAGGTGTTGAATGGACTATTGAGACATGTATCTTAACACTGGAAATCTTGTGCTGACATACAGTCGTGACACATGATCAAGTCCTGTATGATTTACTCACAATCACAATTGCAGTCAAAACTATGAGACAAAAAAATCATGGTTGCAGTCAAAACCATGAGAGACAGGGAAAATTATGACTGCAGCCAAAACCATGAGACATGGAAAACCATGACTGCAGTCAAATCCATGACACAGGGAAAATCATGATTGCAAAAAATCATGGCTGCAGTCAAAACCATGAGAGACAGGGAAAATTATGACTGCAGCCAAAATCATGCAACATGGAAAACCATGACTGCAGTCAAAACCATGTCACAGGGAAAATCACAATTGCAATCTAAACCATGAGAGGCAAAAAATCATGACTGCAGTTAAAATCATGAGAGACAGGGAAGAAGCTGATACACAAGATGTGTTTTCAAGGTCTAACAAAATAAAACTGCAACAATATGTAACCTTTATTTAACCTAGTACCTAGTTTTCTATCCATTTAATGATGTAGACTGTAAACACCTGGCATTGTTGTGCAATACTTTTTTGTGAGAGAGACAGAGAGTCACACTATGTAAGAAAATTTATTAACAAATCCTGCTTATGTTTATAAATGTCTTCTGATAGAATTCATAATTCAAAGTACTTTGAGTAACCTCAATATGTGTTATATAATATTATGACTTTAAACCAAGTCTGAAACAAACAAAATACCTGTCCGTGAATTAGCCATTGCATTAACTTCAAATTCATAGTTACTTCCTTTGAAGATCTTGCCACAGGGCAAGAAACTCTGTCATTTGCAATTAGAAGTGATGTCACTAAGTTGGCTTAGGCTTGGATGCCGGAAGCCTGACATTATAACACCTCAGTGATACTACCCCAGACTATTTTCAAAGAGACCACCGGTATCCAATCAGAATTAAGGTAATCAAATTTTGGGTGGGTTTCTCATGCAGCCAGACATTATTCTGTTTAATCCATTGTGAAACAATCAGTGCATGTCTGGAAATTGCAGGGATCAGATCACAGGGAAATTGGAGTGACTAGTCTGCACTCCAAGTGCTTAAGTTTTGCACTTGTTAAAAAGGGTGAGAAGTTAGTTCTAGACACTCTGAACAAGATTGAAACAAAGGCTTCTGAGCTTTCTGGGTGGGAACTGATGCCATCCAAAGATTAGACAGGAGAAGACATGTAGAGCATGTAGAGATAGGCTGTTGTGTGAGGAAGGAGGGCCAGAGATGGAAATGAAGGTACTGGAAGTACCGACAAGGAGCACAGAGAAAATGGTAACAAGGGTACTGGAAGTACCGACAAGGAGGGCCAAAAGAACAGAAACGAGGGTACCAGAAGTACGGACAAGGAGAGCTGGGAAAGGAATACAAGGCGGAAGTGACAGATGAGCAACATGGAAGGGACATGGGAAGGAAATTCTCTCACTTTTAATTTTGCAGGATGAAATAATTGGCAATTTGGATAGATTGTGGATTGATTGGAAGTAATTGCATTGAAATTGTCCTGTAATTGTGGAATACCGTGATATAGTTTATAAAAATGTTATATCCTTTCACCTTATTAATTTTATATTTTAACACCTAGACTGTTGGCTTTGCTAACTCGAGGCTTGAAGCTATTTAACCTTTACATTGTCCATCCTTCTCCGGGGTCAGTAATAATTCCATAGGGGTCACGTGGCAGAGGTTGACAACATGGGTGCAGCAAATGATCCTTTTATAATAAAAACCACAACAGAAATCAGTTAAGCAGAAACAGAAAAACAAGGCTACTATTTTGTTCATGTTATTTTTCAATATATTACCCCAAAACCATGCAACATTTCAAAATACATGGATGTTTTGGCTGGAAAAAACAAGCAGTAACTAAAGGAATTCAAAAGAAACTCTTAATGTAAACATGCAGATTTGGATTATGAAACACTTTTGCATTTAACAGCTATCTGAATATCAACAACTATAAATCCAGATAATACAGTAAAATTTCTGGTCACTCTGAAGAGATTAGCTTGCTGTTGTCAAGGCTACTGATGCTGCCCAATAAGGTCACTAGCAGACAATATTCTGCCCATTTGACCTGGACGATGGGCAACCTGGCAGTTTCTCCTATATGCAGCCGTCAATGGCCGTCTCACCTATGTCTGTGTGGGTTTGCATCTTGGGTTCGGCCAATGTGGTTATGTGAGAAAGTTTGTCAGTAGCTTCTCGTGGGTTGGTGGTTCTTTCTGAGGTTTTCGCGGGTTCTTCCTCTACCATTTATACTGGCCGCCATGTATAGCCTATCTTGTGCTGGAAAATGGTGTTAAACTCTACAACAACAACAACACTGACCATTTTGAACAAGGCACGCTGAAGTAAAATCAACTTATAAATTGCATAGATACTAAAGAATGCCTGATTTGTGTTCTGTTTAGGTATATACGATTTTTAATAGTATCCTGAGATTCAATGAATATATTTCGACTCAAACACAATATAAACTCAATTGTAAATATGCCAGGATACAACAAATATTGGCTGCTGATGACATCATTCGAGATTGGAGTAAAGTACCTTGCCCAGGCAAACATCAGTGGAGCCAACCCAAGATGATTTTATTGTAGGATTTTGAACCTCTTGGAAAAAAGTCTGGCACACTATTCACTGAGCCACTGCAGATCCTGACTCCATCAGTATCCTTTTATAACATGCAAAAGTGCACACTGGACTTAGTCTACAACTTTGGACTTGCAGGGGTTCAGTCTGGAAAGAGAATGAGAGAGAAAGGATCCTGAAAATATTTCCACAAGTGATCAATTGGAATATTTCCATATTTTGGGGACAATGAATGTTCATCCTGGTAAACAATACAATAAATATTGTATTACCCCACTCCCCCCACCTCCTCAATAAGTAATGACCTGATTTAGCCATTAAAAAATGCAACTCCATTATCAGGTTTTTTTGTGCACAGAAGCTGAATGTAATTCAAATCATAATTTCCTCACATTCTATACTTATCTGCAATGTTTTCTATTATGACTCCTTAAATACACATTTCCACTCTTGTAATTCACCATTCAATTAACAACGAAGATCACTATGATACAAACACAGATTTAATATATCGAATCAAGACCATTTATTCATAATGTTGCAGTTTCAAGTCTGAAGGCACATTCTAAATTGAACAATTCTGATTGGCCTCTCTCGGTACAATGACTCTGGCTGCTATGATGCATGGTAGCGAGTGTTATAAATTTGGACAACTCATCCCTTCATTTATTTTGCTACATGTCACAATAACCTTTATGGGTTTGATTTGGTAATTTGGTGCTTTGCAGTACAACATACACAATTAGTTTATTTAGTGTTAATGAAATAGGACTAATCTTAGTGCCCTGCCCAAGGCCTCTCCATAGCAACAGACCCAGACTGGTCTGATGGTAGGATCCGAGTGTGCACCTTTTGATCATGTGTCTGGCATACTAACCAATGAGCCACTGTGGCTACCAATCTCTAAAGGGAGCTGTTTTTGTTCAGTGCTCAGCATACTGAACTCGTGACCAAAAGGATGACAGTTCCACTACGAAATGGAGTTCTTGAAATTATGAACAGTTCATGAATTTTGTGAACTATATTTGAACTGAACATGAAACATTCTTGAAATCATTTTCTGACTGTTCATGAACTACACTTCTTGAACAGTTCATGAATAACTTTAAGAACAAATGAAGTACAATTCAAGAACATGTTAAAAACAGTTAATGTACTAAAATGAATTTAAATAGTTCATAAAAAAACTCATGAATAGTTCTTGACAGAATTCTGGACCATGTCAAGAACAGTTAAAGAACTAAAAGAAATGCAATAAAATTCATGCAAAAATAGCAGAAAAGTTTATGATAATATTTTGGAAACAAATCTTGAATAGTTTAAGCACACAAAAGTTGCAGCTGAAATAACTGAAAACTTCATAAAAATTTATGTTCATTTGAATTTGAAAACAGCACCACTCAATGAAAGAGACTATTTTTTTCATAAACTTAACCTTCTGAACTGTAAGCTCACTCCCTGTTTTCAATATTACTTAAAATGAAATGTTCTAGGCAATTATAAAACCAGAGGATGTCTGAAAAGATGACAACAGAAACAAGAATCTAATATGTAATTCTGTATGGCCTTAGACTTAGCAAAAATAATGAAATCAGAAAGTAATATTATATCCATGCAACTTGTGCTTTAAGATTCTCACATACATGCAAAGTAACCCCTAGCACATGATACTGTCTTATAATTCCTATTTAAAGATGGAATGTTCATGATCATTTGGCATTCTTACAACACATGTCTTGGCTGGTTGATTTGGCTGGGAGTTTTTTTGAATAAAGACTAAAGTGTCAACAAGTTTCTGCAGCAACTACATCAACAAATGGTGAGGTTTTTACTGAAAACAAATGTTTTCCACCTATAAATGTTGACAGTGACATGTTCAGTTCTCCTTCAAATCAATGAATAACTGCATAGACTTTGTTTTCTGACTTGAGCAACACAAAGTATCTAATAGATCTTATTTTACTGTTATCATAAAGTACACAAAATTGCATACTGATTTTTGCATCCTTGAATAATCTGATGAATAAAATTTTGCACACCTGACATTATTCTGTCCACCTTTCTCACCTGTTGCAAATTGATCACTTCAAGCTTTTCCAGAATGTCATTATTAAGCTTATTCTGTTTAAAGATTTTTTTGGCACCACAAACTGTACAATTATTTGCTTCATGGGTCACTTTCCAGCTGTACATTTTACCTTGATTCAACCCATTTCTATGGATACAGGCTTGTGCTTGCTTGTTTCAATACACTGCCAGTTTCACGCACTGACTGCAGAAGCATGGAGTTTGTGTCCTCAAATGGAAAACAGCTCCAAGCCCACAAGGGTCCCCAAAGCTTAACGTAGGACACCAAATGAACACCGACATTATGGACATTAAGCCACATGAACCATCTCCATACAGATTCTGGAAAGATGAGTAGAATGTATCCAAAAGAGTTTCTGCTCTTTCTAGAAAAGATGTAGTTATCTTATCTCCAAGCAGAATAGATCAAATTGCTTCATGTATTCCTCTTCCAGAAATCCACTGAGGCAACGAATGGCATACTATAAAAGCCATGATTGTAATTCTGTTCCTTTAAAATGATTGTAATGTTTTTCAAGGTCACGTGGCAATCTTTCAATGATACTTGGTGGTTTTATATTTTTCATTCTACTTGAAATATCTTTAAGATCTTTACCAATAAAATACTTATTTTTACTTTCTGTTGGGGAAAACCATTTATTTAGCAAAGTCTTGGTGATTCCAAGAAGGACTCCATCCATGTAATCTATCACAGTTCCTTTAACAATGTCATATGACTGAAGTGATGCAAGACCTGATGTTCCTTTAAGTCCTTTGCAATGTTTTTTATCCCTTCCCACTTGCATATGTGAAATAACTTCCTGGCGATTTATATATTCATACTTGGATTCTTTACTCTTGTATGGATAACACTTTGCAGTTCCTTTTCCTTGCTTTACAATCATTCCTGGATCTTCACAAGCAATGCAGGCTACCAGTCTATTAAAATATGTCATACAAAGCATCTTTGCCTTTGCTGGGAGATCAGATTTGTAGTGTGGTAAATTTGGTCTACATATAAATAACATTTGGTACAAAATTTAAATTGGTAAAAGAAAGGGTTGAATTAATATAAATTGTTTTAATCCTAATTTTATACCAGCCTAATGGACTGATTCAATCAGGAAAATCAGTCTGGACTACAAGAAACTTTGGTGGTGTGGAGGCAAAACATTTAAACTCGTGTAAGATTAGGACAAGAACTCCCACAAAAGAAACTGGAATGAAATCAGGTGTTCTGGAAGGGTTATGATAAACTTATCATTTTCTAATGATGCAGCACTTGTCATGAGATTGTCATAAGTGGGTGTATAATGCATATGAACTACAATTTATGACTTTACAGAACATACTTGTGGTCAAGGCAATTCCAGAAATTAAATGCATTAGAGGAGGATGAGAGATCAGGTCAGGCCTTTTTTTAAAAACATAATCCCTTCACCAGTTAGTTTTTAAACTCTTTCATTGCAACAATAAAAGTCTTATTATCACCACCATGCATAAAAGATTACCTGAAGTGCCTTTCTCCCACCAGTTAAAAACAAAAATGCAATAATTCAGAATAGTTAAATGCCCTGATCTTGGACTAGGGATGAAACGATTCATCGAGCTATTGATGCATCAATACTTTTTCCATATCGATACAAGAGGTGAAGAATCGATACAAAATGATATCTACCCTATGTAAGTTACTTTAATCCTTAGCAGTCATGAATAATTATTAGTTGTTTGCCTTTTTATTCTTTAAACTGAGAATTAATAATGTATCATATCGTAGGCTGTGTATCGTGAATCGTATCAATTCATGTCACAGGTGTATTGTTTCACCCCTATCTTGGACACTCCATTATCTACCAGTTCAAAATGGCAGAAAGTAACCTTTTTAAAGATGAAAAAATAATCTTCTCTTTTTTAGTACACTGAAGTGCATAAGAAAATTGGAAGATGAGGTGAGGCCGTCAGAACTGAGCTAAGAAGTGTGAGAAAGAAACTAATTTTTTTGTAGCGGAAACATCTGAGGAATCAACCATGCGAGATTTGAATGCAAAAAGTCCTCAAGAAGAGGACAGTCAGCTGGATAATTGTTTAAAGAAATTACAGCATTTGTCAGCCAATACCGAGAAAGAGATAAACGATATCATCAAGAGAGCAACCTTTACAATATTTACGTTTGTTGATCTGATCAACTGCTCTTGTACAGGGAAACAAAAAAGTGAAAAGTGGGGACACCGTGCAGCCATGCCTGGATAATGTACAATTTAATATCCTTGAGTCTGCAGTTCTAACAAAATCTACAATCACACAGTGTTGATAAAAAAATTGAAAATATCCAAAAGGTTGAAAGGTGTAAAGCGGTCAGTGAGCCATCAGAAAATATTACCAAACAGGACAATAAAGTTGTCCGAACAGCAACATTTTTTCCTGCCAAGCAAATATCAGTATTAAAGAAATTAAAAATTTGTTTCTATGTTTGTTTTATGTAAGTTCAATCATTAACAGCATAACTGTGTTTAAGTATCTACTTTAGGTGTATTTATGAAAGGTTCACAAGTTTTTATGAGAACTGATGATTCTGATCAATAACTGAGGTGTTCATGAACAGTCCATGTAATCTCATATCTGGACTGTGGTTCACTGTGACAGACAGGAACAATTCTGGAATTATTCACACATTCTTTTGTAACACTTGTTCATGACATATTAATAAAATCCACCTGAACATTTCATGAGCAGTTCATGAACACTGAATGGCCAAATTTTCAAGAACTTAATTTCAAGAATTGTTTTATAGAATATTAGTTCTTGAACAGTTCATGAACAATCCATGTTGAAACTGTTCATGGACTGTTCAATTACTAATGTTTCAGAATTTAGCCAAAGTCATTCTTGAAAATTTAATGTTCAAGAACTGCTCATGAAATGTTCATGTGCATTTTACGAATGGTTCATGAAAAGTGTTCTAGAACAATTCATGGATAATTCAAGAATTGTTCCTAACATTTTCACAGGGGATTGAACCCTACCACTCTACTTGCCCAGGTCAGCAAACATGCTGTATCCCTGGGCAAGGCACTTTCCTCCCACTGCCTCAGCACTAAATAACTCTTGTATTGCTAGTTCATTAAACACCAAACCAAGCCAACTAGACTCCAGTTTTGCAAGTCAAAGGTACCGGATTCATGTTTTGCCCATATCAGGCCAGGTTCGCTGCTGAGATATCTTTTGGGCAAAACACTATACACTCACTGCATTGGCATCGTATAACCTTTCATGTATTTATGAACCATTAAGTACCAAAATAAATAAATGCAACTAAAAGCTTAGAAAATGTAAAATATGGAGATCAAGTTAATTTATAATCTTCCATTCCTGAAAACCCCATATAGTCCTGAAATGACCTTACTATCATTACACATCAACACCAGTGGTTGGTCAGCTTGTGCTGAAATGACAACAAATTGGGCATTTTCAAGGCATAACAGCAAATTGAGCATTTTATGGTAAATTTCAGGAATTTATTTTTTGGAGTATATATTACTGGAGAGATGGATTTTTAATCTACTTTAAGGGTTTTCTTGAAAGCATGAAAAAAGTCACAAATGAAGACTTTCCCCATTAATTAACCTTAAAATAAAATTGTTTTTGAATGCCTGTAAAACTCTTTATGCATATTTTGCCAATGTACTTTCACTAAAACACAGTTTATGTTGAGCTCTGCATCAATGTTAAAATCAATATAAAAAAAAACTGTCACTGACTCTAACCTACAAATACTTCTAAAACCTATTAACAGATATACCCCAACTTTGCAATGTGAGACCTTGACACATGAAAGGATACAGAAGTACACAGTAGAGCAAGGCCTTAACTTTAAGCAAATGTAATGACTTCATGTCATTAAGTTGAACTTAACAATGTAATGACTTCATGTCATTAAGTTGAACAAAAATGCTAAACAAATGCTAAACAAATTAAGATTTATGAGTGTATTTTAGCCTAGAAGTTTTTCACTTGCAAGAAGGAATCCTGTGTACCTTTCAAATTAAATATAATTATAACCTCTTGCATGTGGTCAAGCCTTTAGACAAATAGATTGTTTTACTGGGGGCACAAAAGATAGCAGACCAAGCTCAGATAACAGTGCTTGTGGACAATAAGATAACAACTGATCATATTCATAACATGTCTTGTGTGCTTTATCAAGTGTGCCAAACAAATGTTTCCCAAATTTTGAAATCCGTCTACAAATATGATCCAAACATCTTATGTTTGTGCATGTGATAGCTCTGCTTTTCAAAAATGGAACAAAATGGTGTACACACACACACACACACACACACACACACACACACACAATAATGAGACAGGTCAGAGTTATAATTCATACCACTTAACTCTGAGGCATCAGTGCCTTAATCCACATGATCATACATACACTCTTTGCCCCCAAAAACATCGAACACTGTCAAAGGTAAGGACTTGAGTTAGACAAGAACTTACATCGTTAGGCAAACAATTCAATACTCTGATGAATGAACAAAACCGCTGGACATTTATTATCGCCTGACATCACTATAAAACTGTAACCCTTGGATTATGAGTTGCATGTTCTTCAAACCATGCTACCATGAGTAACATGTTTGGATATATGATTATATGAAGAAGAAAAAAATGATACAGAATGGCACCAACCTGTCAAGAATAAAAATATTCTTTTTTTCTAAATCCTTTCGTTCTTAATTGGTGTGAGGGGGCAAATTTCTGTCGATCTATGAAAAGCACATTAGTTTGGGCCAGAGAACAATTAATTAGATTTCTGGGGACAGGCGTTTATTAAATTGCTATACTGCAGTGACTCCAAATGTCTGGTTGTAGTGGTAGCGATTTTTAAATTAAGCATTCGTTTACTTAACCATGAGACAGACTATTAGGGACACGGCTAATTTCGATTTCATAGTGGAACTATCAAACTTGGAAAATTTAGAGAAACTGTTAGCCAAAAGCCTGGAAGGTCAAGTTGACCCCAATTTTGGCGCCTAAAGGAAAAGGTGGTAAATATATCATCCTGATTGATTATGCTAAAAAGGGCGTGTTATCCCACATGAAATTTCCTAGCTGTAAATATTCCCCCCCCCTCGAAAAATCTAATTAGTCTAAGCTTCGTTACGAGAATAAAGGTACAGGGGACTCCGAGGGTCAATTTGGAAGAAATTCTCTCGTAAAACATTTATCCATGGGACCAGATGTCCGGAAGGTCAACAGACACAATTTTGGCGGTATAAACGAACAATGCTTGAAAGCAAAAACAGGTATTTGCTTCAAATTCATGACATTCGTTGATACCAATATAATATTTTTCTTGAATTATTTGATAATATGTGCATGAATTTAGTTGTTTAAATTCGTAGATCAATTCTCTTGATATAAGTATAACTGTGTTGAGTTTATATATATATGAATTTGTACAATAATCTTCTTTATCTAAGGTAGTCGAATTGTTTGAATTAGTGGTCTTGTTTTTTTATAGGAATTAGGTTCAAAGAATTTCATCTATTACTTTAGTTAATATGAGTTACGAGCAGCCATGTGAATTCACCAAACTTAGGTAATTTCATGAATGCTAAAGACTTGAATGTGTGTATTCGCTAAACATTAGGTACTTAAGCTGGCAGTGAATTTCATTCATTCGTTTGTGTAACTGAGACAAGAGCAGAACTGGTAAGTCTCGGGTGTGTTAATGCGAGTGATGAATTAGCCATTGGGAAGCACATTAGTCTTGTGACATTAGGTTTATTTTGGTCCGCCATGCTCGGGTCAACTAATAGCCTTTGGTATCTGTTTCAATACTGATAGTAAGATCTCATAACGAGAGGGGAGTAATGATCTATCTCCAGTAGAATAACTGACAGAAAATTAAGGACGTTCTCTTTTTGTTTTCAAAGGGAAAATAGCTCTTCTATTGTATTCCCAGAAGTATCCTCAGATGTACCTACACAATGACGTATCCAAGTATATGTGTATCTACATGCTTACATATCCACCTACCCACACAAAGTTTGAGGGCCGAAGTGAGGCGAATGAGTAGGAAGGTTGGAGAGAAAAGGAAAGGAAGGAAAAGGAAGGAAAAGGAAAGACGTAAAGACAGAACAGCTACAGTGAAATTGAAATGAACCAGAGATAAGCAGGTTATACAAAGGCAATGACTTCAATTGTTCACTTGATCGTATGATGAACTAATTCTATCAGTAAAACAGATCAGCTATTTTTACAATTATATTTTTGTTTTGAATTCGGTGAAAGATTTATACCAAAAAGAAGTGTATCTTCCTAATGTATTCTGTTATCACCATTGTTTATGTCATTGATTAAATTATGATTTTCTATGTACGGGGGCTCAGGTCGTTCTGTTCTATATATCTGCTCAGATCTCTATTTATTCTACCTCTAAGTTTACTCGATCCTGGCAATAACACAGATGGCGATAATCTCCATGATAACGAGAACCAAATAAAGCATACACCTTGAAAGAAGGTACAATCTGCCAATCAACCCTCACCCTTTACAAAGAGTGGGGGCACTTTACAATTGGACACCTGATTGCCCCCCTTCATCTTCAATTAGTTTTGATGACATTTTCAGACAATGCTATTACCTAAAGGCAAAAGTTTGATCACACAGTTTGTATTTGCATGAATAAAATGTAAATTATGGCCTTACGCAGTGAGAGTCTCACAGGGCTTCTTGAGATTTCTGCATATGTCAGAGATCTCATGGAATCTTGAAAGTCTGATACAATAAACCATTAAAATAAAGAAAAATAAAGGTAATGTGTTTGACTATTTTTCATGAATGAAGGCACTGATACAATGTCATAAAATAAACAGTGACAGCTGTGCATTCATAATTCAGGTTCATCAAGTGCAACTGAAAGTACATATAACATATTGTTATTAAACAATATGTCATCGTGTATGTACAAAAAAAGAGAAAAAACAAACATCAATGGGAAATTATAATTCACATTTGTTTTTTGGCAAACATAAAATGTTCAAATAATGCCAATTCAAATGTCAGCAATCCAAGGCATGACATGTAACAAACATAATTTCAAAATGTCATCAAATTTTTCAAGATCTAAAATACACTCCCTCTTTTTGCCTACAGTTTATGTGATATTTTAGATGTACAGATCACTGTTTTGAAACAGATGTAAATTGCAAATTAAGGAGCATTAATTAAAAAAAAGAATTTAGCATTTTAACACAGCTAAGGGTCCAAGGAGTCCAAAATCAGTTGGAGTACAATTTCTGGGATTACTTAGCTGATTATGCAGAAAGAGTATTTTTCATCAGCATGATGTACCACCATCACAACACTGGCTTGCCAGACTCCATGCAAAAAGTATGGAATAAAATAGTAAGGCAGTGTATGTCCATTGGGAAAAGCATACCACCTGGATGTCCAAGACAATGTCCACCCATTGACGATACCTCAAAATGGGGGTTTTACCATAGCAAAACAAATTTTCGGTGGTAACAACGGCACCACCAAACTCATGGTAAAATTTGTCTGCACTGGCACTCATGGCCCTACACCAATGCATTGTAATTTTTACCTTCCTTGAGTCTACCAGTGCTTGCTCTTGACAGTCATCTCACTGCTGCCAGTGTCTACTGTACAAGTAGCATTCTTGGTACTGACCAAAGATAATTTGAAAAACCTGGGGCCTAGCTAGAATTGATTTTAACAGGACACTTTGCTTAGAAAGCTCAGCTTCCATAGCAATCTTGTTTTTTGATTAGTGGGCAGGTAATTTGAGATTGACTTTGCTAATACGTCTTGATGTGAGGCCATGGCATTGCTGTGCAAGACCTTGTTGCATTTGTTGTAAATATATTTGTGTAACAGTTGACAAGAGGTATAAAATATCTCAATGTCAAATTCATTTGTTTGCCATTAGCTCTGCATGTTACTGAAAAACCATATTCTATGCTGGAGGTGTTCTTTGAGTGGAGCCCAAGTCAGAAAGCTGTTGTTAAGAAGATTTTGCTGGTTTTGTCATTTTGAAAGACAGCTTGCAGCTTACGATACAGTCTTCATCTTCTCAATGGCTTGGGCCCAATTACAACCAAAGTGAAGGGCCCCGAGTGGCTGAATGGTCTAAAGCACTCATTGTTATCGATCACTGCCATCTCACCTCTGTCTGCATGGGTTCGAGACTTGGGTTCGGCCAATGTGGGTATGTGAGAAAGCTCTCCAGTAGTTTCTCATGGGTTGGTGGTTCTTTCCGGGGTTTTCCCCCGAGGTCTTCCTGTGTTCTTCCTCCACCATTTATACTGGCCACCATGTATAGCCTATCATGTGGTGAAAAATGGCATTAAACCTTACAAAAACAACAACCACCAACGTGAATGCCTTATGCAATGTGACCTGTATTTTATCTATCATAGTGGTGTACTTATCAACTTCAGCTAGGATAAGTTTTAACTAATCTTTGGAGATAACATTGTCACCTTAAATATGTGGTCTGCAATTCTGCTGAGCTTGGCCTCCACCAAAATGCAAATTCATCATGTTTTTAGCTTCCATGGATAGTTGTAGTCAATATATTTTCTAGCCACAGAGTTCCGACAATAGCTTAAAGCTGTGTTCTCAAGGGCAATCGTAATGGGGGCTACAATATGGTAACTGTTGATCCTTTTCAGGCAAATATCATGTGGGTCATGGATTTTTGTATATATCAATGTTATAATTCCTCTGTAATTGATCTGAAGGAATGGGAGGGTTAGCTCCTCTGCAGACATGCACAGCTCAAACTAGTCATTGTGGTTTACAAGTCAAACTGAAGTGATATCAATGAAAGAGTTGATTTGCTTGATATCACAAGATTTGGAAATAACATGCCCATCAACATACTCATCAAGAGCCATAAATACCATGCCCTCAGATGTTCACAGGTTTACCATATTTTGTTTGGGCCTGTTAATGTGATGTGTCATAGCATATCATTTTTATCATAACTGCTTTGCTTCTGTTGTTGAGACGAGTGATGGATGGCAGCAAATACTGTTATATATATTTAATTCATATCTGTTATTTTTTTTCTCTATGATTATATGTTAATTATAATTGTAAATTGGACTTGACCTTGTTCGTTGTGTACCTAATCAGTAACTTTTATTTTGGTAAACAAATAATACATAGTTAATATGTTCTCTACCAGTGTGGGTTAAATATTAGGACCATGAGCAACTGAGGTAAACATAATTATTTAATGTAGTCTGGGTCTAGAACATTGGTATTTCCCATAAAATAACCTGTTGTACCTGATGTTTACCACATTCTTTATTATAATTTTAATAACAGATTTTATGTTTACAACTTAGAATTTTCTAGAAATGAACATTTGACCCTCATCCTTGTTTTAGTTTTGTGTCTAAGCTTTATATATAATCTTGTTTACTTGAAATTATTATTATTCTTGCATCATTCTTATTGTCGTGTTCACTATTTGATTTCAGTGGAATTATTATTCAAAGTATTATTCACTGGAAATACAAAGTGCTTATCACTAAAATTCTTGGGCAGAAACATTAACTTGGAATTATTGTGGATTCATATAAGGACATCTTGGATTATATAATCATGATTCATCAAAAGACTGTTGGCACATGTCCACATCACAGGCTACCAATGGCATATCAACATATTCTGTTTTGGATTTTATTCTGAACATCACTGGGCTTTAATTAGAATTTTATTCAATTTGACTGGTGATATAACTTTTTGGACTTTCAGGATTTAATTTGCAATACTATTCTTTTGAAATTTTCACTTTGTATTCATGAGAAATAAAGTTTACATAGAGTCAAAATAGTTGAATCACTAAATACCAAATCAGCATTATAAAAGTAATCACACCTGAGAGTCCCTGAGGTTACTGCTTTTGCCAATTACCCCAAGCTGCTCATGGACTGGCTTCAGGAGCTTTGGGTGATTCCTGTGCTGAGTGTCTGTTTTGCATCCTCATTCTAGTGACAGCTGCCAAGGTAACCATCATGACCACAACCCATGCTGTGAAGGCTGCCAAAAAGACCTGTAAAGAGGTGACAGCTGAGGGGTATGTCCTGTCAACCTAAAAATACCTTATTAATGTTTTGTGGAATTTGGCCAGCTTGTCTGGGACACTTTGGCAAAGAGCATTATAGCATTGTTAATTGCATGTCTTCTTGTATGCTCTAACATTTGTTTCTGTGCCCACACTCACTGACAGGCCTTTGCCTGTAATGCTCTTCTATTTTGTTGGGGAGGTTCAGGTTCAAACATTTTCAGGAATAAAACCTTCACCTGGCCTTTTTTTCTTAGTGTACACTATCTGCATTAACTGCTTAAACTTGGGGCCAATAGTCCGCTATTTTCAGATGCCTCTTGAAACACCCTCTTCTGTTAAATGTCTTCTGTGTATTGTAGGGGTCTCCATTTATTTTCTTCTGAAGAAAGCAGGTCTTCCCAATTTTCTGGTATCAAAGCTGTAGCAGCTATAACACCCATCTTTAAACTTCTGCAAGTTTCATGAGCAAAGTTGAGGTGTAACTTGAGTGAGGGGTGGCTTTAGCAGGGCAGCATTGATGTTTAAAGGCATTTTTCCAACATCGATGTTCTTTTAATGCTACCATCTTGGATTGCCTCTTTATGTCTCTGACCTATTCACAGGTCTTCTTGGCAGCCTTCACAGCATGGGTTGTGGTCGTGATGGTGGCCTTGGCTGCTGGCTTATAAAGGGTGGTATGAAAGCCAAGTTGTTGATGGGCAGGCACATGTAAACATGTAATAGCTGCCAAAACAATTGTTCTAGTGATTGTTACACCAGTTTTTCAGCCTTTTAAATATACATGCACCAGCCATTACGAAGAGGCTGAGCCCTTGACCACCAAGGAGCCTTCCTAACCTGCCAATGCTTTGGCAGGTATCTCCAAGCAAGGGTCAATATCCCAATTTGCTGTAGGTTGACCCTGGTCAGGAGCTAATGGGTGCAGTATCTTAACTCTTGGCTAAGCATGGCATGCATGAGAGATGGGTTGAGGCCAGTGTCCACCATGTACAAAGAACTGAGGACCAGTTCAACCCAACTTTGCTGAGCAGCTGTTAGAGCCCAGGAAATGTTATTTGGAACAACCAAGAGCAAGACTATAAGGCATAGCACCAATTGGTTTGGCAGTTGCCTGCTGTTCTGTGTGACAAAATGGCGCACAGGTAAAAAAATCTCTTGATGGCATTCATGCTACATCTGTACAATTAGCAATGTCTGCAGCATCTGTTACTTAACAGCTGGTTCAAAAGAGTACCACTTGATATAAAATACCCTGGTGTGGGACCTTTGTCTACTGGGAGAGCTAGATGATAGGCAATGCCTTGTCTCTGATCTTGTGTAGTCACTCAGCTTCTTCACGATGACTGACAAGTTTGGCATCATAGGCTAGCCATTTATATAACATCTTTTCGGTTTTCCATATGGAAGCTTTATTCATGAGGAAGAACAAATTGTGTCTGAAGGAGCTCAGCTACCTTCTAAGGGTATTCTTTATCCATGGTCCAAGCACAAGAGCACATTGAGATATTTCTCTGCCCAGGCATTTTGCATTGTGTGGTAATGGCCATCTGCTTACATCAGAATATGATCTGATGCAATCCACTTTCAGAGTTCCATGTATGAAAGCATGTATGAAGGCTGACCTTGTTTATGTGGTACACCCATTTTGTTGTGATTCCTGTAAATGGTGGTCATGGTGTGTAAAACCTCCTTTCTCTTGGAGGCACTCAAGGCAGGCATAAAGGTGATGGCTAAGGTTGGCCTTTACAACTGCCCTTGAGATGTTCATGACTTTGCTCATTTCTTCATTGTCAATCATCCTGGGGCAGAGGCCATCAAACCTTGCAATGGACTTTCTTGAGCACTCATCCTTAAAGTTGCTGATGACAATTTTTAAATTGACATGCTGAAGTGTGGATGCTTATTGGGTTAGTCACTAGTACCATAGATATAAACAACTTCAGCCATATCTTGGTAGACATCAGTGGTCTTGCTACTCAGAAGCAGACTTTCAGTGTCACACACACACACACATATACATACAGACATGCATGCACACATGTTTGGCACCCTCAAGAGTTGCTCATATTGCCTGCCCTTTACAACAACCTGATGTGTACAGCAGGTACACCTTATAGCCATGGTGCTCTTTTTTCTGACTGGAGTAGAAGTCATACAAAAGGCACTTGCTCAGATCACTTGCTTGATACTCCATGCTGCATAAGCCTGCTCCATATAGATGGGACAGTTCAACTCCAGGTTGGTCTTTGAAAAATAAAGAGCTACAAGGCTGCCAGGACAGCTTTTCTGTGACTGAAACAATGGGTTGGCATCCACATCTTTAGGCCTCACACAATCCCCCTGAATCCACTTTGCTAGGCTTTCCATTGTCCACAAAAAGATGTCTTCCTCAAACTCTGACACTGCCTTTCTTTGTAGAGCTGTATTTAGTTGTAATGTAAGGTGCCAGCCACTCTCTTTGATCAAAGTCTTTTGCCCTGTGGACCTTGGTGATATGGATCCAAGGTCTGAAATAGCATGGTCATTTCATTCATCAGTTTATAATTTCTAACTGGATTGTCACCAGTTGCTCAACTATCAACTTGATCATTGATAACTTTAACAATGTTTCAGCCATACTGCTACAACGTCTGCAGTGTGGCAGTTTATAGTGATGTCTAACAGTGGGGCATCATGCTGCAGACATGATGAATGAAATGAATTATTTTGTGCATCTTTTTAAGTCCTTGATGCTTTTCTTTTTTAATATGATGGGGGGGTTTCAAATAAATGGGAGTGTGAGTGAATGCTATAGTTGGTGGACTCTGCATCATGGTTTCAACCCAGTTATTTGACTTTTTACTGTCGTAATCTAGACACATTAGGTTGCATTGGAAATTTGCACCATGGCTTTTTGTAAATCATTCTATATGTAGGACACATTAAAAAAATGTACATTCATATACTCTCAATACATTGAAATCCATTGCTGCTCATTTAAGCTCAAATATTTCTTTTAATGAAAATTTAAATCATATGTTGGGTAAGTGGTAGATGGGGCTACATCTGCCACCAAATGTGTCATTTCTTAGCAATTTTAGTTTTGCTGTTGGTGTCATTGATAAGTCCTTCTAACACAGGTTTAAGGAAATTATTAAAGATACGTGAACAATACGCATTTGAGAATGATATCATCTACAATACACAAAAATTGGTATGTATGGTCTTTCAGTCATCTTCTTTCAAATTACCATCTCCTCCCCCTGTACATCTTAACGGCTATGCTCTACGTGTCAACAGTTATACGTATTTGGGTCACATTTTGAAATCCAATCGGTCAGATAATGAAGATATGATGAGACATTACCGATTTTTGTGTACTCGAACAAACATGTTTCTACATAAATTTAGGAGTTGTTCACTGAATATCAAAATTAGATTATTCAATCTGTACAATGTATTATGCTCCTCTGTAGACAAATTTTAGTGAATTTATGAAAAGAAAACTAATTATTGGTTATATTAATAGTCTTTGTTTTCTATGAGGCCTTCCTAGATGAACAGTGCCTCCAACGTGTTTGTAAATTATAATGTATTCAGTTTTGATGAAGTAGTGAGAAAGTAATATTGTATTCTCAATGATGACAAGAATATCTAAGTAAGAATGGTATCTTGAAATCTCTGGAACTATGGCAATCATTTCAATTCTTGTAATATAAGTAGATGAACAAGCTGCTCCTTAAAATGTGCTACATTATTTCATTCTTAACAATACACGGCATAGTCCATTGTTGTAGATGTGTCTGTATACTTGTATGTAAGATATTCATGACCTTCTATATTTAAAATACTTATAATTTATATCCATATTTTAATTTAGATGTATACACTACGTAGTCTGAAAAAAAGAATTCTTATCTTTATTTTTAGAAAATTTAAAGTCAAAGTTGATTTAAGAGGAACAAAAAGAGTCCATTTCAGTCACTATTTCTGTCATTATTTTTTCTAAAATTACAACAAAATATATCAGAATGGATGGGAAATGATGATGTTAATTTTGCTACTGATATTAGCAAAACATTAAATATAACTTAAAACAGGAAAGGCAGGAAATACAAACTGCTTTCCAACAGAGCATTCTTCTAGCTACATTCAGCCAGTCACCTGGCAAAGCACATCTATATTTTAAACCTGAGGGCAAGTTCATTCCTGCTACAGTGCATCTTTTACTGGTTAAACTGACCAACGGGAACCACTTTTACTTGTCACAAGGGAACTGATGATACCTGGCAGCTCTCTGAATTTTTCTAAACTCCCCTCCCATTATATACTGCAGTTTGGATCCCACTGAACACTGGTGACCGATCTATGGCATATGATGCCATGACAGATCAGGGTCTATGTTGTTTGCAGCTGGGCCTCTTAAAAGTAAGTCTATATAGTAGTGACCCTGTCTTATAATACCTAGGCACATCATAATTTTTGTAACTCTTTTTTCCGAATTTTGGATGTACTTACATAGCTTAAGCAGATATACAAATTACTTCCCTTAAAATCTCTGCAAGTAGGTTGACGATAATGTTTTATGTATATAGGCTGTCCTGTGTTTCTTGTTCATTTATGGTTCATTTACAAACTTGTTTATTCTAACATACCCCAATTGGGGTCCCGAGTTCCAATAAAGTCTTGAAGTCTTGTTCTAAACTTCTCATGTTTTGGTCAGTAAACAACCAAAGTTTAGCTCATTTTCAATAAGAGGTCCTGCGTGGTCAAGTGTTCTAATGAGCTCATCTTTGCCAATCACTGGCATCTCAGCTCTGTCCATGAGGGTTCAAGTCTTTGGCTTGGCCAATGTGGGTAGTGAGAAAGCTTGCCAATAGCTTCCCATAGGTCAGTGGTTCTTCCCGGGGTTTTTCTGGCCTCATCCTCCAACAGATATATTGGCCACTATACAGAGCCTAGTATGTGATGACAAATTCATAACAACATCATTTTCACCAAATTTATGGTAACCTTTAACATCATAGCTTAGATACTGGGCAGAAAAAGTAACAACAGGATGATTTCTATATGAATTTTTAAGAAGGAAAACTAAGTTTCAGATGGGACAGATTTCTCTGACAGAAAGCATTTACATACTTAATGGATGGGTGGATTGATCAAAGAAAGATGCCTTTATTTCAATATTTGATGGTTTTGGGGCCAAATTTCTTCTGCGATTGTTTTTATTTAAAGTTTTTGGGACAAGGAAAAAATAATGCATGGTAATTATGGAACCTGTCTTATTTGTTCATTATATATGGTAATCTTTCATGTGTTGATATGTCATTAGAAAAAAAAAAACACAAAAAAAACAACAATCAATCAATCCCTCTGAAATATATAAAACGACTGTGATTTTTAATAATACAACCAGACCCTCCTCAAACTATAGACTGGTTCAAAAGCTAGTAAGTACAGTATGTACTAATTCATGTACTTTACTAAACAGTCATGAATTAACAATTTTTAATGATCAAATATCTCTAAGATTACTCCATTTTTTTAGACATACAACTCTCAATCTCATTTAATTTTACAGTTTCTTTTTTTTGGGTCAAGGGTTAAAAATATGGCAAAAAAGACCAGATGAAAATGTTAAATTTTTCTTTTCAAGCCAGAAACTCAATCTGACATACTTTTTGAGACCGAATGCAATTTATTCAAAATATCATATGTCTATGATAAATGAACTTGAGAATATCTACATGTCACAGCCGATACTGTCAGTCTCTATGGCCTTATACAATTGAAGTGAATATTTCCATTGTGTGAAGTAGACACCGTGTTCTATTGTCTTCATAATAACACTAAATGTGCTTTGGATATATAAATCTCTTTGGGTCAAAGTTGATATAAAACTGTATGTAAAAGGGTAAAAGAAATGAGGTCAATTTTGTCAGCACTTTGTACATGTACTGTGCTTTAAAGTAACTTCTATCCTGTGTAGAATTTGTTTGCACCTAATGTAAAAACACAAATTTATCATCTGGAAAATTGTGAAAGGTTAATACACACACATCTGGAAAAAAATGTTACTTCCTTTACTAAAGCTTACCTATCTTTTGGTTAAATTATATTTTCTATTTCGAAAAAACGTTTAACACAATAAAGTTAATATTACGCATAGCTGTGAGTTTATTCTCCTCAGCCAATTAGTAAATTGCAAATTTGTCAAATTAAGCAAACATTTTAATTTATCATAATAAAAAATAGAAATATGACAGAGAAAGTGTGCAACTGGTTTTAAAAATTAATTTAAGCAAGAATGCATCACTATTAATAACTGAAGGGCAGTCAAGAAACTTTGACCATGCTTGACCACAGCTGGCTGGAATGGTGACAGATTTCAAAGTTGCTTTTCAGATTTATAAAATTAAAAAGTTGTTTTTTTTCTAAAAAAGATCTTAAAAGTGCTGATTTAGCTGGGATACACATCTATAAAATTAAAAAGAATATGTTTTAAAATTGTATCTGAAAATAAAGATTTTTTTATGGGTATATTGTGTAAGATGTGCTTTCAAAACTGAATTTAAATCAATTTAATTAGCAATGATGACAATGTAGTGTGACTTTGAAGACCAAATCTGGAATTAAACCCAAATAAATCATTGACTAAATCATTTTATTGCAGTTTTCTGGAGACATGTCTGTCCTGCCTGATGAGCTTCTCTTTATATTTCCAAGGCCATTCCTGTTCTAAATTAACCCTTGCCATCAGCACAAGCATGGACATTATTCTTTTTGCCCACTATGGGGCCATTGAGCTTTTGCATTGACCTCTGGTCAAGTATTCAAATCATTGCCAGTCTTTGTTATGTCAAAACAGTTATCACTTCACTAAATCGTACAGGTTTTGTAGATCAGTGCGGCCAGACAATGCCAATTACCAATGGATGGTCACAACAACTCATTATATGGGAGAAAGAGAGATATTTGTCAAGAAATTTCCTCCGAGTGTGAAATAACTGAAACTTGAACAAAACCTATCTATTTCATTCCAAGTTCAAACTTGCTCTTAAATGCCAAATTAAAAAATTGGAAGTACTTCATGAACTGTATTCATTGCACGTATTCAAAATTAAACTAAATATTGACCAATTGGAACAGATAAATACTTTTCATTAGATGAAGATGAACTGCAAACTTCCGATCTTGTTCTGATAAATTTTTCAAGAGTTTTGCAAATTTTAGTCACGACTTAATATTTACTGTGGCTTCTAGCCATGTTTCATGAACAAGTCATCAAAAAGACTGTGAGGTTAATAGAGTTTGGGAATAAATATACATAAGTAACAAAAGGAAAATTAGTGGTAGGAGAGCTGGTATTCAAAGTTTTATAACTGCTAATAAATATTACAAACAGAATTGATGTAATGATTGGCATTATCAATTTAAATAAGTGATTAATGATTAAACATTCAATTCTTATGGCACACAAAGGGTCAACAGTGAAGAGGCCTGTTTTTGTTTGAATTAGATTTTGCTACTATTTTATAAAAATGTGGTTTCCAATTGATTGTTCCAAATGATAAACTTTGTCCACTCTGGAACAAACATATAAACAATTGTTGAAACCCTGAACTTTGTCTGATATATATGGAGATAAATTCAATATTTATTTGAGTAAAGAGTGTAAAGATAGAAGACATCTATTAAAACAAAAAATAGGCCTAGTTTAATGTGTGTGTAAAAATACTCTTATGTTGAATTGGGGTTTTGTGTAATGAAGTGTCTTGTTGGAAACTCATGGAATGATTTACATGAACTGTTCTGACTAATCATTGATCAATCTTGCAAAACAATTGATATTGAAATTTATCATATTATTAACAAGAGGCCCAAGACCATGTACCTGGCTGACCAATGCCAAACAGCAAAATAGCAAAAATAGTTAGCAAAGAGATCTGGGTCAGTATGATTCTGTAGAAATCTGCTGTTCATTACATATGCTATTTATACATACATCCCTTCCTATATTTTCTATTTTTGTATCTTTGTCCAAATTAGGTAACATGTTAGCATCATTTCTCCAGTGTCAAACGTTCTACACGCTCTCAAGGCTGGACACAGTTTTGTGGAACAGATTTTCACAATAAAGTGGGTTTTTAACAATGGAGAACATATCTGATGGTTGCTTGTCACCCTTTGTACAAAATTTAAAGGCCTTTTTGCTACAATGCTTTCTGTTAGATTTGATTAAACTCTGTGGAGTTTTTGAAATGTCGTCATGTAAAGGTTAATGTGTTAAAAGATATTTGTTAATTATCCTTACCTGAAAAACACCAATGTTTGTAGTTTTATAAATTTCTGTTGAATAGTTTTTGAATTATTGTGGTTAAGAGTGAGACCCCCCTGACCAAAGTTAGCACAGGTATTACCTGCTCCTGATATGTGAAGTAAAATACAGCCAAAACAAAAACATCACTAATGTAGAGATTATAGTGCTAAGGAATAGTCAATGCAATGACCAGTGATCAGGTAGGGATTGAAAAAATTAAAAGAATTAATGCTATACCAATAGTCAAAAAGATCATCGACTGATAGAGAGACAGAAGACCATTCCATCATTACACCTCTACAGCAATGGATGGTCAGCTTATTCTACAATGACTTCATACTTAATAACAAACTGAGGCTAAATCAAGGGTGTGTTTGTCTGTGATTTGGGTTTATAAGAGACATTTTACAATTTTAGTCATATTGTTACGATGCTTGCAGTGTGTGTGGAAGTTTATAGTGATGCCTAAAAAGCGGAAATCATGCCATAGACATGTGTGATCATGTTCCACCCAAACACAATATCCTTACACCAGGCCAAGTAGTCCTAGCACTAACTTCTAAATGCTGAGCACCAAGTGAAGTAACTACTAGTACCATTTTTTAAAGTCTTTGGTATGACTCTGCCAGGGTTTGAACCTGCAACCTCTCACATCTGAGCTGGACACGCTAACCACTTAGGCCACTTCAGTGGTCCTGAATCAAGGTAGGTAGTGCAGTCTGTGATTTTTAACACTCTAACTGCTCATCAATTTGAGTAATTTTGGAACTTCAATAGCAGTAAGTTTTACTGTGGAAGCAGATTTTAAATTGATATATATTGTTCAGTAAAGATCAGGAAAACTTGTACTTACTTGCTACAGATTTTTTCATCAATATTTGATCTTCCAAGGTTTTCCTATCCTTAGTAACAGTGGCATACTTGATGTCAATCAGCAACATCTGTACAAAGCTAAAGTCCTTCATGCTGAGATGCTTTCTGTATTGATTTGGTCAAATTGTTTTGAATGGTTTGTGAGTAGCCAAAAAGTTTTTCTAATTTTGGTTATGTTGATAATATTTGAAGGCAGATGGGGATTTTCTTTTTCAAATTGAAAGCCAGTCATACCAGGATTCTTTCTAACAAATTTGTTAACATTATGTTCAGTGGGTTTTAAGAAGCTGTTTAAAGGTTCATCTGTTTTTACTAAATGCAACCATATTTGAATGTGGGGATCTGCATCATTTGCATAAATTTGGAAACTCTGTATATTTTGGGTAGAAGTCGTTCATTCCAACATGAACTATATTTAGTAAATTTGGCCATATCTGATAGGGGATTGGCATCATTTATCATCATTTATATACACCTGAAAACCATTCATTCTAGAATGTTTTCTGCCATATTTGGTCTCATTCAAACTATTTATAGAAAAAGCAGTTTAAAGGTTTTTCCATTTTAGAAGCAGTAGCCATAGTTGATAGCAGGTTGGCATCATTTGTACACATTGAAAGTCCTTGAAGCCATCATTTGTACACATTGAAAGTCCTTGAAGCCTTGATGTTCTCTGTTAAATTCGTTCTTCTAATTCTGCAAAGTAGTTTTTGAGAAGTCATTTAAAAGTACTTATACTTTTAGTAATGGTAGTCGTTTTTGATTGTGGATCAGCATTGTTTATAAAAATTTTAAATCCCCTCTTTTCAGGATTCCTTCTGCCAAATTTTGTTGAAATCTGCCAAGTCGTTTCTCAGAAAACATTCGGAAAAGTGATACTTAATGGATGCAATATGCAAGACACCCAATGCGCAATGGATGCAGGCCTTATTACAAGGCCCTGTCAGATAAAAAATATATCCAGGCCTTATGATATGGCCACATGAGATAAAAATACATACAGTCCTTATTATATTGCCAGGTGAGATTAAAATACATACAGTCCTTATTATTTTGCCAGGTGAGATAAAAATACATACAGTCCTTATTATATTGCCAGGTGAGATAAAAATACATAGTCCTTATTATATTGCCAGGTGAGATAAAAATACATACAGTCCTTATTATATTGCCAGGTGAGATAAAAATACATGTATGCCTTATCATATTGCCAGGCAAGATAAAATATGTGCATGCCTTATCATATGAGCAGGTGAGATAAAAATACATGCAGGATTTATCATATGGCTTGGTGAGATAAAAATACATACATGGAATTGAATTAGGCCTGAGGTTATTGACTTCATTTCCTGTAAAAAGAAATGAAAATTAATGAGCTTTACCAGTAGCACAATTGTCTGTTTATAAACAGACCTTACAAAATCTAATTTTAATAAGCATATATGCCAAAAGCCAGATTAAAGTGTTGAGGACTGACTTCTTTGTGCTAATCTTAATTTTTTTCACACAATGAAAACAAACTGCTTGTACAAACCAAATTTGTTTAGTGTAAAACGTGCAGAAAATTTTGTATTTTGCTTTATGTCACTTAGTTAGGGATACATTCTTTACTTCTTTCCTGCAATCAACAACTTAATGGATACATAATCGAAATTCATCTTCATTATTCATTGTGTAGTTTATCATCATCCATGGGACTTTTAAGAATTCCAAGAACTAATGTATTTCTCATAAACCAAATGGGACTTTTAAGAATTCCAAGAACTAATGTATTTCTCATAAACCAGATGGGACTTTTAAGAATTCCAAGAACTAATTTATTTCTCATAAACCAGATGGGACTTTTAAGAATTCCAAGAACTAATGTATTTCTCATAAACCAGATGGGACTTTTAAGAATTCCAAGAACTAATGTATTTCTCATAAACCAGATGGGACTTATTGATACCTCACCCACATCCATCCAAATGAATTACATAGCATACACTATTGATGCGAATGTTCAAAATTAATCAGTCATATTTTTAAACTGCTCAATGGAATTTAACCCAAAAAGTACATATATTTCCAGACACTTCATATACTTACTGGAGGCACACATGAAAATTAAAGTTTATTTTCCTTTAAAGAAACGTTTTCATTAAGCCCCATCAGATCACACAGAATATCAACATCCCATCAAGCCAGAATTTCCTCTACAAAGTTTTTAATTGGACCCTGTCAAGATGACAAATTAGGGTTGTTTTATTGTGGTGACCAATATAATCAGGCTTGATTTACCATGGGTGATTTGGGGTCCAAAAATATGTCAAGTCTGCAGGGAAGCCAGAATTGAGAGGCCATTTATGTATATTCACATACAAGTTGGATGTAACTTCAAACTACAAAGACCCAGATCTGCCATCACATATGGTATTTTTATATGCACCATCAGTTCTTGGTCTATGCAGTTGGTTAGGATTAATTGGACGATTAATAAAGACTTCTCTTCCAGTACATTATATAACATTCTATTTGTCTGCATGTTAAATCGTCATATGTAAGCACACAGAGCATATATTTTTATGAAATACACTAAAAAAAACACTATATTTTTACTTTGAGGACAGGTGCCATTTATAAATGCATGCAACATGAACCAAGAAAAAAAATGTACGAGCTGTGTCCTTTATATTGCTGTTTCTCATAGTCACTAGCATAAATAGATGCATAAATAATCTGGTGAAACTAGTATATTGAGCTCAGATCTATCTCATTCTATCCTATGGTTCTTAAGATCTCAAAAAGGAGGGGATTATAAATGACCAGTAAGGTAGATGCAACTACTGATAATAAATAATTTTATGCCCATTGTAGCAAATTTGGAAAACTTTAATTAGGCTGCCCCTGTCAATTAACTCCTGTATGATATATACTATAGTAGTTGAAAATGGTAAAATTCTATTGACTTTATTGATGTAATGTCAAACCTTCAATAACCACGGTCTTTGATCACTAAGGCAAATAGCCATTCATGAAATGTGAGCACAGGTTATGAGATATGGCAAAATCTGATACCCTTGTTTGTTCTGAGTGGCCCTGGTTTGGCATCAAAATTGCTGGTTGGCCCATCAATCCTTTGGGTTCAACTAGATAAGTACACCAAGTGCATACTTCAAAGAAAAATGCTTACATTTAAAAAGGCCTTCATATTAGAAAAATATGAAAGGCAAGGAATATAATATTACTATGAGCTGATTAAGGATTTGGCAAATGTATTATCAGTATCAATTAGCAAGTTTATTATAACCTTTTATTACATTCTTAATACTTAAGAAGGCGTAATATTGGTGTAAAATTACCCAATACGGCGCCCACAAAGACCATAAAATGCAGTTGGAGAACCCCAAATTGATAAAGTGTGTTTACCGAGGGCAATAACATTGTTTTATTTGCAGTTATTAATTAAAAAAAATGGGGAGTGATTTGCATTGCTTTTATACAAGGTGCATAATTTACATCATAATGAGACAATTGCAGTTATCAAACTGTACTACACTGTATTTGCAGATAATAAATGCAAATATACAACTATGTGATAAAGATCTAAGTCCTTGGAGAGAAAAAAAAAACATGCACACTTGAATTGATAGATGACTGCAGATATACCAAAGTACTCTGTGACCTACAAGGTTTAACAGATTAAACCTTTAAAAAATCTTGTAAAAAATAGTGTAAATAGAATACATCTGTAAAAACCTGTAAAAAAATCTTACATAAGACAGAGAATTCTGATTAATGTACAAGCATTGCTATTTCCTATCAAGTTTTACAGAAAATAATTTATCAAACATAAATCACTCATCTAACCAGTATATAAATGACAGAAATTACTGTAAATCTGAAATACAGACATACAAAAGGCAACAATGTATGCTAAACTGAGATGGAGTTTTCTTATTGTTTGTAAAGGCACTTCTCATCCATTACTGGCTGGATCACAGGAAGGAAATGGGAGCAAAGTATCATCTCCAAGGAGAAAACAAAGTCGCTGATTAGGGCTGGACTGGGTAGGTATAATCAAACCTAAGACCCTTGCATTATGAATCCAAGCATGTTTGATGGGTATCAATTTATTTTCCTTTTGCAAAATAATTATATTTTCTTCAGTACTTAAATCATCATTACGAAGGCTTTTTGTTTTTAAGCAAAAGGATTATCATTGGGGTCTTTATTTGTGGGTTGTGGCAACCACAAAATTCATAAAAATTGGGACCCCATGAAAATTAGTACCCAATTAATGAATTCACAATTACTTGAAATCATCAATCTAATTTGTGTTTTATCTGTAGAATTTAGACTAATGAAAGTTGAAGTATTGGTGTAAATCTTTTGTTCACTCAATGGAAATTTTTCAGTAGGAAAACTCATGTGCACTTTTAAAAAAATCTTGTATATTTTTAATCAGTATGCTTTTAGCAAAAATTGTACACATTTGCAACATAAAGTTTCTATGACCTTCTCATTAGCAATTAATATATTTTTAAAAAAATGTTTTTATTTGCATGAATAACTATTCTGAAAATTATTTTGCTTTTGCAAGATTTGCAAACATTGCACACTTTATGATTTTTTAAATTCACATTGAGTTTTTTTAACTAGCTATACCTGCAAAATATAGATAGTTGAAAAAAAAGCAATGTGAACCTGCAAGATAACTGCTCCAGTGGCCTAGTGGTTAGAGCATCTGCCTCAGATGTGGGAGGTTGCAGGTTCAAAGCCTGGCCAAGTCATATGAAAGACTTATAAAAACAGTACTAACAGTTGCCTCGCTCTGCACTCAGCATTAAGAGGTTAGTGTTAGGGCTGGTCGGCCTGGTGTCAGGATAATCTGTCTGGGTGTTACATCATGCTACATGTATTCTGCATGATGCATCAATGCTAGACATCGCTATAAGCTGCCACACAGCAGACACCATAGCAATATGGCTGAACAATTGTTATAGTTACATTAAAAACTGAAATCACACATCTGCAAGATAACCATCCTCACTGCAAACTAGTCTCACTCACAGCTGTGTTCCCTCTGTAGTTTCCTCATGCAACCTCCTGTATGTCACAAGAGTGTTATGGGCAACTCTGAGGCAGGCAACCTCTTTACCTTGAGATACATCACAGGATGACTTTCCATCTAAGTGTTGAACATTTTAAAAGAGTGTCATCTATATCCAAATTGGGCCTGACACTGGAAGGATTTTACATCTATCTTTGTTTAGCACATCTTTTTTATAACCCCCTGCGGGCTTGTCAATATAGAAAAAGTCTAATACATCCTTTAATGCATTTCATAAGAGATGAATAATGGAATGCAGGAGCCATGACAGTTCAGTGGTGTAACCATGCTGGACTCATGATTGAAAGCTACATTCAAATCCTACCACTGGATCAGCCCAGATCATCTACCATGGTGTGTCCTTGTGTATGGTACTTTATACTTAAATGCCTTGGCACTAAATAACCTACTTCCACAGCTGTACAATAAGACACCAAAACCAAACCAGACCGTTTTTGGGATGCTTAAATTGACTCTGTACTGTATAGCGAGGATTGTGCTGATCTTCAAATAAACCTCATACAGTCATATATTAGTGCAATCATTTATTCCTTGGTATGCGGAGGATATTGTTTTCATCATAGTTCTTGTTGCAAACATATAATTCATGCCTAATCCATAAAATTGCCATACAAAGTGAGCAATGAAAGACACGCTAATTACATCACAATTTTCTGACACTCCTATTTTCCATGGGTTTCACTATTTCTATCATTTATTTAAGACAAAGTTTCTTCTATATGAGGGGCCCCGAGTGGCCGAGTGGTCTAAAGCGCTCAACGTTACGGATCACTGCCATCTCACCTCTGTCTGCGTGAGTTCGAGTCTCAGGCTTGGCTAACGTTGGTATGTGAGAAAGCCTGCCAGTAGTTTCACGTGGGTCGGTGGTTCTTCCTGGGGTTTTCCAGGGTTCTTCCTCCACCATTTATAATGGCTGCCATATATAGCCTATATTGTGCTGAAAAATGGTGTTAAACCCTACAACAACAACAACAACAACAAAATCTTCTACATGAACCTAGCTGATATTCATCACCCCCCACCCCCATCTCATAATAAAGCATTCACTGTTCAATTTTGTGTTTGCAGTATTATCAACAATAGTATTTATAATGCTGGGAACCATATATCATGATACATTATGAAAGATAAGGAACAATGGAAAATAAATGATTACAATTTAGTATGCAAGAAAAATTTCATTAACCAGATACTCTGTACTTATGTAAACCTGATAACTGCAACAACAAAAAATGGTTCGTGTCCTTTTCTCACTTCCAAAGGCGCATACCATACCCAGTTATAATAATTTAGATTCAATAAAATCTTATGCATTCCAATGAAACTTGGAAACATCTGAGAAACCTGACAACATTACAGTTCATTCACAGTTTTGTATTTTCATACACCCATATTCTCAACTAATGTTAGTTATTATTTATCCATGAAAATATTGAAAATAAAAATGATTGGACCATGAATGCACTGTATTCTCTACTCTTAGACAATGTCCTATACTGAATACTACTACTACTACTACTACTACTAATAATACTCTTTTCTTTAAAAAAGGCAACACAGTTAGCAAAAAGCTAGCCTTCCTTGAGTCCCTCTAATAAACTGACAAACGGTTCAAACATTTAGAGTAACACAATATTAACAATACTATAATAATGAAAAACCCAAATTATAAAAATGTACAAGTCAAAGAAAAGAAAGAAAGAATATACCAGTAAGAAAACAAACAATAATTATTCATTAATGGCATGTCTCTACTGAGATTTACCAACTGTGTGCAGCCTAAACATGCCGTGGTAATGTAATATGCCAGTTGATTGAAAATTTGGAAAGTTCATTGGAATCTGAATGTTGTTTTGAGCCCCGTATCACAAGCAAAACTTTCTATTTATACACTTGAGCCTCATAAGTTATACTGCTTTTGTTTACACACATTGAATATCGTATGTGATACTGTTTCTTTTTTACACACACTCTGAGCCATATAATGATACTGTTTTGTTCTACAAACCTAGACCATGCCATCATAAGTGACACTGTTTTGTTCTACACATCTAGACCCTGCCATCATAAGCGACACTGTTTCGTTCTACACATCTAGACCCTGCCATCATAAATGACACTGTTTTGTTCTACACATCTAGACCCTGCCATCATGAGTTTCATTCTACACACCTAGACTCTGCCATCATAAGTGACACTGTTTCATTCTACACACCTAGACCCTGCCATCCTAAGTGACAGTTTCATTCTACACACCTTGATCCTGACATCATAAGTGACACTGTTTCATTCTACACACCTAAACCCTGCCATTGTAAGTGACACTGTTTCGTTCTACACACCTAGACCCTGCCATCATAAGTGACAGTTTCATTCTACACACCTTGATCCTGACATCATAAGTGACACTGTTTTGTTCTACACATCTAGACCATGCCATTGTAAGTGACACTGTTTCGTTCTACACACCTAGACCCTGCCATCATAAGTGACAGTTTCATTCTACACACCTTGATCCTGACATCATAAGTGACACTGTTTTGTTCTACACATCTAGACCCTGCCATCGTAAGTGACACTGTTTTGTTCTACACACCTAGACCCTGCCATCACAAGTGACACTGTTTCGTTCTACACACCCTGATCGTGACATTGACATTATAAGTGACACTGTTTCATTCTACATACCTAGACTCTGCCATCATAAGTGACACTGTTTCATTCTTCACACCTAGACCCTGCCATCCTAAGTGGCAGTTTCATTCTACACACCTTGATCCTGACATCATAAGTGACACTGTTTCATTCTACACATCTAAACCCTGCTATCGTGACACTGTTTCGTTCTACACACCTAGACCCAGCCATCATAAGTGACAGTTTCATTCTACACACCTTGATCCTGACATCATACGTGACACTGTTTCATTCTACACACGTAGACCCTGCCATCATAAGTGACACTGTTTCATTCTACACACCTTGATCCTGCCAACATAAGTGACACTGTTTCTTTCTAGACACTCTGAACCTAATATCATAATTGACAGTTTCTTTCTACACACTTTGATTCTCATATTGTGATATTGTTTCTTGCTGCATCATGACATTGTTGTTCTTTTACACACATTGAGTCTGAAACAGTATTGTGATAATATTGTTTCTTTCTATACACGCTGAAAAGATTTTGAAGACTGCTAGGTATCATTCCCAGTACAGCCACTGATTTCTGACAAACTGCAGGCATCAATATAATAAAATATACAGACTATACTAGGGCATATAAGGAATTTCAAGCAGAAATAATAAGAAATACAGGAAAAATCACAGAATCTATGATTAACGTTCTGGTTTTGTTGGGTTTAATGCTATTACTCCGCACTTGATAGGCTATATAAGGTGGCCAATATATATGGCAGAAGAAAAACCTGGGAAGAACCACTGGTTCATGGGAAGCAAATGGCATGCTTCCTCACATACTCCTGTTGATCAAGCTCAGACCCAAACCCAGACAGACAAAAGTGACATGTGACTAATCTGTAAAGACGAATGCCTTAAATGTCTTGGCCACCCAGGGTAAATCAGATTCTATAAAGCAAATGAATAAATCCTTACATCATTCAGTAAATACAACAAACTGTATAAATCCTTACATCATTCAGTTCATACAACAAACTGTATAAATCCTTACATCATTCAGTTCATACAATAAACTATATAAATCCTTACATCATTCAGTTCATACAACAAACTATATAAATCCTTACATCATTCAGTTCATACAACAAACTATATAAATCCTTACATCATTCAGTTCATACAATAAACTATATAAATCCTTACATCATTCAGTTCATACAACAAACTATATAAATCCTTACATCATTCAGTTCATACAATAAACTATATAAATCCTTACATCATTCAGTTCATACAATAAACTATATAAATCCTTACATCATTCAGTTCATACAATAAACTATATAAATCCTTACATCATTCAGTTCATACAACAAACTATATAAATCCTTACATCATTCAGTTCATACAACAAACTGTATAAATCCTTACATCATTCAGTTCATACAATAAACTGTATAAATCCTTACATCATTCAGTTCATACAACAAACTATATAAATCCTTACATCATTTAGTTCATACAATAAACTGTATAAATCCTTACATCATTCAGTTCATACAATAAACTGTATAAATCCTTACATCATTCAGTTCATACAACAAACTATATAAATCCTTACATCATTCAGTAAATACAACAAACTGTATAAATCCTTACATCATTCAGTAAATACAACAAACTGTATAAATCCTTACATCATTCAGTTCATACAACAAACTGTATAAATCCTTACATCATTCAGTTCATACAATAAACTATATAAATCCTTACATCATTCAGTTCATACAACAAACTATATAAATCCTTACATCATTCAGTTCATACAATAAACTATATAAATCCTTACATCATTCAGTTCATACAACAAACTATATAAATCCTTACATCATTCAGTTCATACAACAAACTATATAAATCCTTACATCATTCAGTTCATACAATAAACTGTATAAATCCTTACATCATTCAGTTCATACAACAAACTATATAAATCC
Organism: Sinohyriopsis cumingii; assembly: GCA_028554795.2. Taxonomy (NCBI): domain Eukaryota; kingdom Metazoa; phylum Mollusca; class Bivalvia; order Unionida; family Unionidae; genus Sinohyriopsis; species Sinohyriopsis cumingii. Next base: position 119,030,998 of record CM068825.1, on the reverse strand, counting down.
TTACATCATTCAGTTCATACAATAAACTATATAAATCCTTACATCATTCAGTTCATACAACAAACTATATAAATCCTTACATCATTCAGTTCATACAACAAACTATATAAATCCTTACATCATTCAGTTCATACAATAAACTGTATAAATCCTTACATCATTCAGTTCATACAACAAACTATATAAATCCTTACATCATTTAGTTCATACAATAAACTGAATAAATCCTTACCTCATTCAGTTCATACAACAAACTATACCCATTTCAGAGCCCTACAGAAAGAACAATGATCACCTGACAGCTGTAAAGACTGTGCAAGAAATAAAATCATTTACACAAAATATAATATCATAAAAAAGACAATATCATTTAATTAAATGACAGAGCATGATACTCTTTATATTAAAAGATCAATATTTTACAAACACAATGTTACTGATATTCATTATGTATTCAACCATGTTTCTATAATTGAATACAGCTTGTTTTGCAACTGCAGTTTCATTGATGAATGATTCAGTTTCATGCCAAACTTCACTTTATTTGCCATATGTTTGAGATCAATGATAGAAAATGATTCTGTCATTGCAATTTTTTACAAACAGACATTTTCCAGTCACATTTTCATTAACCAAAATAATGTTAGTATTTTTATGGGCTTTGGTTTTCCTTATTGAACTGAAGCACATGATGGCCTGCTTGTAATTAGCACATGAAATAATGTCACCATGAAGCACATGATAGCCTGCTTGTAATTAGCACATGAAATAATGTCACCATGAAGCACATGATGGCCTGCTTGTAATTAGCACATGAAATAATGTCACCATTAAGCACATGATGACCTGCTTGTAATTAGCACATGAAATAATGTCACCATGAAACACACGATGGCCTGCTTGTAATTAGCACATGAAATAATGTCACCCTTAAACACATGATGGCCTGCTTGTAATTAGCACATGAAATAATGTCACCATTAAACACATGATGGCCTGCTTGTAATTAGCACATGGAATAATGTCAACATAAAACACATGATGACCTGCTTGTAATTAGCATATGGAATAATGTCACCATTAAACACATGATGGCCTGCTTGTAATTAGCACATGGAATATGTCACCATGAAGCACATGATGACCTGCTTGTAATTAGCACATGAAATAATGTCACCATTAAACACATGATGGCCTGCTTGTAATTAGCACATGAAATAATGTCACCATTAAACACATGATGGCCTGCTTGTAATTAGCACATGAAATAATGTCACCATTAAACACATGATGGCCTGCTTGTAATTAGCACATGAAATAATGTCACCATTAAGCACATGATGGCCTGCTTGTAATTAGCACATGAAATAATGTCATCATGAAGCACATGATGACCTGCTTGTAATTAGCACATGAAATAATGTCAACATTAAACACATGATGGCCTGCTTGTAATTAGCACATGAAATAATGTCACCATTAAGCACATGATGGTCTGCTTGTAATTAGCACATGAAATAATGTCATCATGAAGCACATGATGACCTGCTTGTAATTAGCATATGGAATAATGTCACCATTAAACACATGATGGCCTGCTTGTAATTAGCACATGGAATAATGTCACCATGAAACACATGATGGCCTGCTTGTAATTAGCACATTAAATGATGTCACCATTAAACACATGATGGCCTGCTTGTAATTAGCACATGAAATAATGTCACCATGAAACACATGACAGTCTGCTTGTAATTAGCACATTAAATGATGTCACCATTAAACACAAAATGATCTTGTAATTAGGCACATAAAATAATGCACCATGAAACACAGAATGACCTGCTTGTAATTAGCACATGAAATAATGTCAACATGAAACACAGAATGATCTCCTTGTAATTAGCACATGAAATAATGTCACCATGAAGCACATGATGACCTGCTAGTAATTAGCACATGAAATAATGTCACCATGAAGCGCATGATAACCTGCTAGTAATTAGCACATGAAATAATGTCACCATGAAGCGCATGATGACCTGCTAGTAATTAGCACATGAAATAATGTAACCATGAAGCACAAAATGATCTCCTTGTAATTAGGCGCATGAAATAATGTCACCATGAAACAAAGAATGACCTACTTGTAATTAGCACATGAAATAATGTCACCATGAAACACAAAATGATCTCCTTGTAATTAGGCACATGAAATTATGTCAACATGAAACACAGAATGACCTACTTGTAATTAGCACATGAAATAATGTCAACATGAAACACAGAATGACCTACTTGTAATCAGCACATGAAATAATGTCACCATGAAACATGTAATGATGTCCTTGTAATTAACATATGCAAAGATGTCACTATGAAACACCTAATGATCTGCTTGTAATTAACATGTGAAATAATGTCTCTATGAAACACCTAAAGATCTCCTTGTAATTAACATATGAAATAATGTCACTATGAAACACCTAATGATCAGGTATTCATTTTGCTTTTTATCCACAAATAGAACGATATGATTGCATTTATAGTAAAGTTAACTGCAGCTGCATATGTGGAGTCAATGTGTATTGCTGTAGCTGTCTATAGTAATTATGGTACTAATTCAGCTCCCATAGCAAGCATCATGACATTAAAAATTCAAAAACTTAAAAAATTAGAGTGCCCAGAATCAAACCTATATTTATCATTATAGGAGAAACCTGGATGTCAGCTTCTGTGTAGAGGAAAGGATATGAGCCACGGCATTTTCTGGATCTGCATGTGTTTGAAACATGTGCTTTCAATTCTGCACCAAAGAGTCAGGTGTTAATTTTAATAATGAGTGTTCCAAACTCAAGACTGTTAAATGACTGAAATTCCATCAGTAAAACAATGTCTCTATTTTTTTTCACTTACAACTAGGATATGCTCTCAAAAGATTCTTTATTCTAAAACTAAACTTACATTATTAACCAATCCTGGTCAGACTAACCCATATATACTCTATTTTATTTTCACCCATTTCCAGGCTGGTTCCCATTTTTCCATATCACTAGTACTCTGTGTCCTGAAATGCTTGATCTACTTGTAATAAGCACATGAAATAATGTCACCATGAAACACATGCTCATTTGTTTTTTAATGCAAGTTCTGAATACAGCCATGGGCTTAGAAGAATGATTCTCAAGCAATACAGTGTTATTTAAGCACCATAAATCCAACTAATGAATAATAGAAACAAAATTTCACAATACACAACTTGAAATTATTTATGTCTATCTATTACTTTATAAATAGCATACTCTTGTGAAAAGCCACACATTTCTGACAACTGCAGAGCATTGTTCTTCAAAATTAATATACAACTCCAATAAACTCCTTTCAATATATGTATATATGTGAAATGCATTGCTATCAAATATGTCACATGTTCCTTTGGAGCACACACTCTACAAACTACTAAGTGCTTAGACATATTTTTTTAAAAATTTAAGCAGTAGTTTTGATAATCCACTGTACAGTAATAAAACACACAAGTCATTCACATTCTAACTCTCTCCTGAGTACATTTAATTCACTTATAAAACATCTATATTGAGGCATAATTATCCATCCATTACAATCCAGTACACTTAAAGCATGCTGACACTAAACCAGTACACTTAAAGCATGCTGACACTACCCAGTACACTTAAATCATGCTGGCACTACCACGTACACATAAAGCATGCTGACACTAACCCAGTACACTTAATGAATGCTGAAACTAACCAAGTACACTTAAAGCATGCTGACACTAAACCAGTACACTTAATGAATGCTGACACTAACCCAGTACACATAAAGAATGCTGACACTAACCCAGTACACTTAAAGCATGCTAAACCAGTACACTTAATGAATGCTGACACTAACTCAGTACACATAAAGAATGCTGACATTAACACAGTACACATAAAGAATGCTGACACTAACCCAGTACACATAAAGAATGCTGACACTAACCCAGTACACATAAAGAATGCTGACACTTACCCAGTACACTTAAAGCATGCTGACACTTACCCAGTACACTTAAAGCATGCTGAAACTTACCCAGTACACTTAAGCAAGCTGGCACTAAACCAGGTACACTGAAAGAATGCTGACACTAACCCAGTACACTTAAAGCATGCTGACACTAACCCAGTACACTTAAAGAATGCTGACACTAACCCAGTACACTGAAAGCATGCTGACACTAACCCAGTATACTTAAAGCATGCTGACACTAACCCAGTACACTTAAAGCATGCTGACACTAACCCAGTACACTTAAAGCATGCTGACACTAACCCAGTACACTTAAAGCATGCTGACACTAACCCTTAAAGAATGCTGACACTAACCCAGTACACTTAAAGCATACTAACACTAACCCAGTACACTGAAGGCATGCTGACACTAATACAGTACACTTAAAGCATGCTGACACTGAGGCATAATTATCCATTCACTATAACCCTGTACACTTAAAGCATACTGACACTGAGGCATAGTTATTCATCCACTAGAATCCAGTACACTTAAAGCATGCTGACAGTGAGGCACAGTTATCCAGTCACTATAATACAGTACACTTAAAGCATGCTGACACTGAGGCATAGTTATCCATTCATTATTACACAGTACACCTAAAGCATGCTGACAGTGAGGCACAGTTATCCATTCACTATAATGCAGTACACTTAAAGCATGCTGACACTGAGGCATAGTCAGCCATTCACTATTACACAGTACACCTAAAGCATGCTGACAATGAGGCACAGTTATCCATTCACTATAATGCAGTACACTTAAAGCATGCTGACACTGAGGCATAGTCAGCCACTCACTATTACACAGTACATCTAAAGCATGTTGACAATGAGGCATAGTTATCCCTCCACTATAATTCATCAGACTTGTAGTATATGCATGTTGCTCTGCTATAATGAAAACACTGTTGTTTAAGTCATTTTGTAACTGCTGTCAACCTGCTCCTGTCATTAGCAGTTTCAACTCTTTTTTCATAGAAATGAAGTCCATTTTGGCCTTTTTGGCCTTGGAACACATATTACCGGTCACTTTTGAGAAACAATGCTGTCTCTTTCTTTCAAGAATTTGTGTCTTGTTAGACTGTGTGAAACCTTTTCTTCCTCTCGAAAATTAAGAGTTATTGAAAGCTGGATGCTAAATTGTATCGTAACTTTATTGTCATTAGGTTTTGAACATAGCCTATAGTTCATATAGCACAATATCATGAATTATATCCACATCTGTAGCTCAGTGAATTTTCAGGTTAGCATTATTAAATGTAGCTAAAAGTAATAATTCATTTCGTGCATGAAATATTTCAACACCATTTGAATCGACATACAGCATAACACACCCTCACTAAATACATGCAAAGACAGTTGGTCTGTTTACGACAAATTTTTGGATGCTGTCCTGACCTATGGATGAGTTCATTTGTTTATTAAAAATTGATCAGCTTTCCCATTCAGAGATATTTAGCCATAATGTCCTTGAGTCCCTTTGATTTCTTTGGAGCATCAAAAATGGACTCAGAACGAACATAGCAGATTACATGTACACATACCAGTTTTTTTCAGCATTTATTGAATGAATGGTGTCCACTGTATTTCAATATGAAATATTTTTAAATCATCTGTGCATGAAATGAATTCAGTAATTTTCAAGATGCTGATGTGAAAATTCAATGAGAAATATATGCAGTTATCATTCACAATGCTGTGCAAAACTGTAACATATTATTTAATTCCAGTTGTTTCTTTTAAGCATTGCTCTTTAGTGGCTTGGACTGTTTTAAGAGAATATTCCTTACTCATTGTCTGATTGTCCAGCATGCATGCATTCCATTGCTGGAGGTAGTAACAACCATCTGCATGGCACATACATGAGAAACAAACTTTCATCCCTATCAATTCCTAGTTGCAGTTCTGTAAATCCTTCCTTTCTGATACAGCTCTTTAAAGGAGCTCTACGAAGTCTTCCCTTCAGATGCAGCTCTATGAAGTCTTCCCTTCAGATGCAGCTCTATGAAGTCTTCCCTTCAGATGCAGCTCTATGAAGTCTTCCCTTCAGATGCAGCTCTATGAAGTCTTCCCAGCAGATGCAGCTCTATTAAGTCTTCCCTCTGGGTCATCTATTGTTTAAATAACTGGAACATAGCAAATGTACAGTTCTCTGCTTCTTGCCCATACACATTTAAACCTGATCTGAATGTATTTTGAGCAACATGAAGATTAAATGTTTCAAAAATTCATTAAACCAGTAAATACTCTGACTTTTATAAAGCTTCATCAACCATTTTATGGACAGAATTGTTTATGTTAGGGCCATTGATGATAGTATGTTCCAAATGCAGTCTGATGTCTGCAGCTTAATGAACTACAGAAGGTTATCTGCCACTGTTCCTCCTTTAGCATGTCCAATTATAAATGCCTTAAAAATTGGACACTCAATTAGTTCTTTACCTCCACTATGCTAATAAAAACACCCACTTGCTGTTTCTCCTGAGCAATTGTAAAAAATCATCATAATAAAATAAACCAAGTAGCCATCAATCACCTCCCTTACTATTTAATCATATATAAAAGGTTCAGTTCATTCAAGTGGGTTTTGATATTCTGATCCAAACCTGTATGCAATGAGACATTTGAATATTTTGCAAATAGGATGCCTAGCTGATCACAATATCTAGCCAAAAAAGACACTTGCTGTAACTTTGTAGAATCATAGGAGTTCTGTCTCTGTGACCTGATTAAACAGAGATGATGGCCAAATGGCCAAAGCAAATAATGTTTTGAGGTTTTCTCCTTTTCCTTCCTTTATCTGTTTACATTCTTGATGATTTGAAACAACAACAGCATCAGTCACCCAGTGAGAGCATGAGTACCAAACTTGTTTTTAGCAAAATGTTTGTGTTTCTTGTTGTTTCTATTGTGCTTCTTGATGTTTCTATTGTGTTTCTTGATTTTGATGATTCTTTTGATGTCTATTCCTTGTAACAGAGCTTTTGGTCTACTATGGAATCTTTTTTATATCACCAGCAAATTTTTAAATCATTCACCAATTTTCTTATCCAATTATTTATCCTTCTAGGCTACATCTTCATGTAATCTGCCATATTGTGTGGATGACTTCACTGTCTAGAAGTTATTTTAAGGTAGGTAAGTAGTCATATTTTTGGCAGCCATAGATTTGCACACATAATTAACAAATGTGTTTTATTCCATGCCGTTATCAATAAATACAGCAAACAGTTTTACTGATTATACATTTAAAAATGGGATATTGTTTACAGAAATTTCCTCCTCTATATTCTCATTGAGCGGGATGCTGTCAAGAACCTATCACCATACCTTTAGTACTATGTTCAGTAATTTTTTAACTGAGTGACACTAATCAATTTCATTGTTAAGGTCACAGGTCAGTTTTATCTGGACTTGATCAGTATTTTCATCAAAGAAATGTAGAGTAGTATCATTGGCAAAAAGATCAAACTCGTCATGGGTCATATACAAGGCAAATCATTTATACATAAGAGAAATAATAGTAGCTTTACAATGGGGCCTTGTGGTACACCTTAAGTAATGGGTAAAGACTGAGAATTAACATTCCCGATTTAAATGGGCTGGTACCTGCTACTTAGGTACGATTCATGCCAGTTTTTTGCTTAAATGGAAAGTCTCCATATTTTAGCTTAGTGATTTACCAAGGATGTGATGTGATTTTGATTTTGATGTAGCTTTAACAATTTTTCAGTCATATCGCTACGATGTCTGCAGTGTGGCAGTTTATAGTGATGTCTAGCACTGGGGCATCATGCCGCAGACATGTAGCATGATGTCCCACCCAGTCACATTATCCTGACACCAGGCCGACCAGTCCTAACACTAACCTCTTAATGCTGAACGCCAAGCGAGGCAGCTGTTAGTACCATTTTTGTAAGTCTTTGGTATGACTCGGCTGGGGATCGAACCCACGATCTCCCACATCCGAGGTGGACGCTCTAACTACTAGGCCACCGGAGCGGTGATTTACCAAGGAAAATGTCTTTTTAAAACCAATAAGTTTAGTCTTAATGCATTTTTAGTCCATGTCCTCGATTCAATTTTCATAAACATTTTTAAGGCAGTAACACGGGAGTGTAAACTATGGATATATTAATCTGAAATCAATTACCATGTCTGATTCAAACATTAGTGATTTCATGAATACCAAAATCTTTTTACTGCATTTTTTATTCTGTTGATCATAGCCATTATTAAATACTATACTGAGGAAATGCTACACTGTTATTACTAAATACATTCCATGTATATACTTAGCTGATATATAAAACAATCAGCAAGACAGCCCCACTTTCTCAAAGCCCATTTTTGTTCATGTCCATCCAAAGTGTCACTTTGTCATGTGTGGAGATAATATACTTGTGAATTAGCTTAAGCCTAGATGATTTCAAATTGATCAGGGCCTTATCTACAAATACATCTCCAGTGTCCTCCTGCTCGTTTAATTGAGCAATCACCTGAAAGATTACAAACAAATTTAGGACTTGCAATTCATCAGTGCATGCAGCTGGTACAAATTGTGCCATAATTACATTTTTCTTTAAATAAGTTTGAGCATCTCCTGGTGATGTTCTTTAAAAACATTAAAACGCACTACTGCCTTCTGATCACGTTGAGAGGCAGCAAGTATGGCACAGATTGCAAATGGAATCAGAATCTGATTAATGAAGCAGAGGACTCATCATTGTCAGGCCCATAATTATAGGAGATTTTGCTTGAGGTTTCTCATTCCTAGACCACTGTGTCATCAAAGTTGTGATAGTCAAGAGTGTGAAACTGTATTTCAACAGAACTGTTCTGTTTTAATAGTAGTCTTTTTAAACACTGAAACAACCGCAATCTTATTTACATTGGTATAATTAAGCTTATTTGCTTATAAATCATAGCAACTTGAAGACTACATATCACATGAAAAACATGATTTTTAACTGCCTAATCCTTCAACCTGGTTGTGTTTATAAAATTAGAGTTTCCAGTAAATCTTAAGAAAACAAAAAGCCAAAGTACCAGCTAGGTCTTGATTTATAAAGCATAATGTCATTGAGTCCATTAAAGGTAAACAATCATAAGCAATCACCATCGGTTACTAAACTGATTGGCAATAGCTACAGTGATCTTTTTTGTTGCAGTCTTGTGAGTACTGCTGTGGGAGACATCATTATGCTACACAAAGTTGAACAATCCCATTTGTTTGAAGTTAGGTAAATCAAAAAGATAGTTGTGAAGCAACAAACAATATTACATTTAACTGCCTGTACTGCAAACACCACAGCAACAATCGTCATTCCCCACTGACATAGTAACACCATCCAACATTAGGACAATGCCTGAATGCAGAACTCAATCCCAAAAGAAACATTTAAACAATCATCAACAGATCATGTGACAAGAGCTGAAGTGTTGCTCTGTTTTCACAGTTCATAACAGAGCATAATCTGTCTCTTGCACTTGTGGATAATTTTTCACACCTGTGTAAGGAGATGTTGATGGAAAGGGATATTGCATAGAAATTCAGTTGCAAAAGAAGATAATACTGAGAAAAATTCAAAAAGATCTTCAGGGACATTTAGTACCATCAAGTCTCTAATATTTAGTGCTTGGACTAAAGTGTATAAATTAAATAAATTTTATTCTTTAGAGTAATGGTTAAATCCACCTATTTGGGAAAAGAAATATTATGGTTGCAGATAAAACAGTGTTCGTGGTTCTTGGTATTATAAATGAGTGAAGTTTATAGGGGATATTTTTTATTGGCTAACTTAAATACATTTGAAAACTTTATGATACAATTTAAAATTGAAAAGTAAAATCAATTACTTGATCTGGGTCTTTGTAATAGTATTGAAAAAATTATCAGATCCTGAAAAAAACTACTTTGTTCTGATTGAGACACTTCATCCACGTATACCAAGCCATAAAAGGATATTACTAAAAACTACACATGGGGAATAAAGCTATGCAATAACGATATTCTAATGCATAAATTAAGGCAAAATGTGAATTAGTTTTTGTTTTGTTCTTCTTTTTAATTTTATCCCTGATATATGGAAACCGATTTATAAATTTGTGTTCAAAAGCACAGGTGATTTTGAAATAAAGTGGTTTCAGCATAGAATACTTCAAAGAATACTACCTGTAAAAGACTTTATGATGTAAAAAGACACTCAACTGCATAATTTTATTAATATATATACAGTATGTGTGTGTGTATATATATATATATATATATATATATATATATATATATATATATATATATATATATATATATATATATGCAATCTGAAGACAGAATTATAGTTTTATTTAATGTCTGTGTGACAGTGATTATGTTGAGTGGATGTACATGTGTGTGTGATGATATAGGATCATGCTAAGTCTACCAACAATTTTGAAAGTGTATTTAATGGTTTAAGGAGAACATATTTTCTTTAATTTTCTACAAAATTGAATTTTGTCATTTTCTATGAGATTTGTTCTATATTTTCACTGGAACGGTAACACGTTTATGGTCATCTCCACTGACCCTCCTTAGGATTACAATAGACATTTTGAATCTCAAAACCCTCACCCCCACCCCCACCCAATGTCTAGAAAGTTGGCAGGTATCATAAATGCAACTGCATAATCTTTGATTAAGACCTCTGCATTTGTGCCTAGAGTTAGTAATGAATGTCTGTATCATCAATGACAGATTCACCCATCATCGCTAAATGTTTTATGTTTTATGCTTCCTTCTAAAAATGACAAAACCACAAAGTACCCATGAATGTGTATTTGTGTAAAACCATGAAATCTGATACCCACAAGTGTACAATGATTCATAGAAGATCTATATCAAATCCCTTGGGATATACTTACTTGATACCTGGCTTGCCTTTATAGTCTTATAGCTGATGTAATTCATTATTCAAATGAATTTTCACATGAAATAGAGACAGGTACATTTTGGTACAACAGCAATTTATCATTCAAGCAGAAATAGACAAGATCAAAATACAGACTACACTACCTTTGATATGGAAATTGTCATAGAATGGACTATTTATCAATCTTATCATTTATTTACAATCTGATGCCACATAAAATAAGTGAAAATTCTTTATACATAATTTTTTCTAGTGTAACAATTATCGTGAAAAATATTAAATAGGTACATATTCACGGGTCAATAATCAATAATATCGCTAGAAAATGTATTAGGCATTACATTATCTCGGGCAGTGGAAACCTAAATAGATAATATGGTCTAATGTCCGTCACCTAGCTGATCTGCATTATCAGTGACTGTAAGTAACCTACTGTAAATGCTTGTTTAATGTCCAGTCCAACTGCAAAAATGCACAGACCCTTTATCTGCCATCACGTAATGCACCAGCATATCTTGGTCACTGCAGTTTGTCAGGAGTAATCAGAAGAACAAACAAAACAGACCCTGACCTATCTGCCTGCACATTATGTTATGGAAGATAAGGGTTATGTTGTTTGCAGTTAACCATGACTTAAAACCGAGTATATATGGTAAATAGACATTCTCGTCCAATGTCCATCACCTAGCTTGGACTATAAACCACATACCAATTCAATTAACTTGATCATTATTCGACTCATTTTGATTAAGTTTTCTGTTATGGTTCAATTCTTAAATCAAGCAAATTTGATTTGATATGATGTGATATAGTACTAAGTAGATATGGTATCTATCTACACTCAGGTGATAGGTCATGTGACCTAACCATACCTACTCATTAGCATAGTACATCATATCAACTCAAAATATTTATACTGACATTAAACCTATGCAAATTAGTATCAATCTTTAACAATTTCACAGACAATCATCACACAAGTTCTATATGATGTATAGTGGCAGTCAGGTTGGTCACAGACCTTAGATATTAATATTCGACAAGTGTCCAGTGTACCTGTATATTAATTACATGATGCCTCACACCTTTGTCAGCAATACTGTTGGTCGGTGGTCCACATGCATTGATATATGGTGATACATTAAATTAGTGATGACCTAAAGCATCTATTTTGCTGGAAATGGAAGATATGCTCTGAATAAGCAAAGGGTAGAAAGGAGCTCAGGTAGGTCTATTATCCCTTGGCAACTATGTAAAAATATTAGAATCATCCATCTATACTACTGACCTGAATAAAGTGTGTGTGTGTGTTAAATGACTATGTCTTTCAATCCTTAGCATGGTGAAATTTATATTAAAATTTCACTTTCCATGGGACTAAGATCTTTAGATAGGGGTTACCGTAACAAAAAAACCATTACTGTCTGTACACATATCTGTCCATCAACTCATTTCTTCTGTCACTGCTCTGTAACCAGTTTGTGCATTTACCTGCCATTTAACAGAACAAATACTTCTTGTTGTTCAGTTCTAGATTCCTATATAGTTACTTTTCATGCTTCTTTGGTAATTTATTCCATGACGTAAAGTTTGGGTGAATTTTCCCAAATAAGCTCTTTTAATTAAAGGGCACAACAAATCTCAACAAACAGACCTTCTAAACCTGGAAATAAGACCAATTTTTCAAAGTGAAAAGCCAATTCTGGAGGAAGAAAATCTGATGTTTGCACATAATAATGCTTCATTTGAGATATGAACTTCAATGTTTGTACAGGACCACCTCACGATAAATCATTTACTATGACAAGTTAAGAGGGTCTAATGCTATTAGCAGTGGAGAATATCTCAACCAATCTCTAATTGTAATGACAGAGAAAAATAGTTTTCAGCACAATATGTTGCCAGTGTCGTCTTGCTGGCAAGAGATAGTGTTCCCGGCTTAGAAAGCTCATATAGGTATATCGAATCAAAGTGAAATTGGTTTTCATCCCAATAAACAAACATAAAACAGGAGGATATTATACTAAATCAAGCAGAACAGCATTGCTCTGAAAGACTCAATGCTCTCTTGGAGAGAAGCTCACCCATATATCCTGATACAATCAAATCACAAATGAAGTGAAATTACCAAGATTTATGATAAAGACATGTAACAAAACTTGCTGTAAAACTTGCAAGGGCATAAAATTACCAACCCACCATTTTATAATTGGCCAAAATTGAATTTATGAGGCCAAATTAAAGTCAACAGGAGGTGACAGAAACATCAGTGACAACCTTTACATGCAAACCATAAATTTAAAGAAGTAATGGCTGTAATTAACATGTCCAACAATATCTCATTTTGGCACATGATAAAACCAATGTTTGGATGTTAAATTTAACTGGCTCTTTTGATCTTATTTACCTGCCAACTTCAGAATTCACATTTTTTTAAGCTCACAGTGACGAATACTCAACTCTCATGATACAGATCAATATGTACTGATATGAAACTAGAACTAATAGCGACGAGTACATCGAAGAAGGTTCCCCCAATCTCTATGAGTGTCTTTGGCAGAAGAACTTCTGTTGATAATACAAAGTTGTGAGATGCACATTCAAAAGGTTTTTTTCTTCTTTTCATTTCACTTCTTGCACATTATGGGCAAATATCATGCCAAGGAAATGGGAGCTAAGTGGCTTTCCCAAGGACACACTGAGGCAGCTGACAACTACTGGCCTTGGTAGGTATCCAATATGTGACCTTTTGATTATGAGTCTAATGCTCTACAAATTGAGTTACCATGGTTACTCCCTTCAATGGTCATAATGTTGAATGCTGGGAAATAAACACAATCAAAATTTGAGCAATAAAAAGGTGGATGATACTTCTGTATGCAATATTCTTTAATAAATTTACGCTGTAAAGAAAAAAAATGTTAAGAGGATAAGCTATTAGGGGACACAACTGTTCTAAATGGGTAAAAAACCACTCAAAATTAAACTTATTTCATGTGTTTTTCAAATAACACTGCATGCCAAATTTGGTAGAAATACATCAAAGCTTAAAAAAGTTATAAAGTTGAAACTAAAGTTACATGACAAGCAATCAGGGCCACAAGTCCAGTGTATCAATCTGAAGCCACATGCCAAATCTGGTTGAAATTTTAAAAAAATTTGTGAAGTTATCTTGCAGACACAAAATTTATGAGCAGTCAATAACTATTCTAAGGGACATGAAAGAAGAATGCAAATCTGCGAGATAATGCTTATTAAAAAAAATCACTTGAGAATGTGCTGAACTGTTCTTGACCTATGCAGGTTGCAAAAGACATCCCATGGGAAAATATGAAGATAATTATCAAGGGCCATGACTCTATTTAAAACAGAGCTGACAAGATAACACTCATTTAAGGTACATTTAAGGCTATCAAAGTACATACCACAAGGGCCACAACTCTATTCCAAATGGAGTTTATGAGACAAAACTCATTAAAGGCACAACAAGGGATAGGAGAAAATGTACACATCGAATCACATCAGAACACGATGAATGGTTCCTACACTTTATTGGCTAAAGCAGAGGATATGTAATATTGATGAAAAAAGGCAATAAATCTGTTGAAGTTGGGCTTGAAAAGGTCACAATTTTAAAAAGCAACAAATACATGCTATAGGCAATGTACCTACCAAGTGACATTAAATTAAGTGTAGAGGTTAAAGAGCTATGCTGGTTACAAGAATTGTAAACAGACAGAGAGGTGGATGTAAAGGTGATTAGTATTGGGCTACCACATCTCCGTGTGAGGCCTTTTATCATGCATTAGCTGCAAATAATTAACTCAGGTATGTTGTTGTTGTTGTTGGGTTTAATGCCATTTTTCAGCACAAGATAGGCTACACAAGGTGGCGAGTATAATTGGTGGAGGAAGAACCTGGGAAAACCATCAAAAGAACTACCAACCCATGGGACTAGCAAGCTTTCTCATATATCTACACTGGCAGAGCCTGAGACTCGAACCCATGCAGACAGAGGTGAGATGGCAGTGATCTGAAATGGTGAGCACTTTAGACCACTCTGCCACTCAGATATGAAAACCATTTTGGATGTACACCTATTAAGGAAACAATGTGCAAAAAATGAAAATACATGAATTAAAAATGTGTCTATGACTTACAAATACTGTTTGCTTCATATGTACAATCCGAATGTCAAAATCCTTTTCATGTTGGCTTATTCGTATATCGAGATATTGTGATAACCAGTCACTGAATCTGCATTAGTTACTTTCTTACACCATATTTGTGTAAACACGTGCAGGACCAGCATCATAACTTGGCAAGGTCTGGCCTGAGAACGTGATGGCATACATGTTTTATCACATGCTGAAAAAGTAGCGTAACTTGATAAGGCCTAAGAATGTGTGATGCCATGCATGTGTAATTATGTGCAACACATTCATCATAACTTGATGAGGCCTAAGAATACATGATGCCGTGCATGAGTGATCATGTACAGCACAAGCAACCCAACTTGGCCAGGTCTAAGAATATATTATGCCATATGTGTGTAATCATGTGCAGTGCAAACATCAAAATTTGACAAGGCCTGAGATGTGACAGCTCATTATCATAACACGTGTGAGATGAAAATAACTTTTTTGTCTCAAACAGATTGTTGGAACGAGTTCTTAGGCATTATCTAGCTTGCACGATTATGCTCACATTGCATAATAACCAGCAATAGGCCTAAATGGTCTCAGCAATGCATTTACCAAATGAAGAATTAAAATTTATAAATCAGCGGAACTTTTTGCATCTTTTATCACAGAGAAACCATTTTGCAAATTTTAAAATCAATGCATGAAATTTGTTCCTCTCAAGGAAAGATTGTAACATTTAAACAAAGGTGAAATGTTAAAAAAATTATAAACAAGAAAATCGGATGATTTTCCTCTAAGATTGACCATGATAATATTGATGATGATTGCAATGATTATGATGATTATGGATTAACACAGCTTTCTGAAGATGAGAAACATTCTAAGGACCGCTCCAGCGGCCTAAGTGGTTACCTGGTAGAACATCTGATTTGGATGCAGGAGGTCATGGGTTCAAAAACCCTGGCAGTCATACCAAAGACTTATAAAATTGGTACAAGCATCTGCCTCACTTGACATTCAGCATTGCGAGGTTATTGTTAGGACTGGTTGGCCTGGTGTCAGTATGATGCGACTGGGTGGAACACAATGCCACATGTCTGTGGCATGATGCCCCAGTGCTACACATCACTATAAACTGCAACATTACGGACATCTTAGCAATATGACTAAAACTGTTAGAGCTACATTAAAAATATACATCGTACACACAAAGTAACATTCTTTAACTGATACAACTTCCTCCCCACATTAACTATTAATTCTGAAAGTAACACACCTATCTATTAGCGACAAGTTAGACAATGCTTTTGGCTAAAAATGAACGACGTTAGTTATCAGTGATATTTATCAAATACCTAGCAGCCTCAAGAGAAAAAAGTACAATACAGTATTATTTAATACAAATCTGATAAACAGAACTTATTCTAGCACAACTGTCAAAAGTACAATAATCATTATGCAATTCATGTAACAAAAATTCCAGTGATGTGAATATTACTAAAACAAAATGAAAAGTTGAGGATTGTTTATTGCTGCACAGATGGTTCTAATCAAATACAAGCAAATTCTGTCACTCATCCTTTAAGAAGCAAAGCAAAATGAAAATAGAAAATGGAAAAAACGATTCCCGCCATTTCTCCACAACATTTTTATACAGAAAAATCTGCCTTAGTGTACAGCTCCATACGAATTACACCTGCCTATGTTTGCACCCCTTATCTTATATTTGTGCATCTTCACTAACCAAGGTTCAGATATGACAATCCTATCTACACCTTGGCGGATCGATCAGATATTTATGTGCTTCGGGTCTGTGAATGTCATTGGATGATGTGGCAAGCCACAGCATCCAATCAAAATTAAGTTGGTCATATTTGAACACTGTTCTTTTATGAAATGAGACAAGGGGAGCACACAATTTGAATGGAGTCATAAATAAGCAATTTTCCACTGCCAGTCGGTGTTTGTACAAATACCTTCACTCCAATACACCTGTAATGGCTTCTCTCTGGTACCTTGTCATACTTTCTATGTTAAACTTAGAAAGTATCTTTTTGAAATCAATTTCCTCCACCATTTTCAGACTGCTGTTTCACACTGTTATTTAGTTGGAATTACATACTAAGGGAGGCAACTCATGAAATCCAATAGATGTCACTAGAACAAAGAACTAAAATATCTGTTCGATCTGCCAAGGTGTAGATAGGGTTGACATAGCAGACCCTTGGCTAGAGAAGATGATTTTTGTAATCATTTTTAACTTCCAAATATGGGACATTGGTCCATGAAGTATACATCTGTGTTGTCCATTAAAAGTACCTTACATATTGGTTTCAATGCATAACAATCTACTTATTTATTATATCATATACTGTAAAATTTACCTATAACAGCCATCAAAAAGATGACACAAATTTACTCTTCATAAAAGTTGTAAAAAGACAGTTATGACTGTATCAACAATAGAAAGACATTACCATAAAAACTCACTTATAAGATGAGCCCAAATGCAAACTACAAAAACCCTGTTCTGTCTTCGCATAATGCACTGGCAGATTTGGGTCTGTGCAGTTTGTTAGGAGCTACCACATACAACAAACATCATAGACCCTGATTTGCAGGAGCTTTATGCAGTGGAGGATTGGGATCTTTGTTGTTTACAGTTTGACTTGGCATATAGGCAAGTATACACTGTAATGCATCCAAGTATGAACAAATGTACTATGGCCATTAAACATTTAAGTGCTGTTTTTTAAAATGAATAATAATAACAAAATTAAGCTACTAGGACATAGCTTTCATAATTAAATTTCTATGGTTATACCCCACCAATTTCAAGCCAGATAAGTAAATACTGAATATATAAATGATAACAATTATTAACAATAACATCACTATTATTAACAATACTTAAATAAAAGTGACTGACAGCATGAATAAAATGTGAAAATAACACCTCGTATATTTACAGTAAACACAATTTTTGTAATTCTCTCACACTTATGTTGGATCATAATCACATAATGGCATCTTCAAATGGCCCCAAGCTAGAATTTTAATTAACTTTAGCCTTTGTATTCTGACTGCAGTATTATTTAACATTATTGTGAATTGCAGAAAAATTAACCAATCTATTACCTATGAAGACAAATTTTTTTCATTGCTACCATATGTATCCCAATAAAGCCCACCATGTGCATTACTTATAACAGTCTTCTTTGATGTTATAAGTTACTGATCATGATAAGGAAAACTGATGCCATGTATCCCTTCATTTAGAATTATGTAGCGAAAAGATCCCAACAATAAGTTCACTATAAACTTATCAATTTGGGTAAACATCCAGTCTGTATATGAAGGTGGTACCTTATTTTGGACTTGTATATTCTAGTCCCAAAATTATACACTTTCACAATGTCCTATCTTACATATGTATTAAATAACAATATAGCACATCATTATGAAATATTTATCCCTGCATACTGATATTTTGCAAATAGTGAACAATCGTTAATTACAGTTTAACTGCTTGGAGAAACTGCATTTCAGAATCTACCTCGGCAGAATATGATAAACAAAGGTACAGCTGATGAGATTAAGGTAAGATTTAAATATGCATAAGCTGGACTTCATTTTTTCAGACGACAATATTCAAATATAGCTGTATTTATGGCTGGTGTCATTTTGTAATTTGCACTTTATCTGAATTATAAATTAACAAAGGATAATAATCAGACTGGCATTTTCCCTCCAGAGATAGCCATTGTGTATATCATCCATTAGGAGTAACTAGACACAGATAACATGTCAAACATTATGTGCTGAAGATGATATTTCTATTCCCAAGTGACAGATAACTTAAATATGTGAAACTGTAACTGATCTGTGAGTACATACACTGTACTCAAAATGTTCCTTCACACCCTTTTTCATATCTATGATAATATTGAGTGTTTTGGAGGGGAAAAAAACCTACAACATAAATGTAACAGTTAATGGAGTTGTTTTGTGAAATTATCTGCAGCTGTTAAATGGCAGGAAAAATTTAAAGTCACCTTTGACAATTATTTCAAAATTGATATTTAGAAAGCAATGATACATGTATTTTCAATATTTTTATCCATGCATTTAAAAGATCTTTTTAAGTATCCAATTTTTTATTCTTGAAACTTAAAACAATAAATTTGTAGTGCTGCTCTGTTTCAAATGTTGCTATTCCCTCATGACTTCATATTTTCATGCTTTCTTAATAACTATTCCTGGAAAATCTCATTTTATGACACTTATTTACGACTGCACAAATTTGTCTCAGGACTATTTCGACTTTGAAATTTGTCCACAATTTAACCCAGATTACCTCATCTATGTTTCTAACCATTAACTCAATTAAAAATCAATCATGCAACGCAGGAAAATCAAATTCATCACAGTCTAGTGATCTACTTTGAGCCTAGTCCCTACATCAATGTTAACTGTTACATGTCATGCTGACTGTGACAAGATTCACTTAGTTATGTGTTGCCCTCTTTCAAAATTCATTCTGATACAACTGTCTTTGCCAAGTTCTTGCCTTGGGAACATTTGATCTGAAAAATATTTACTGTACATACTTACTTGTAAGTCAAGTCCAACTGCCAACTGCACTGATCCAGATCTGCCATTGTATATTGTACTGGCAGACCTGGCTTCTATGCAGTCTTTTGGGAGTAATCAGTACAGACTCTGATCTGCCAGCACATAGTGCAATGGCAGATCAGGGTCTATGTTAACTGCAGTTGGAGCCAGCTTATAAGAATGTACAGACAGTACCCAAAGTTATGCAAGCAATGTAAATGTTTCAGCAAATGCATTATTGTGAATCATTTGTTGTGAGCATCTTTATGTTCATGTTTTGTTGCACAATGTAGTTGAACCTGCTTAAGGTGACAAGTGCTGATGATTCTGAGTTGACATTTTTTTTCTCTCCCTCCATCAACATCAAATAAATTTGAAACCAAGTATTTCAGCCCACTGGTATTATACAGCCTTGAAGACTCATGGTACTAATTTGGTTCCCATAGAAAACCTATGCAAACATCATGATATTACAAAAATCAATAACTTAAAATTTTTGAGTGCTCACGATCAAACCTATATTTATCAGTGTAGATGTAACCTGGATGTCAGCTTCTGTATAAAGGAAAGGATGTGTTGCTGCAGCATTTCCTGATCCTGCTATGTGTTTGAAACATATGCTTTCAGTTCCATACCAAAGAGTGTTCCAAACTCAAGCCTGTTAAAGAACTGAAATTCCATCAATAAAACAATGTCTCTATTTTTTTCTCACTTATAACTAGGATAAGCTCTCAAAAGATTCTTTTTCCTAAAACATAACTTACATTATTAACCAATCCTGGTCAGCTAAACCCATATATACTCTATTTTATGTTCATCCATTTCCAGGCTGGTTCCCATTTTTCCATATCATTAGTACCATGTGTCCTTAACTGTTAGTACTCTTTATGTCTGGGTAATACATATGCTACAACATCCCCAGTGTAACTAGCATTACTGAGTGTGTTTTTACTATGTTTGGTCTCTATAAAGTTGCTCAAGGAAGGCATAAACCTGCATCAAGTTATAGGTGATCTTACTTTATACTGTGATATATTATAGTTAATCTCCGGTGCTATCTTATTTGCCAACAAATGTGCTTGTTTGGAGTATATTTATTTCCTGATAATTATACCCTTTATGATATTTTAAGTTTTACATAAAACATACACTTTTAAATACAACACACTCATGTTTGTGATGTCATCTGAGTACACTAAAATGGGGACACAAAGATAACATTGTAATAAAACAATTTTATTAACATAACTCACACAAAGCCTTAAATGGGAAACGCTGTCATGCAAAGTAAAAAAAAAAAACATCTAAATTCCACAAAAAAAGGATTTTAAATTACAAACAGAAAATCTGTTTCAAGCGATTTATAATAAATAATACTTTTACCAAAAATAAAAACTAAGCTGAAAATAGTAATGATATTCCTGAATTTGAAATCTATATTCTCAAAAATTAGTTTCTTTCATATAAACTTACAAAAATAAAGCTTCAACTGAAAAAAGAGAGGTTTACATAAATGGCATGGTCTATCACATCACTTGTACATATAATGAAAGTGACTCAGCAGAATGGTTGCTTTTATCTCAGTTCATTTTTCCATCCGTCCTGTAGGATTAACAAATGATTCCCATTTCATTTCATCTAATTGATAAATCTCCATCACACACATCAATTACTATTGAAATCTGTTTACGTTTCTATTATGGGTTGTATATATATATATATATATATATATATATATATATATATATATATATATATATATATATATATATATATATATAATGAAATCTCCACAGTATCTACTATGTCTTCTCTAGAGGTCCATTTTCACTCCATCCTTCAAAGTAACTCCCATTTCACATTGCATTTTGCAGCTACATAAATGCACTATAATGTAAATGACCATGTCTAACCAGGTCACAGCTTGATAAAAAGTCATTCTCATTTTTACTTAGCAGGTGAATGGGCTTTCAAAAAACAGTTCTCCTTATTAAACACAATTAAATCTGAAAATATTTGTCAAAAATCCTTACTGGTAATTAAAACAGTTAAACAGCATTATTATTTGTTGTATTGTCTGCCATTATGGTTGTGCTGTACAACTTGGTAACCCACTCCCCCCCCCAACCCAGAGTGAGTACAATCATCTTTTGAAACATTAATGTATTTAACTATTATATAACCATACCCACTTTATCATAGGGGTGTATGATACTGATGTTCCTTAAAGTGAGGAAACTATTTTAATGGACATGACATTTAGGACAAACAGATTTTATGTTTGCTACGGTCAAATCAAAGCAGTATTAACTTTTGTAATTGATGCTAAACACATGCCTTAATTATTAAATCATTTTTGATCAAAAATATCTGGACATAATACACTGACATATGTACAGCTTCATTTCCAAATTAGCAACAAAAGTATCAAGTCATAGTTTTCAACGACAACAAAAAATAGTATGCCAAGTGAATACACAGTTTTTTAAATGATTTACAAATTAATTTTAATAGCATGCTAAACTCATATATTGTGTAATATATATTCACTTATACAACATATCAGACTGCAAACAACATAGACCCTGATTTGCTGTCACATAATGCATTGATACATCAGGGTCCATTTTGTTTGTTGCACTGATTCCTCCCAAAACACCGGATAGACCCAGATCTGTTGGCACATACAGGAGATTTGGATCTGTAGAGTTTGTAGTTGGGGTTAATTTTTAATCAGGTAGATACCGTACAGGGGATGTATCCTTTTTTGTGCTAAATTACAATCTTACCTCATCATACCTATGACAACCAGTATACTGTCCTCACCACAATTGATTTGGTCTGAAAGAGAATAGATTTGTAAATAATTATCTCAGAAAGAATAGATAATGAATTCTATACCACTGGGAAATGCTACTTTCAAGTGGCATGATACATTAGAACTTTGTTTACGACATCAAGCAAACAATTCACTAAACAAAACAATTCATTTCTACATTGCTAAAATAGGCGAACACTAACAAAATACACTGTAGTTAAATTAAATGATCACCTCATTGTTCTAAAGACTATTACAAAATAATTGGGAAGATAACTGATGTTTGTTTTTTCTTCCCAAAAGGGTGATGCATTTACACAAATATATACTTGGAAAACTACTCTGGAAACAGAACAGGTCACAAATAAGCTACTGACTGGAGCAATACCCTTTAATTTCTGTCATATGTACATGGGTCCTTCACATTTTAAAACAAGAATTTCCAGGCCTTTTCCAGGTTTTTTTTCCTGGAAAAAATTGATTTTTTCAAGGATCACTTACAATCCTTACAGAATAGAATAAAAAACATTTTGGTTAAGAAAACGTGCATGTTTAAAATAAGAAAGCCCATAACATCTGAATTAGACACAAGCCCATGCACCAAAACACAGGATGTATCATTAGAAACAAATAGAACTATTTAAATTAATAAAAAGTTTCATGTAACTCATATTAATCTATAGAATTAAAATGTTATCTTATTTAACTACATATGTTCGTTTAAGATGAAAGTCTTTTAGACAGGGATTGTTTGAAATTTTAAAAAAAGCCCTTAAATATATAATATTATTTTGTTGTTGTTGTTGTTGAAATTCCACTTAAATCTAGATGGTGCCCTAACAACTACTTTCAGCATAATCTGATGATGGACTTTATATTAATTGCAGTCAAGAACACACAAAGCACAGGATTCTGCAGTGATAATTGCCCCAGTAATTTGTAGATTTCTAAGTACAGTGTACTGGGATGCTTCTACTACCTCTAATGTTAGTAAATCTTAATTGCTAAAACTTTTACCTCATTCCATTCAGCACAGCATTGGTTCTAAGTGCAATTAATCATAACAGGTCAGGATCCAAGCCGGACTCTAATATTTGAATGAAATTATCTCTCTTGAGAGCATATTTGGCAAAAATAAGATTTGCTGGTGTACTAGTTCAAAATAGTCACTTGAAACTACTGTTTTTTGTGTGCATATTTTCATGTCAGATGACTACAATGTTGACAAAATTCTATTAGAAATTTACAAATATTTAAACACTTAACTTAAAATACTCAAAAAAAATAGTCGACAGTCGAAAATAGGAAACCATTCCATACAAAGCCATTTTTTCCTGCATCTGTATGATGAAATACTGGATATTGTGGTTAATTTTTTAGTAGTAGTGGACTTAGACATGTCCACTGCAAATTAATTTGATTCTGATTTGGCTACACAAATTAATTTTTTCATTTGTTTTTTATGGTTCAGGTATAAATATTCTGCATGTATTCAATAGAAAGCAGTGCATTTTCTAGTATTTATGATCATCAAATTAGCACCAAAAATGACAAAAGAACATAAAGCATTTATCTGTTACTATTTTTTTTTATTCTTCTTTGAAGAGAAAATAACAAAGAGTCAACATTTTACTTTGATTATTTATACCATATTGAAACCATGTGTGTGTGTTCAAACCAATACAAGGTGAAGTGAACTTTACTTTTGGGGTTGTTTAGGTGAAATAACATACAGAAAGTTAATCCTGATTGGTTAAGCAAGACAAGGGGTGAGTTCTCAGATGAAATTCAGCAGTCCAAGTTTTCTGCTAAAAGTGAAGTCTGAGGGACTCAGAGGAAATTAATAAGTAATTTTCCTTGTTAAATAAATCACCCAAGAGATGGAGGTCTGGAAGAACTTGAGAAACCCAGAACTAGAGAGAGATTCGGCTCCACAGAAGAAGCCAGTCTTGAAAGGGCCCAAATGTATTGTCTCAATCACATACAATATGTTCATTGCTGTTTGTAGTGATGTCATGCAATATTTCATTGATATAAATGTGTTCAGATTTAGTGGTTTGTATGTTTGTAGGAATTTTGTGTATTACTCTGATATGAATTGTAAGAATTAATTTATCTGTCTTAGAGGATATGCATCATGTATGCTAAGAATTGATTTTACTATGTCAATATCAATTAATTGCTAATCATCCCATAATTTTGTTGAGACAAAAGGTTAAGTCCATTAATTCATTTGCTTAATTATGTTTTCTCTTAACCAAGAAATTTGGTGTGTATCAACCAACATCTTTCACCTAGTAAATTACAGCCCACAGTGGGACAGAATAGTTATCAAAGAGATCTAGTTATGACATGGTCCCAGTTAGGAATGCCACTAGCAGCTAGGAAAAAGAAATTAATTAAATGCTAATACAATTGTGTACCAGTACCAGGTTGTGAATTGACCACATTAGCTTTGATTCTGTTGGATAACAAATACTTTGGTTATTTAGTATATTTATTTGAAGGAAAAACAATTGCTCAATACCTTTGCTAAAGAGTGGTAAGAAATGTAGACTACAACCTAGTTATTATAAGGTTCCCAAAAGGTGGGGGGGGGGGAGAGAGAGAGAGAGAGAGAAGAAATATGGCAACACAGACCTGTCACAAACAGCGATTTGAAAAGGACCAGAAACAGGTTATGCTGACATGCTGGTAATTTGAGAATGATCAGTCACTCAATCCTATGATGGAATTAGTTTTATCAGGATAACAGAATGGGAAACTTTATTTCGCATACATTTTGTAATTCTATTTCTAAGAGAAAGTGAATCTGTCAAATATCATCTTCACTTTCATTTTGCTTATGTAATTTATTAAATTGTTATATATTACATATGAGGGATTGTGTTGTTCAATTCTATATCTTTGCTCAGATGTCTGTTATTCCATCCCTTAATTTCTAGTTTATTTTATTGTTTGCTCAATCCAGGCAATAACACCATGGCTGATCTCCTAGATATTGATAACCAAAGCACCATACAGGTGGGGGATTATATGATATCACTTTACACCTTCACATAAAGCTTAATACCATGTTACTGGTGTGAACTACCAAGCAGCAAGCCATCAATTAATAAACTCTATATTTCAAAAAGGAAACTGGGAAAGACAAAGTTTATTATTTCTCTCTTGTACTCCCCACAATCACATACCACAGCTCGATTGAAACATTGCTCATCCAATTCTCTGTGGTCACAAAAAAATGCTTGAAAGTAGTTGTAGGAATAATTTGATATATTTTGTGATTTGCCTCTGATGAAGTGCATAACATATGTTAACAACAGACAAGAATGTTCCAATTGCAATTTCTTTCCTTCTGCCATCACATGTGAATGAAAGTTGTTTTGAATATAGTTCTTAATGGTGATGAATTCAATCCGAGGCTTCTTTCTCGACTTGATGGAAAAGGCTGACAAGGACCAGAATGAACACAGCCCTGTTGAAACACTGATGTTAGTCACGTCTTCATATCCAAAGAAACCCAACAAAATCCAAGATACCAATAGGGCATGGAACAAGATGCATCTAGTCTACTTGACCAGCCCGAGTACCTGGATTGATATGTTTAGGGCAAGCACCAAATGATTCATACAGCAATTTTATCTCCCCTGACTTAAGAATTTTGCAACCTCACAAAATTCATGTAAGAACTCAATACATTTAACTCCCGATCTGTTCAGTTGCAACTCAGTTACACATCTTTGGTTTTTAAAAACTTTTTGTGATCAAGTGGCAGCTGAAATTTCCTAGTTTTACCCTGACTTGGATCAATATTTGCAAAATTCAAGGGCTTTTCCTGGGCACGAAAAAAACTTATTCTTTCTCCCAAATTTACTAATTTCCTGGCAGTGCAAGAAACCTGTATGTACTCATTATCTCCAGAGGTTCAACATTTACTTAGAAAACAAGAATTTGAAAAAATCTTATCTACCATCACAATTTGCAAAACTGGCTTTTCTACAAAGAAAATTCCTCTTATAGCAAGCATTTACTCTATTAACATTAAACAAAGGCAATGCTCTTGCTTTTTTGGTCTTTTCAAACTTTTTTTCAGTGAGCTGCCAATTTACTATGATGCCCATTCAACAGTTCATACCTAAATGACTCTCACTCAGAATGACCCTTTTGATTTGCAGATGATAACATCAAATGTCAATTATCCATATTAAATGTGATTTAAAAATATGGACTTTATCCAAAAGCTAATCAACTGGATAAATAATAATTTGATACACAAATCATTGGTAAAGAAGAAATTCCATTGGTCTGGATAAGGGATAAGTATAAATAATTGATGTACAAATAATTTTATTTCAATCTGAGCATGTAACCAAAAGTCTGTGAAGAGGTGTGCTTAACCATCCACTGCATTGGACTGTGGATAAAGAAAACCTGTTGTAATGAGAACATGCCAATTAGATAAAACAACCTTTTTAACTCTCCAAAAAATGGATGCAGTTGGTGTGATACAAGAGGTTTCCATGTGCATGTGATATTATTTTTAGAATACTGATGCACAAAATGTCACAATGGTAACAGTATCTTTAGACACAGCCAATCTGATACAAACTTGGATATGATCACTGCATGAATAGCCAGATGTAATAAGAACATCTGCATACCTGGAAATTGATTGACATAAATTTAACATTGTTGGTAAATGTTGGTGGCCATGACTCTGTCTGATGACGAAAAACTTTGGCTGCACATGAAAAATGGTATCAACCGCTTTGATAAATAAGTACACTGTCATAGATAGGCATGGAATGAGATGGAATGGAGTTACTGGGATTGGAATGGAATGGTCCATCTAGGAAACGTGCACAATGGTCTGGGGTCTGTCAGATCTAAGAATACAAAAGTTGGGAGGAAGAGAGGGAGTGTCAACACACTAGTTTTTTGATTACTCAGCATCACAGCATGGATGATATTATTTTCTGAAAGTTATCTCAGCCATTTTATGCAAATGTATCAGAAATCCACGAGAGAAAGAACAGATGAGTGGCTGCATCAGTACACTAAGATACCAGCCAAGAACTAAATTATGTCAAGTTGGTGCAGGCAGGGCATGCTGCATTTTTCTTATGTCAATTACAGTTGGCTATGATGTCAATCACAGAATTATGCAGAATCAAAATGTCACATGTATACTTTTGTGCTGGCTAACAAGACTTATGCGCTGACATGCCTGTTTATGAGATTACATTCTATGCTGCATTTGGAAATATCAAAAACTCCTCGGTATTTGGATTCCTGATGTGATTAAGAATACAGGACCTACATCATGCAATATCAGCAATTACTGTAGCCACCAGCATTGTACATGAAACATTCAATATATATGTTAGGGAGGCAAAGTATGAAACCAGCAACCTAGCCAAAAACATTAACTATTGGAATTCTTTCTATATCCTGTTATTAGTTATTTCAAAGTATAAAAGAAAAAAACATTTTTGAAAATTGTTCCCATACCGCAGTTTCTCAAAATTTCCTATATACACATATGATAGCATAGAAAAAAAACCTGGTTTACTGTACTTTATAGTACTTTAACGAAGTTATGGCCTCTTGTAACACTGGACAGTCAAAAATGCATCAAGCATGGTAACTTAAGTGCTTTTATACACTTCAAGAACATGAACATGCATTATTTTAACAGCCTGTCAAGGGTAAATTCTAAATTGAAGCAGTATAAAATATGTGACAATGTATTAAAAAATGGAAAGCACATAGCATCTTTATAGGCTCTGTGGCATGCTACAAAACAAAAGCAAACCAGGAGAGATTTTTTGTCAGCCATGTTTTGACAGTCACAAGGAAACTGCATTACACTTAGTTGCTTCATGCCAAAAATGCATATATGTGGCTACAGTTAGCCTTCATGTACTTTGTGAAACTTTCTCTTCATCAGGTACTAATGCATGGGGACTTTCTTACTTACAGAAATCTAATTATGCTCAACATATGACAAGAAATATCCCACCTTGGAGCCAACATGAATAGAATATCCCTGCTTCAAACAGTTTACCTGACAATTTCTGCTGCTACTGCCATTAATTTTATTTTTTTTAACAAACCAAAAAATTTATCGGATATGGAGGAGCAAAAAAACCTTTCAAATAAAACCAAATACTTGTGTGGTACCTGATGAAAAGAGATGGTTACAAGGTATTTACTGAATGAGAGAGATAACAGGTGGATTGGCATGGGGTGCAGTAATTAGGAATGGAACTGGATGGAAGGTATTAGTATTGGTTTTGGCACCATTTACACCACTGGACTGGAGTATAACTGCATACACATAACCTTCTGTTTTGAAAAACTCTTCACAAAGTAGTCCCCCACTATAAAGCTCCTCCATATACTGTTGGCATTTACATACATATCACTATAAGGCCCATTCATATACTGAGAACATGTGGATACATCTCACTATAAGGCCCATTCATATACAGATAGCATGTACATACATCTCACTATAAGGCCCATTCATATACTGAGAGCATGTGGATACATCTCACTATAAGGCCTCTCAATATTCTATGGGTTTGTGCATACATATCACTACAAGGCCACTAAGTATGCTATGGGTAGGATCATATATCTCACTATAAGACCACTCAGTAAACTTTGGGTATGATCATATATCTCACTTTCAAGCCCCTTACTATACTGTGGGTGTGAAAATATATCTCACTTTTAGGCCAATCAGTATACTGTCAGTGTGATCATATATCTCAGTTTTAGGACAATCAGTATACTGTCAGTGTGATCATATATCTCACTTTTAGGCCAATCAGTATACTGTCAGTGTGATCATATATCTCACTTTTAGGACAATCAGCATACTGTCAGTGTGATTATATATCTCACTTTTAGGACCATCGGTATACTGTGGGTGTGATCGTATATCTCCCTACCTATTGGGCCACTCAGTATCCTGTGGGTGTGATGATATAGCTCATTTTAAGGCCCCACAGTATACTTTTGGGTGTGATCATATATCTATCTTAACTGGCTGATTAGTATTACTCAGCTTTGCATGATTTTAGTCCTTGTGTGAAAGAAAAAGTTTCACATCACATTTGGCTCAATTTTATGACTACTGTGAACCATAGAGAGAGAGAGAGACAGAGAGAGGGGTGTGTGTGTTGATATATGGATCTAGATCTCTAGGTCATTGTTTCCCTGGACAGGACAGTAACATTGCAATCATCTGACACTTCTGCAGTTCTGGGTTGAGTTCCCAGTTCTAGCAGATCCATATACAAATTGTTGCCTGCTGAAGGTTCAAAGTGTCTTAAATGCTCACTGGTTTAGGTGGCGCTATACAGTTTCGAATTTTGCATAGGGTTAGGAATTTAAAGAAAAAGAATGCCCCCGGCTTTCCTTACTGGTTATACTGGCTATTTAAAAAAGACCTTGTATATCTTAGGTATAATGCAAAGAACCTTTAATTCCCTTTATTTTGGTGTATGATTGATGGGTGTACTATGGGTTATAGAGTATACAGCTTGGCCTTACTTCAAATGTGCACCTTTCAAAAAAGTGCTAGCTCTGCTTGGTCATTTTCACTTCCTGAACTTCAGAGGTCAATTGTATAAAAAAGAGCCGATAACTTTTTTTACATTTTATATATTTGGTAATTCATTCATTGCACTTTCAGAAGCTGGTATTGTCTAGTCTGGCAAAATTCATTTTCCCTATTTTAATAGCTGCTATGTATAGTGTACTTTAGACTAATTCAGACTGATTTTTTAACACAAGGGAGCAGTCATTTTAGTTAGCAGTGTGCTTAAATCATGTAAAATTTCCAAAAGTACAATATCCAAAAGAAATATCATCCACATTACATTAATGTAGCATAGAGGAATGCAAACGTTCTCTCCACTGTGCATGTTTTAAATGCGAACTACTTCACCTTACATACGTCACTCTCTCAAAAGTACATATTATCTGGTGAGCGCCACCATAAAGAAGATGTAGGTATTATTTTTTTATGATTTAATTATGTTTATATGGCTGAAACATTTAAGTCGCAAGCATCAAAACAATCCTTATAAATAATTCTCCTGCCTTTTTCCCCACAGAACAGTATTTATGAGTGTCAGAGTCTCTAACAAGTCCAGCCTACCCCCCCCCCATGATAAAAGTGAGCTATTTTAAGAATGCACATTACATTTTGTAAACATAGCAACCAATGTTATGCTGAATGACAGGAACATGAAACTAGCCAGAATTATTTCTGAGATATCAACAATGAATTTTACAATTAGAAAAGGGAGGTAACTCATCAGCTTCATAAAGGTCAAAGGTCAAAGTGTAAAATATTTGCCTATTGTTTAATATGGAAGAAGTGAATTCACTTTCTCTTCATTTATTTTTTTATTTCATTGCAAATAAATGAAAAGAAACATTTTCACCATATATTTCTGTCACTTATTGCAACAGTCTTAAATTTACGTTGACTCTATTCCTATATTCTAAGTCTTCTAATTTCCCCATAATTAAGGTCACTACTCACACAAACATACCTCATGGCAAATTATGTAAGCAAGAGAAAAATGATCATAATTAGCTTATTTTCATGCTTAAATGCAATATGAATGTACCATTTTATTCAGAACATCATACATAATTATATGAAAATAAAAAAAAATAATTGCAAACATTTTTTTATTTTCTTTAAGGTGGCGCTATACAGTTTCGAATTTTGCATAGGGTTAGGAATTTAAAGAAAAAGAATGTCCCCGGCTTTCCTCACTGGTTATACTGGCTATTTAAAAAAGACCTTGTATATCTTAGGTATAATGCAAAGAACCTTTAATTCCCTTTATTTTGGTGTATGATTGATGGGTGTACTATGGGTTATAGAGTATACAGCTTGGCCTTACTTCAAATGTGCACCTTTCAAAAAAGTGCTAGCTCTACTTGGTCATTTTCACTTCCTGAACTTCAGAGGTCAATTGTATAAAAAAGAGCCGATAACTTTTTTTACATTTTATATATTTGGTAATTCATTCATTGCACTTTCAGAAGCTGGTATTGTCTAGTCTGGCAAAATTCATTTTCCCTATTTTAATAGCTGCTATGTATAGTGTACTTTAGACTAATTCAGACTGATTTTTTAACACAAGGGAGCAGTCATTTTAGTTAGCAGTGTGCTTAAATCATGTAAAATTTCCAAAAGTACAATATCCAAAAGAAATATCATCCACATTACATTAATGTAGCATAGAGGAATGCAAACGTTCTCTCCACTGTGCATGTTTTAAATGCGAACTACTTCACCTTACATACGTCACTCTCTCAAAAGTACATATTATCTGGTGAGCGCCACCATAAAGAAGATGTAGGTATTATTTTTTTATGATTTAATTATGTTTATATGGCTGAAACATTTAAGTCGCAAGCATCAAAACAATCCTTATAAATAATTCTCCTGCCTTTTTCCCCACAGAACAGTATTTATGAGTGTCAGAGTCTCTAACAAGTCCAGCCTACCCCCCCCCCCATGATAAAAGTGAGCTATTTTAAGAATGCACATTACATTTTGTAAACATAGCAACCAATGTTATGCTGAATGACAGGAACATGAAACTAGCCAGAATTATTTCTGAGATATCAACAATGAATTTTACAATTAGAAAAGGGAGGTAACTCATCAGCTTCATAAAGGTCAAAGGTCAAAGTGTAAAATATTTGCCTATTGTTTAATATGGAAGAAGTGAATTCACTTTCTCTTCATTTATTTTTTTATTTCATTGCAAATAAATGAAAAGAAACATTTTCACCATATATTTCTGTCACTTATTGCAACAGTCTTAAATTTACGTTGACTCTATTCCTATATTCTAAGTCTTCTAATTTCCCCATAATTAAGGTCACTACTCACACAAACATACCTCATGGCAAATTATGTAAGCAAGAGAAAAATGATCATAATTAGCTTATTTTCATGCTTAAATGCAATATGAATGTACCATTTTATTCAGAACATCATACATAATTATATGAAAATAAAAAAAAATAATTGCAAACATTTTTTTATTTTCTTTAAGGTGGCGCTATACAGTTTCGAATTTTGCATAGGGTTAGGAATTTAAAGAAAAAGAATGTCCCCGGCTTTCCTCACTGGTTATACTGGCTATTTAAAAAAGACCTTGTATATCTTAGGTATAATGCAAAGAACCTTTAATTCCCTTTATTTTGGTGTATGATTGATGGGTGTACTATGGGTTATAGAGTATACAGCTTGGCCTTACTTCAAATGTGCACCTTTCAAAAAAGTGCTAGCTCTACTTGGTCATTTTCACTTCCTGAACTTCAGAGGTCAATTGTATAAAAAAGAGCCGATAACTTTTTTTACATTTTATATATTTGGTAATTCATTCATTGCACTTTCAGAAGCTGGTATTGTCTAGTCTGGCAAAATTCATTTTCCCTATTTTAATAGCTGCTATGTATAGTGTACTTTAGACTAATTCAGACTGATTTTTTAACACAAGGGAGCAGTCATTTTAGTTAGCAGTGTGCTTAAATCATGTAAAATTTCCAAAAGTACAATATCCAAAAGAAATATCATCCACATTACATTAATGTAGCATAGAGGTATGCAAACGTTCTCTCCACTGTGCATGTTTTAAATGCGAACTACTTCCCCTTACATATGTCACTCTCTCAAAAGTACATATTATCTGGTGAGCGCCACCTTAGCCACTCTGTGCATAATAGAGCTGAGCCTATGAAAGTACCTTTATAAGCTATCAGCTCTTAATTGTCAAACAAACACTATATGATGAACAATGTTTCAATTTTAGCCCATTTTTGTATATTTCCATGTGACAGATTCTTAGCTTGACTTCAAAGACTATGGCTGACAATTTTATCAATCAATCATATTGTTAACTGATAACTTCCTGCCTCACTTAACTATCTGTCTATAAATCCAATCATGTATACTATAACTACATTTCAGTACATAATATTCATTGGGTCTAAATATGGTACATGATGCATGGCAACATGAAAAGACTGAGTTTCATGGTTAGCAAAATGTGATCACTATGTGTCAGATTTTATTTCCCTATATGCCATACATCTCCATATTACAGGGTAATTCTGTGTATACTGGCATCAACCCTGAAGTCATTTTTATCATTCATTCAGAGTACTCTCCAAGTAATTCAAGAACACTTTTTAAACTGAAAGCAAAGAAGCAAGTCTACAATGAAACACATGCATGTGCCAATTAAGGTTAATGCAAATTTTAGGTAACCTATACACTCGCTTCATAGTCGAGTCAAACTGCAAAAAACAAAGATAATGATCTGTTGTTGTATAAAGCACCTGCAGATCAATGTCTATGTTGTTTGTTCTACTAATTACTCCTCATAAACTGCACAGGCCCAGATCTGCTGGCACATTATGTGATGGCAGATCTGGGTCTGTGCAGTCTGCAGTTGGACTCATCTAATAAGTAAGAATATATGGTAAAAAGTGACTCAGTACCACAAGCATAAAAAGTTAACATCAACTAAGCTGATTTACATACACAAACATTTCAGTTGCAATGAAGCATAAAAAACATTTAGTATTTTGCATCAAATCTCATTCCAATGAAATTTGCAGGTGTTGACATCAGTTCTACTCAAGTTAACAAGGTCTATATTTCTTGACCTTACTTAGACACAAATGTGTTCAAATCTTCATTTACATTATTGAAACGTTATGTAGTTTCACTTCAATAGATTGTAAAGAATTCAATTTCCAATAGTTACAAGCTAATAAATGGAAGTATACATTTCAAAAATAGATTCTGATTGCCCAATAATCCACTTAAGGTATGTTTGATGGAGCTGTAAAAGCTCAGTTAAAAGCTCAATTAAAATACAGTAGGATGGAAAGAATCTGACAAGATAACAAGGTAACACCAAACAGTATTGCACTGAAGTGATGCAACACATAATTTAC
Organism: Sinohyriopsis cumingii; assembly: GCA_028554795.2. Lineage (NCBI taxonomy): Eukaryota > Metazoa > Mollusca > Bivalvia > Unionida > Unionidae > Sinohyriopsis > Sinohyriopsis cumingii. The sequence goes on along the minus strand of CM068825.1, from coordinate 118,996,419 downwards.
ATACAAACTTGTTTACTTTTTTCATAAATAACAGATCCCTTCGTGACAGGTAGTTATTTCTTGTTATTTTGTTCTTTTACTTTACTTGAAATCCCCCTTTCCATTCTGATTAACTTTTCTAGGCCAAAATCTAAATATGTATTGTTCTCCTGTGTCACTTTTTGTGTGGTGGTTCTGTGTACATTCTATTACTGTCCTCTATGGTAGACCTTGCTTTAGGTCAAAATGCTGGGAAACAATTATTTTCTCAGTGCTGTTTTACAGCTTTTGTACCATTATGTCCTGCAGATTAAAGGTGTTGATTGGCACATATCTTTACAGCAGCCTGCCTTTGATTTATGTACCCATTCAACTGCCAAAAAATCTGCCATTACCAAGAAAATTCAAAGTTCACTAGGTCTAGTTAACATGTTTCTTTGTTGGACAATCAATAAAGATGTTTCCAAGTTTAACACAAAAGGGTCTCTCTAACTTACAGTTTCTTTGGGACAATTATTAAAGTTTCTGATGGTGTCAAAGCTTATCTCCTTGAATTTCATTAAAATAAATCTTCATCGCAACAATTGCTCTAGGGTCAGTATTAATAGTCATTAGAAGAGTCCTTTATGCATTGTGGTTTGTGTTGAGTTGTGACAACACATAACATCTCTGGAACAAGATATGCAAAACCAAGGCCCAAATAATAAAAAAAAAACAAATACCCCACAACACCAACTAACTGTTATCACCATCCTCCAAGACTTATCTGGGGATCTGATCAAATAAAACTTAACCATCAGACTTTATTGGAAAGCCAAAAGTAACAGCAATGGGATCTATCCACCATGTTGTTATGAAATTTTCCACTTGGTTGTTATCAAATCTCACCAGTTTCTAGAAATGCATTATCCCATCCCCCACCCTACCAGGCCAAGCAGCCATATCAACATTTATGTTCACTGTCCCTTTGCATTATTGGTTTATTGTTTAAGATTATCACTCCTAAATGGCCATCACTTTAACATGGCCAGCATATTAACACCACAGTGTGTCAAATGTAACCTTCAGGAGCACACCAATATCAAGCATTAAAGATGGAATTATTTGTATATCATTTTTAAACTGTTAATGACATTTGCTCATTTAAAGTACCAATGTAAAAGTAAAAATTGTATGCTGACAAGCTCAATTCCTTTGAAATCTATTATTAAGTGTAAATGCTGTAAAAATTAGTTTCACAGTGGTATAGTTGCCACTGTAGTTGCATGGCTGTTTGTTCATTCATTCAATCTTCATTTTTCAATCATTTCTTACTTTTGTCAGTCATTTATAACTGAAATGACAATCACTTGTGTTAACATCATGCAAGGATGTATGTGTTACTTCATGTTGGTGTGTCTCTTAACATTTCATACTGACCAGAGGGTGAGAAGAAAACTTGTATGAAGAGAATTTGCTTCACTTTCTACCATAAGAAAAATGACAATACAGTTGAACCTGTCTTGAAAGACCACCCCTTCTGCCAAAAAATAATGGTCTTTCAAGACAGGAGGTCTCTCATAACATGTTATAACACTATATAATGAATAAATCTGTGCATATGGATTCTGGTCTCTCAAAACTGGTCGTCTCTCATAGCAGTGGTCTCTCAAGACAGGTTTTACTGTACTGTAAATTCATTTTTATTCATCGGGCACTAATCTTTGAATATTGTTTTGCTCTTTGAATCAAAGACTTACACAATTACATAAAAACTAATGTCACCCTATGAGTAATAATTTTAAGAAAATAACCTAAATATAATCTGTAACATAGAGAAACTGAGCTCAATTCACAGGTTAGCAAAAATAATTTATGTCATGGTGACCTAGTTCTTACTGATGGCTGCATTACTTCTCATAATGCAGTTACATACCAACTTATGTGACCCTGCAAGTACAGTAATACCGGATCTGAGTGACCTCTGACATGAGCTAACACCTGTCATTTATAACCCAAAACTGGTATGCATAAATCAAATTTATTATATAAATTATGCACTGTCATGACCAACCACCTGTTGAACATGATCAGCAGCAATAACTTTTAAGTAAAATATGTTTCAACACTTCTATGAACGACCATATTGCAAAACCAGACAAAAACACTACTGACCTTTATTTAATTCTTTGTAACGACAATTGCAGAGTTTGCCCCTCAAAAATGAAGGAGTTGAGTTTGACTACTGGTTTCCTTAAATCTACATAATCTTCTGATTAAAATGAAATCTCCTTATAATAATCTATTAAGTTGAAGATCTCTATCTGAAACAGATTGATCTACATGTAGCATCATGCTTTTGACTATAAACCCGACTAAAGTACATGCCACTAATCACCACTGTAGTACCTTAGTCATGTAAATCCTTATTGAGATTGGTTAAATCCACATGCATTTCAACTAAAACAGAGACCTACTTTTCATAATGTATTATTCTGATCTGCTTATGAAAAGCCATTATGTTGGACTGATCTCTATTTTTGTTTAGATTTCTCTACATGTAGGCTTATATGTTACTGACCATAAACCAGACTAAGTTACATGTCACAAGGTGCCATTTCAGTACAGATGTCAAGTGAATCGCTATTAAAGTTCCAAATTCCTTCTTTAAAGGCAGTAATTATGGATGTAAAAGATCAATTAAGATGTTTATACTGTTTCTGTGTAGTGAAACTGCACAGGACATTAATGTCATAAGAAGAGATCTCATATGGCTCTCACTATTGAAGAATGAGTTACATAGTTTATGGAGTTAACATGCAATGTCTGGGTTATTAGGACTTCCTCTTTTAATAAGTTACTAATTTTGAACAGATGAGCAATTCTATAGTCCATGTAAAGATTCCTATTGTTTGTTTTTGTTGTTGTAGGGTTTAACGCTATTTTTCAGCACTCAACAGGCTATACATGACGGCCAGTATTAATGGTGGAGGAAGAACCTGGGAAATCACCACAAAGAACCACCAACCCTCGAGAAGCTACTGACAAGCTTTCTCACATACCCACATTGGCTGATTCCGAGACTCGAAACTACGCAGACAGAGGTGAGATGGCAGTGATCTGTAACGGAGAGTGCTTTAGACCACTTGGCCACTCGGGGCCCCCTATTGTTTGTTGCTTTACTGATGTCATAGCTATTAAATCCCAGACATAATGCTGAAAGTTCCATGGCCTGATATCTAATCACTTGTTCACCTTAGTGCATCATTTAACACATTAACCCCTGGTGGCAAGTTTATGTGGCAGGAGGTAGTAGCCTACTGCCGAGCTCATGCATGATACACTAAAGTGGTTGGTATTACAGAAAGGTAGATAGATGTAGTTCTACAATGATACCAAATAATCTGGAATTTCTAGTTGCACTACAAATTATACAGAGGGAAAAAGCTCATTTTTTGGACACGATTTTTTCCCACCCAAAATTTGCCCATGGTCGGAATTCGATTTTTGTCCAGATTTTAGAGTTTTTGGTCTCAGATCCAAGGCAGACCAGTATGAACTGCAAACAGACAGATGAACCTTTGCAAAAGGTAGGATAAGGTGGGCATTTGGAATAAAGAGTGGTCTCGATATAAAAATAATAACGGACTGTTAAGCAAAGAAAAAAAAGAACTCCAACTTTTATTTTTCTGCTCATGCACGAGCCAAATAGCCAACAAAAAATGATGTTTTTAACACAACTAGGCATTATGTTATTGGAAGATCACCTGGAAGTTGATATATTAGGAGGTATTCAGAAATAGCTTTCAAAATGTGTTTCCTACATTCTGCTCATTAAACTAAGTTCATCCATTTACATCATGACTGAGCAAAGCCTTTGGATTTTGTCTCTAAATAAATTCATTCTCATTCTTGACAAATTAATATTGTCTTCTTGTTTAACTGGTACATATAAAGCTACCCACCCATCCCTGACTTCTGCGATAGTTGCATGACTCGAAATTTTGTAATTCTAACTTTTTGGTTTCACTGCTATTACTTTTCCAAAAAAAGAAATAAAAATTCAATTAACTTAAATATCCTTCAATTTAGTCATTTACAAATTCTAATTTATGGGCTTAAGACAAATAATTTCACCATTTTTGAGTCTTCACTAAAAAAATACATGTATCTCATTAACAAGATTTATGTAAGTCAAAATGTTTTAAGATGGCAGATACATGTATATTCCGTATTTACCCCCAGACTCATCAGAAGCATCAGTCATTATTAGAAATGATCACATAAATGTTATGTTAATAAACTATATTAGCTCTTTCTTAGTTTTTCTATAACATATTTCTGAGTTAAATGACATATTTCTGACATGAATGCAATATTTTAACATGAACAATGAATTAAGAATATAATATGTGTACATTAATAGTGGGCATTTTAATTTTTTAAACCAAGTTGAATTCTAATCATGAAAACTGACCAATCTCCAAAGGCCTGTTCACCTGTTTTGAGAGACCACTTTCTGTCAGCAGAAGGGGTTGTTTCTCAATAAAGTTTTGACAGTAAAAGTGGCTGAGAAATTAGTTAAACACAAACCATAACCATGACGAACTGAGCTCAACACTAACATAAGCACAAATCACCAGAGCATGAAATATAGGTCAACATGATCTAGTTTTCAGTGATGTCTGTTGTTCTTCTTATGACATAATTACATACCAATTTATGTGAAGCCACCATGGCCAGTAGTGCTGTGGAAAATGAGCTACATACAAAGGTTAACCAACACAAATGTACCAAGGATGATTGGACATAGTGACCTAATTTAACTGAAAGATGAAGTATCCCCAAATGAATACCCTAAGCAGAACATGGACACCAGGCAGAATGACAGATGGATGGATGTGAAACAGCATCAACCCAAAACAGGAACCCACATTTTTTTTATACCAAACCAATCACAAGGAACCATCTTAAACATTTTTATTTAAATTTACTTGGCATTCTGAGAGAAGATGCCGAAATGTACTACATGTTCATTGCTATCTGAAATATAATGGACGCAAGTCCATACCATCAGCACACACTGCCTATGGTCCTGTGAGCTATTAGCCATAATAAAGAAAGAATAAGAACTTATTCTGGCATGATGCAAAGGAATGTAGTATTTATAATCATTGCCAAAATAAAAAATAATGTTCCGATTTATTATGTGGCTGTGTGATGCAACATATCAGTGGATATGCAGAAATGAAACCTGACTACAGAGACCAAAAAAATCAGCTGTGTTGTGATTTACAGGTAAATACTGTAAAACTGGCAGAGACCTACATATTAAGTGTGCATGTATATAAAGGAAATAATTTATATATAATTTTTGGAGGGTGGGGTGGCGGTTAGTCTCCATATAAAGGACACTTGTCCACTAATGACAATATTGTGCAGTTCCTATGGTGTCCTTTGTAGAAAGTCTAAAACTCAAGGGAATACAGGAAGATTTGGTTTAGCAATGCCAAAATCTAAATACGGTATTTATGTCTGATATCAGAAGAAACTATAAAACTACATACAATGTCTGAAAGTGCATTCTTTATGAATAAAAAAAGCATTAAACTCTGATCATAAATCTGGTGAACTTGATTTGTTTAGAAACACTTTATATTAACCTGGCACCCTGAATAACAATACTGCTGGCATGAAACACTGTCAATAATGCATTTTACAACTTTATAAATACATCTGCTGGCCTTCATACTTACCCTACACCATCACAGCTTTAGAAAGAAAACCCAGACAAAGGTAAAATATGTACTGAATTAATAGAGTTACTTCACTTTTTTACATTTGAAAAATTTAAGCATATTTGGGTCCACCCACCAAATCTGGAGAATTCTGTCTTAAAATTCTCCCATTTTTCCAACAAAGGAGGTTAGCCAATTTCTTGCAGAGAGCACTGCATTTTGTGACATGTAACCAGCACATGTAGCACAGCTGTGTTAGAGCTGTAATGTAACCTAATCAAAATGTGTCTGTGTATCAAAGAGAGGGATCTCACTTGTGTACTATTATTGCAAGTGCAAGTTACTAACCTCACAACCTGCATGCTAATATTACAAATCCAAGTTACAAAGTCCACTACCTGCATGCTAATATTACAAGTCCATGTTACTAAGCTCACTACATGCATACTAATATTACAAGTCGATGTTACTAAGCTCACAGTTTGCATTCTAATATTACAAGTCCAAGTGACAAAGATCCCTACTTGCATACTAATATTACAAGTCCATGTTACTAAGCCCATAGTTTGCATTCTAATATTATAAATCCAAGTTACAAAGCTCACAACCTGCATGCTAATATTACAAGTCCAAATTACTAAGCTCACTACTTGAATAATTCCTAAAAGTCAAAAGTACAAAATTGCTGGCATACTAATGTTACAAGCCTAAGTCACAAAGCTCACTAACTGCATGCTATTATTTTAAGTCCATGTTACTAAACTCAGTTTGCATGCTAATATTACAAGTCCATGTTACAAAGCTCACTACCTGCATGCTAATATTACAAGTCCATGCTGCTAAGCTCACTACATGCATACTAATATTACAAGTCCATGCTACTAAGCTCACTACCTGCATGCTAATATTACAAGTCCATGTTACAAAACTCACTACATGCATGCTGATATTACAAGTCCATGTTACAAGCTCACTACATGCATACTAATATTACAAGTCCATGCTACTAAGCTCACTACCTGCATGCTAATATTACAAGTCCATGTTACAAGCTCACTACATGCATACTAATATTACAAGTCCATGCTACTAAGCTCACTACCTGCATTCTAATATTACAAGTCCATGTTACAAAGCTCACTACATGCATACTAATATTACAAGTCCATGTTACAAGCTCACTACATGCATACTAATATTACAAGTCCATGCTACTAAGCTCACTACCTGCATGCTAATATTACAAGTCCATGTTACAAAGCTCACTACATGCATACTAATATCACAAGTCCATGTTGCTAAGCTCACTACATGCATACTAATATTACAAGTCCATGCTACTAAACTCACTACCTGCATGCTAATATTATGAGTACATGTAACAAAGCTCACTACCTGCATGCTAATATTACAAGTCCATGCTACTAAGCTCACTACCTGCATGCTAATATTACGAGTACATGTTACAAAGCTCACTACATGCATACTAATATTACAAGTCCATGCTGCTAAGCTTACTACATGCATACTAATATTACAAGTCCATGCTGCTAAGCTTACTACATGCATACTAATATTACAAGTCCATGCTACTAAGCTCACTACATGCATGCTAATATTACAAGTCCATGCTGCTAAGCTCACTACCTGCATGCTAATATTACAAGTCCATGTTACAAAGCTCACTACCTGCATGCTAATATTACAAGTCCAAGTTACAAAGCTCACTACCTGCATATTAAATCCACATATCATTCATGCTTATTACTCAGGTAATTGCCATTACAGAAACACTTTACAACAATGAAACAAAACCCAAGCACATAGTTGTTGGATACGGGTGGAAAACTGGACCCCATTCTGTCCAAGAATAAGGGCATGACTTTTCAGCTCAACATCTATAGCAATATGTACACTGAGTGTTTACACCTGTGTAAGAACAACACCTCAGAAATAATAAAATATTTCAACTTGCTTTTGCACAAAGACTAGATTACAGTATTTAATCCTGATATAAACAACAAGATTAGGGATTTAAATCCATATGTATGATGAGTAAACTATTTGACTGCAATAAAAAATAAGATGTTTTTGGCATGGTATAATATTTGCAAATCATATTTCCAAATGTCTAACAATTTACAGTAATGATAAATACACTAAAACCTGGAGATGACACAATTTATTATGAATACGTTTATATATAAAAATATGGTTGTATATTAGTGATAGTATACAGTTATCTCAAGAAAGACCACTCACACAAAGTTTTTGGAAATGTTGCTGTTTGTGTAAAGAAAATTAATAATTTTGGTGTTGTCATAATAGAAAGTCACATACAGTTCTTGGCAAATAATAAAAAGTGCAACTTATCAATGTGTATATTGAGTAACCATGTCAAATGACACATTCTCTCCTTGATCAATCTGCTGATTGAGTTTGTGAAGATGCAATTAAATGTCTTAGAATGTCGTTCAATTCCAAAAACATTTTTAAGAGCATTGGTCTATTTTTCATCTACCAATGAAATTAGCTTTTTTAAATTAGTTACCTACATTTACTGGATTTTGATTGAGAAAAGTGAATCTTGCATAGATTCTGTATGTGCTTTTATGCATGAAGATTTATTGATTCACCACTTTTAAAAATGTTGACTTCTAATGCACATGTATTTAATTAATTTCCAATTTAATAGTGTGCAAAAATAAGGTAATATAAAAATATATAGGCATTCTGAGTAATGTAGACTTGAAGAAAAAAACTTGATTATCCCCATTAGAATCATCATCAGGATGTGACACTGCAATGTCATAAGAAGAAGGGAGTTAATTCAATCCTTCTCATTGTTCATGGCTGAAGCCAACATCATGCAACCCTGCAACAATTAACTTTTGGCAAATGTCTTGATTATTTAACTTGCCCAAACTGATAATTGGTATGAGAGGTTAGAATTTAACAAGGAATAATACAGTGATATTGAGTTTGATGGCCAGATTTCCCCTTTATCAAAATGTAGTAGTACTTGGTTTCTTGTATCCCACTTTGGTCTTTGACCTTTCTGTACCTATAATTTACACCTATGTAATTTATTGTAACTTAAAACAGAAACGGAGGCATAAATAAAGCAAGATGATAAATTTATACCAGTAGACCATGCAAAAAGCCTGACCTAGGGAAGGTTCTGGTACACACAGACTAATTTACAACCAAGTACTATGATATTAATTTGTACTGTAACTACCCTAAAAAAGCTTAAATCTGCCATGGCAAAATGGTAAATAATGAAGTAAATTTCACCTTGATTATCTTGAGAAAGAATGATTTATTGGTTTTTGTGTTTTATGGCACAGTACTGAGGCAATTGGAATAAAGTGTCTTACCCAAGGACAAAACAGTAGCCAACACTGGCTGATATGATGGTAGGTTCAAACTAGCACCCTTCTGGTTGTAAGTCATGCACACCAATCACTGAGCTGGTAAAATGTCACCTTGATAATGCCTGGCAAAGGAAGGCCTTCATATGCAGCATAGTTTGACCTTGAATATGCTGACACAGTTGATCTAAATATATCTGGCAAAGGTGATTATTATTCTAGCAAAGGGTGACCATGATGATAATGGTAAAGGTTGACCAAACAATACTGCACTGGAAAAGTCTGACTTCTGAAGCTGAATAAAAATGCAACATTTTTATATTCCTCATGAAGACTATAATTAACTATGTGGTTTATCTAAGAACTGCATGCACATAATCATCTTCATGATGTCACAATGGCTGGACTGGACTGTGCTGGAAAGTTTGACATGTTTTAAAGTAACTTTATTTATTTTTATTTTTTATAAATTTGTACCAGAGTAAATTTTCAAATGTTCTACTCCCGTGTATAATTTTATCTTTTCTGTTATCCTTTTACTGCAATATGTTGAGTATTAACTGAATAAAATAATATTTACCTGCAAAAGTCCATACTGATGGATTCAGCATTATTGAAGATAAGTGAAACTGGACAACTTGCCACATGGCATGTGTACAAGGATTTAACTGTTTTTGACTGGAACTTCTTCTCCCATTTGAATTCAACCTTCAACTCTGGGCACTTTCAATTCAGTCAGAATCATTTTACAGTGTTAGAGCTATCACCAGCAAGTAAATGAATGGATATTGATGCTGCAACCACATTCCCCTGGGTAACATGAAAAGTCTATTTATGAAACAGTGGTGACCACATTTCCTGTAGGCTAATATAAATGTCACAAACTGTGTTACAGAAATATTAAGCCAACAGATTAAGTTCAAACAGTTCATGTTTAAAAGAAAAGCAATTCATAAATTCATAAGAATATGTTCTGTAGCAATACAAATTCTCTTCGTTTTGGAAGGACCCAAATAATGATGTTTGCATTCAAGAAAACAAGAACAGGTTACAAGTTTGTCAGTTTCGAAATATTCAGAGCTGCCTACAACATTTTTTTGCAATATTGTACTTGTAACTAGTCACAGTTTTCAGGATACAAATTGAGAAAAAATAGTTTCCAGACCTTTTCCATACCCAATGTATAAATATTTTCATACCTCCCAAAGAACTCCAAAACTGTAGAATAAAACTTCTAATAATGAAAATCTGAGACTTTTTCAGGATTACTTAGTCATTTTTTTTCAATTTTTCAAGACATTTTCAAGAACAGGAAAATCAATTTTAAAATTTGAGACCTTTTCCAGAATTCCAGACCTGCACAGGAACCTTGTAATCATGTCTTGCTATGGGCACCAAGTTTCAAGTGATCTAGCAGAAACTACTTGTATGGAATTGACTGTAAACCTCAAATATAAAGAGTAAAATATCTATACTTTCTGCCTTTACATAACTTCCTGATCAAACAGGAGTCTCCCTGAGTGCAAATCAATCTCCTGGAGAGTGGTAGAGTTAAGTACAATGATGGAAATATTAAATTTATTGTGTTATTTGATCTTAATTGTTAAAAAGCAACAGACTTCATTCAGATATCTGAATAAAAACTAATACAAGTTATTTAGGATTATTTATTCAACAGTTTGCTAACAAGTAATGTACAGGAGAATTATCGTTTTTTAAAAACAAGGTGTACCATGGCATGAGGCCAAAGGGTGACTGAGGTAAAGTCCAGTAAGGAATACATCATCAGTAGAGAATTATATGCAAAAGAAACTATAACAACAACAATATTGCATGTATGTAATCTATGAGGGTACAGATGGTACTATACCACAATATACCAGGTATCAGTATAATGAATGAAAAGACCCCCATAACCAGCTAGATGGGCTGCAGGATCATATGGCTCCATTAAAGTATCATCCATACATGTTTGTGTGTGAGGTTATTCTGGGTCAGTCAAAAGAGATGGTAGAAGGGAGTGTGGTTAAGCACAGGATGTGGAATTTGGCCATTCTGATGTATCATAAACGGATTTCAAGCATGAATTTTGTACTTGAGCCAGTTTCAGTACAGTTTCATTGTAAATTAGAGGAAGGCATAGAGGGGTGTAAAAGCTTTTGTAAAATGTGATAATCCAACTTTGTACAAGTTATTTTTAAAAAACCTCTTTATCTTAGTAAATTTTATGTAGCAGACGTTTCATTTACAAAAATATTCCACATCTTAACACATTAACCTGAAAATCGAGTAGGAAACACATTTTGAAAGCTATTTCTGAATAGACTCGAAAACACCAAATCCCTGGTCATCTTTCAATAATATACTGCCTAGTGGTGTTAGAAACATCAATTTTCATTGGCTATTTGATTCGCGCATAAGCAGAATGGTAAAAGTTGGACTTCTTTTTCTTTTTTTTCTTCTTTTTGTTTGCTAAACGGAGCCATTATTTTTGTATGGAGACCACTCTTTATTCCAAATGCCCATCTTGTCCTACTTTTTGCAAAGGCTCATCTGTCTGTTTGCAGTTCATACCAGTCTGCCTTAGATCTGAGACCAAAAAGTCTAAAATCCGGACACAAAATCGGATTCCGACCACGGGTGAATTTTGGGTAAAAAAAAGTCGAGTCCAAAAAATGAGGTTTTTCTATCTGCATTTTGTAGTGCAACTAGATATTCCAGATTATTTGGTATCATTGTAGAGCTACATCTGTCTACCTTTCTATAATACCACCCACTTTAGTGTATTATGCATGACCATGATGCTACAGAGCTCGGTAGTAGGCTACTACCTCCTGCCCCGTAAAGTCGTTGCTAGAGGTTAATGTGTTAAAAACCTGGCATTGGCACTGTTGCTAGAAATGTTTGACTTTCTTTCTATAATTATTTATTATATATTTCATAGTTATTTTGAAAAATATGTCAGTGGCAGAAAATTGATATCATCACAGAGGCATTACCACTTTTATTGCCACAATGGCAATATCACTTATGGAACTAATTTCTTTCTCCATCTAGGAAGTATATCTGCCCTTATGTGTGTTACTGAAACCCATATTTCAAAACATTTCATTGTTCTTCTTTTTTGCTTTTTCTCTTTTACTCTCCTGCCCTTCCTGTCTCTCCCTAGACATCAGTATGTACAGATCTTAAAATGTGTCAATTGTACACCCTCTAGTGTGTAGTATGCCTTCTAGTGTGTAGTGTATGCCTTCTAGTGTGCATTTATGCTATCAGTGAGGTGCCATCAATAAATGCCTAAAGACTAACTCCAACCAGAAAAACTAGACTTCAAATATTGACTATAATAATTAATTTTCTACATAAATCAAGGAAACTGTCAGTGACTGTACCTGGCCTGTTGCTATGTGTCACCCATACAATATTGTATACCTGTAATATTCTATGACAAACAGTACTGTATACCTGTTATATTCTATTACAAACAGTATTGTATACTTGTAATATTCTATGACAAACAGTATTGTATACCTGTAATATTCTATGACAAACAGTACTGTATACCTGTTATATTCTATGGCAAACAGTATTGTATACTTGTATTATTCTATGACAAACAGTATTGTATACCTGCAATATTCTATTACAAACAGTATTGTATACTTGTAATATTCTATGACAAACAGTACTGTATACCTGCAATATTCTATGACAAACAGTTTTGTATACTTGTAATATTCTATGACAAACAGTATTGTATACCTGTATTAGTCTATGACAAACAGTACTGTATACCTGTAATATTCTATTACAAACAGTATTGTATACCTGTAACACTGGTCAACAGTGAAATCATTACTGACTTGAAAAGGCCCTAATCTGTAGTATTTTGGTGTGCCGAACACGAATATAACCGTGAAAAATTTGTATTGGCTCTCGTTTTGAAGATATTCATATACCTCATTTTCTATGTTTCACTGTGTAAATTTCTCCAGTAGGACTGCAGCAACATCCGGAATAATGATGTAACATTGCATAATACCATCATGCTCACATCATCCACAGTTGATTGCATCATTTTCTGATGCAATGCAATACTAATGCCATGCGGCTGCTGAAGTAAGTTGACGTCAGCAGTGTACTATACATGTGTAGGCCTATTATACTAATGCCAGGCGGCTGCTGAAGCTGACGTAAGCAGTGTACTATATAAAGCCCAATCAGATAGGTTCAGCATTTAAAATATTTTAGACGTTGTGCGAGACAGTTCAAGCTACTGTTACATAAAACTTATTATTTTATCCATTTACGTACAATAAAGAACAGTAATGCCTCGAAAGTGTGTTAATACCGCGGACAATTTTTGCTATATTTGTGGGGAAGTGACATTTGCCAACCAGAAGAAAAGTATCAATTCTCAAGTGAAGAAGGCATATCATCTTTACTTCGGATGCAAGGTTGGTGACCAAGACAAGCCTTGGGCTCCGCATATATGCTGTGCTACATGTACAACACAGCTTTCACAGTGGTTGAATTGCAAAAGGTCATCAATGCCGTTTGCAGTCCCAATGGTGTGGAGAGAGCCAAGCAACCACCTAAATGACTGTTACTTCTGCTTGGTTCCTCCTCTTTCCGGCAGAATAACGAAGCGAAAGAAGTCGAGAATAGTCTACCCAAACATTCCGTCTGCATTGAGACCAGTTCCACATGGTGAGGGACTTCCTATTCCAGAACCTCCAGCAGAATATTCTCTTGATTCATCTGACGAAGACAAAGGTGAGTCGACCTGTTCTTCTCCTGGTCCATCAGCATGCAGTGATCCAGATTTTCACTGTGGTGCATCATCAACCCCACACAGAATAACACAGGAAGAACTAAATGACCCGATTCGTGATTTGGACTTATCAAAGAACAAGGCAGAATTGCTAGGATCAAGACTCCAACAATGGAATCTTCTAGAAGAAGATGTCACAATTACTGCATATCGAAAGCGCCACCAGCAATTGGAGCCTTTCTTCAGAAAGGAAAGTAATCTGATATTCTGTTCCGATATTGAGGGCCTCATGAATGCTTTAAAAATCACTCATGACCCACAAGAATGGAGACTATTTGTGGACTCTTCGAAACTGAGTCTCAAGGCTGTGCTTTTGCACAATGGAAACATTCTTCCATCTATTCCAGTAGCGTATGCTGTCCACATGAAAGAGACATACGATAACTTAAGGCAGCTACTGAATTCCATTGAGTATAACAAGTACAGCTGGCACCTCTGTGGTGATTTGAAGGTAGTTGCCCTTTTAATGGGACTGCAGCAAGGATATACAAAATACATGTGTTTCTTATGCGAGTGGGATAGCCGAGCAAGGGAAATGCACTACATGAGGAAGGAATGGACTCACAGGCAGAATGTAGCCATTGGAGAGAAGAATATCCAACACCCAGCTCTGGTTGAGGCTCAGAAAATCTTGCTACCACCCCTTCACATCAAACTAGGTTTGATGAAGAACTTCGTGAAAGCCATTGACCGGACTTTGCCAGCATTCCGATACCTGCATGAAAAATTCCCTCGACTCAGCGAAGCAAAGATTAAAGAGGGAGTTTTTGTGGGTCCTCAGATTCGAGAGCTTTTCAAAGATGACCGGTTCAACAACTTGCTGGAAGGTGACGCGAAACAAGCATGGAATGCTTTTCGCCTAGTTTCTACAAACTTCCTCGGAAATGTTAGGGCAGAAAACTATAAGGAACTAGTAGAAGACATGTTGATGAAGTATAAGAAACTTGGCTGCAATATGTCTCTAAAGATTCACTTCCTTCATTCCCATTTGGATTTCTTTCCTAGCAACTGTGGTATTGTTAGTGATGAACACGGCGAACGTTTTCATCAAGATATCGCAACAATGGAACAAAGATACCAGGGAAAATGGTCCACTACAATGCTGGCTGACTACTGCTGGACACTCCTCAGAGATGCTCCCGAACAGCTGTACAAGAGACAGGCGAAGAAATCTAAGATGTAGTCAATGACTTGATTTTTTATAGGTAGGCTATTACAGTTGACCTTTTACTATTGGAATGCATTTCGTTATGTAAACATTAATTTCTTGCAGATTACAAAAAAACTTGAGCCAATTTTGCAATTTGACTGTCATATTCGTGTTCAGCACATAAAAATTGATAAGAATTGACTAATTTTATTTCAGTAACATGACTTTTGTAAAAATTTGTTGTCCAGTGTAATATTCTATGACAAACAGTACTGTATACCTGCAATATTCTATGACAGACAGTATTGTATACCTGTAATATTCTACGACAAACAGTATACATTTTTTTAAGAAGCAAATTAGTGATTAAATACACTTTTTTAAGTAGCAATTTTAACTTGTATCACAATTTTATTTGAAAATGATGGATAAATCAGGTGTTGATTGCAAACTGACATTACATGACATTTAAAAATTTGGATACTGTGTCCACAAGTAAGTCAAACTGCATCTATCTATGTATATCAACACTGATGCAGTCACTCTTGACTATTAAACAGTGGGTTGTGCTCGGTCAAGAATATAGGAAATAAGGTAGTGGTATGACAGGTGGAAGAATAATGGCAATAATAGGAAAGGTAAAAATAAGTGAAAGAGTGTCAGTCTACATTTACGTCATTCATACTCAGACCATCATCATGCAAATAGTTACATGAACCTCAACTGGCACAGCCCTGCAAATCCCTATGTCTTACTTGTAGGTCTAACTGTATTAAAATGTAATAATGAAAAGTTCCTGGTGGTGAGATTCCAAGTCAGAGCTTCTGCAACTGTTGCTGGTACTCTGTTCCATATCCCTATTGTCTGTTGAAAGAAGCTGAATTTGAAAGAGTCTGTTGATGCTAACTTCTGTATAAACTTCTTGGTGTGATTTGCCCTGGTTTTAGGCTAGATGCTATGAACAGTTTGTCTGCTAGTATGTCCTGCTACACTATCTTGAATAACCTTCTCAGCTAGGCCTTAGTTGGCCTCAGCTCTTGCAATTCCCACTGCAGATGATCCAGCATGGCACTAAAAATTGCTAATATTTCTTTATTTGTTTGTAGTGTGTCTAGCAGCCCTCCTCTGAACCATCTCTATATTGTTTATCAGGTCTTTGTTAGGTAGGTCCACATGGTTGAGCAGTACTCAAGAGCAGGTCACACAAGCAAGAAAAATGCTGCGCTTTTGACTTCCTAGCTGCTGATTTGGAAGTTGCAGTGCAGAAAACCAATGATGCTGTTCCCTTTTTTCACAAACTTATTTATGTGACATTTCCAAGACAGGTCTTTAGAGAATTCCACCCCAAAATACTTTGTTGCATACTCTGTAAGCTGATTAATCAGCCCCTCAAATGTGACTATACTGATTTATGGTTTAGAAACTGATATCACCTATTCATTAAAAGCAACAAAACTTTGCAGAAAATTTTGGCTGAACACATCACTGTATGTTTTATACACTTACCGATATTTCTCATGGCTGTGGGGGCTACCATCAGTTGACGGGTTCTTCTGGTGACATGTACATTATGTTTCCAGAGCAAATCTTGTCTGGTGACTTGTAAAGTCATGTGGAAGAGCACAACCAACTGTCCTGTAGTCATTTTGAATTTCACACTAGATATGGATGTTACCAATTATCGGTATGTGTCTAAAGTGTATGCAGGTTTGTTTCAGAAAGATCTGCATGTAGCAAATTTGCACATTTTAATGAATGGGTAACATCATACCCACATATTGTCCATCAGTATCAACACAGATCTGGGGGTTGATTTATTAGACTACATACTCTGTGGCTACTTGTACCCCTTGTAGTTGGACATGACTGGAGGTTTCTTACCTAAGGATGATACAACTATATGCGAGGAAGGAACAGCCCTTGTTCTTTACTAGAGAGTCAGTTGGTTCAGGTCTTCCTGTAGGATTCTGCAACCATTGGCACTGTTGATATTCCAGCAAACTATACAACTGTTACTTCTATATGGTCTTAACTAAGTAACAGAAGAGAGAGAAAACCAACATTTTTGTAAAATTCAACAAATAATTGGTTTCCCAAGAATAAAGAGTGAAAATTTAGAATAAACTTACAGCAATGCAAATTAAGTCCACAACATTCCTGAAAGTTTCAAGTACAAGTTGAAATGTATAATGTTCCAACTGAATTCCAGTGGTATTCCAAAGAAGTTCCATATACTGAACGTGCTGATTTGCCTGTAGTCTCAAATACGCTAATGTGCCAGTGGCCTGTAGTGTAGTGATGTGCTAACCATCTTTGATGTATCGCAATTAAAAAATCCATATATGTCCTTGTCTGAATTCAATATAATTTCAAATTTCAAGTCCAATAATATTATTGAGCACTTAGTAATTACAGTGAATAAGAATTTGAATAAATAATAACAAAACACTAAACACAACAATAAGACTGATTCGGCTTATGATGCTAATGCAAGAATGTTGTTGTCATTGTTGTAGGGTTTGAAACCATTTTTCAGCACAAGTTAGGCTACACATGGCAGCCAGGAAGAACCTGGGAGAATCCCTAAAAGAACCAACAACCCATGAGAAGCTACTGGCAAGCTTTCTCACATTCCCACATTGCTTAAATCCAAGACTCGAACCCATGCAGACAGAGGTGAGATGGCAGTGATTCGTAATGTTCAGCGCTTTAGACCACTAGGCCACTCAGTGCCTCAAGGCAAGAATGAGTAAATTTTCAAGTTAACAACATTATATATAAAAGCTAAGACACAAAAAATGAACCAGAATGAGGGTCAAAAGTTCATTTCTAGAACATTAAAAGTTGTCAACAAGACAGGGTCTATGACTAAAATTATAATAAAAAAACACCACAAACATCAGGTACAACATGTTTTCCGATGGGGTATACCAATATCTTAGACTCAGTTTAAGATTAAAATGTTTACTTCTATTGCAAATTATCCAAATGTTTAATCTATTCTCACAGAGAAATGTTAGCTATGTATTATGTTGTTTACAAAATAAATGGCCCTATTCAGGCACACACTGAACTTGATTTTGGACAAGGTCAAGTACAAAATACAAATGTATGAAACATATATCATTAAAAAAGCCAACAATTAATACAAATTAAATATACATAACACATTCATCTTAAATTAGCCTTGTGCAGGATTTGATGTTTGATGGTAGATAATTGATGAACACCAGGATGAGGATGGAACCTAAAAACACTCCCTTGAGTTACTCTGCTAACAACCAGTGCTGGGTCTGATATAACCCTCTATATGTCAGAAAATCTGATCCATTTCAGAGCATTACCCACTGTGGTGACCATATTGGATGCCATTTCAGAGCATTACCCACTGTGGTGGCCATATTGGATGCCATTTCAGAGCATTACCCACTGTGGTGGCCGTATTGGATGCCAGATCAGAGCATTACCCACTGTCGTGGCCATATTGGATGCCAGATCAGAGCATTACCCACTGTCGTGGCCATATTGGATGCCAGATCAGAACATTCATTTAAGACATAGAAGACACCACAAGAAGTCTTCTGGTAAAAACACATACTGACATGATTTTCTGTTAAGAAGTATCAATAAGAAGAATTTCAAAAGTGCTGTTAAGATGGCCATATTAAAAAATACTGCTAGAATTTTGTGGCCCCTGCCCCACCTACCTACCTCCGAAATGGGTGGGAATGGGTAAATTCAATGTCAAATGGTGGCTGATGAGTGATGGCATTATTATAAGTATATGAACACCTGATTCAAATAAGCATTTAATGACTCTATTCTTGGACAATAAATGCCTAAATGACAAAGTGCTTGTTATTTCTGTATCATCACTTCCTATGGTATATTCAGCAATTTGTGTAATCTTTCCCCATTTGGATTTTAAAAGTTGAACAAATCTCAGTAACTTTTCAAGAAACCTATGATCCCATGGACTGGTGGCATCTCAGAATATTGGATGTCTTATCAATTTCATTTAGAATCAAACTAGGCATCATGAGAAGCCTTTTAGTTAGAACCCTATGCTCACATGAACATCCATTCAGGAGGAGATGCGATAAAATTTTCAAGATGATGAACTAGACATCATAAGAAGTCATACTGATGGCTTCCTATTCATAACGAGTAGCAATAAAATAATTTCAAGATGGCTGTCATGTTTGCCATATTGGCTGTCAGATCAGCACTGTAGTTATTGAGGACCAACTAGACACCATAAGACAATTAAACTTCATGTTGATATGATACTCTATTTAAGAAGAGTAAAAATAACTAGAATTTCACATTGGCTGTGTACCAGCCATATTGGACGTTTTAGCAAACCCATTTCTATTCGGACCAGCTAGAAATGATATTATGTCTTTTAATAAAAACTCGAATCAATATTGCTTTCCTTTCAGGACAAAAAGTAATAACAAAATTTTCAATATGGCTGCTGGATGTCAAATTGGCAGCATTTTCATTAAGGACCAACTAGACATGATAAGAAATCTTTCAGTCGAAACTCCATCTTCAATAGAAAGATTTTCAAGATGGCCACCATAATGAATGTTCTAGCAGTACTGTTTTCTTTTAGTGACCAACGAGACCTTGGGATGTGAGTGGATGTAAAGTTACATAGTAATCTTCTAAGTAATTCAGGATCAGCAGCAACATCAAACTTGTGTTACCAGATGGACGGGTGACAGATAATGACAACAAGCCTTGCCATAAGCTCCTCTTGTCTATGAGCAGAGATCAAAATTAAATGAGCAAAGTGATTTGTTGACATGCACATCAACAGAAGATGACCATAATGTTTACCAAGTTTGATGGTGACCAATAAAAAGATAAGACTAGTTATGTCCACAAGATTTTGTTCCAAGCTGTATTCAGCTGTAAGTAGAAAAAGTCAATAACTCTTATAAAAATGCACGAACATTGTGATTTGATTTTGTATGTACATTTTGAGGTGATGACCACACAATAGACAAAGTTTCACGGCAATCCACCAAAACCTGTAACTAGCTGTGTTCACAAGATCGTGTGAGGGACATAAAGATATGCAGATAGACATGAAGAGTCCTATACACACCCATATCTATAGATATTAATATAAATGGAAAGAACACAACAATTAACACTACACCATAAACCATTCCAAGAATGAAGCTCTTCCAGATCCTTTCATGAGAAAAATGTGTTTAACATTTAAATTTTACAAGCAGCTCTTATTTTCTCTGTTCCCAAAACATACTTTATACTTGAAATAACTTTTATTTAAAAAATTTAGCACACAAATGCATACCAACACTATCAAGAGCGGTATATTGCTGTGCTTTGAGTAGATATAGGATAGTCAGTCAAGCAGTTTAAAGTGCTGAATACACTAAAACGGCAAAAATATAAAAATGAAACATGCTAATTAATGTTACTGTGTTTTACTACTAAAATACAAATTTGAAAGCTACTTCTACATGAGTTTACATGGTATCTGTGTGTAATACCTGCTCACTACATTTATCATGTCCAGTATCTACAGCCCTCTTTTTGGGAGGGGGATGCTATCAGACCCAAAGAGATGAAAGCCCTGTGCAAGTAAACCCTTTCAATATCGGAGCAAAGGGCTGCTGACATATTGTCTTTAAAAAGTAGCCTGAAAGATGTAAGAATGGAGTAACAAAGGTTACTGACTTGCCTCTTCTGGAACTTGGAGTCTTGAGAAAATGCAGGAACAAAACAGACACTATCATCTGAATCCTGAAACATAAAATACAGATCATTGATTTCTTATATTTTACCATCTGGAAACATTAGAACCTAAGACATCTCAGGAAGATAAAAAAATTACAAGGAATACTAATTTCAAAGCACGGAGTTACCTAACTTGTTATCTAGGAAACAATTTCCACAGGTGGAAATCTGGACCTAAGAAGCAATCTGTGAATGCAGACATTAAACATGAAATCTATGATCGTTAACAAACCCATACATGCAGAAATTTGCACAGAAAATTTTGGACATTAACCAATGAATGGAAATGAACTAAAAAGTAGGAACTTGTAAAATGGTATCATATGTTTTGCTTTGCTTTAATCCAGTGTTGTGTGATGACTAAAAGAGGTTGATAAATTAAAAAATAAAAGCATGTACAAGGATATAGAGAAGAGCATGCTTCTTTTCTTTGCTTTTTTGTTCACGCTTCTTTTCTTTGCTTTTTTGTTCACACATTTGTTTGCCACCAAAGAAAAACAAAATATTTCAGGAAATATTATATTTTTCTCATTGTGTATTTAACTACAAGCCTGGTATGATTATTCTGAGAAAGAAATATCTGAATTGGTATTTTGTTCCACTGAGAAAAAAAAGTTAAAAATCTTGGTTTGCCAAACATTTTTGCATGCTTAAGTTTAAGTGTAAAATTCATTTAATTGCCTGCATGCAGACACTGACAGTCTAACTTCAAATGCTGCCATTTGAAATTTGTCATGATAAATATACACATAAAATGTCGCATTAACATTGATTCGGACGCTGAAAATTTTGTGGAAGAAGTTTTAAAATATCAACACACAGACTGTCTGCAGAAGTATTAACTTTTGCAGAGACAGGTTGGCATGTTAATGAAACATTCTCGGTTCATCGTGGTTTCTTTGATGCATCCAGATCTGTCCAAAGGCTTGTTGAATAACAACATGTATTCCTGTATTAATAGAATTTACTAACATCTCTTGCTAAATTACAGCATAAGTGACATGAAGCAATCTTAAGTTAGGTTCACAGTGACTCTACTTGCCATGTCCATGGCTGTTAGTATTCAGTTCATGTTTGTATGGACACTGCCTTGTGACATGAGTGGTTCTTATGTTATGAGCCTATGCTCTTAAAATAAGTTACAAAAAAGAGTGAAAAGCAACAAGCTTTGTAAAATTCAACAAATACTTAATTTCCCTAAAGTACAAAGTAAAAATTTAATTTAAAAAAAAATTATGGTACTAAGAACTTAATTCTAAATTAGTCCTAGAAATAGACACAAGTCCTAATAATAAAAGCTCTGAATAAACTTTAGTGGAAATCCAAATTAAGTCAAACACTGAAGGTCTTAATGTGCCTGTGGTGGCCTGTATTGTGCTGTTTTACCAACAGTCTTTTGTTGTAGAAAGTCCATTATGAAATTTATAATATCTAACCTGGACTATGTCAGGTATGCCATGTATATTGTAAGGAATTCCAATAACCTAGACCCAGATTCAACTAAACTCTGTTTACTTCTATTAATAATGATGCTGATTACACAGCAAATATTTTAGTTATATATTAGTTATTTACAGAATAAAATAAAATAATCGATAGTTCAGGTCAAGTAGAATTTTTATATATTTTGGACAAGGTTAAGTCCAACATACAATGTTACATGATAATAGCATATAATGAAATAAAAAAAAAATTATTTAAAAAACCTAACTGACAAATAATGCAAAGTAATATACATAATACTGATAAATATATACCTTTTATTTTAATCTTTTTAATGCAGGAAGAAAAGGTGGCCATATTTGATGCAGAAACATTTACTATTATTTGCCTTTACTGGACAAATATATGCAGTCCTGAACAGATGAAAATACATTCTCCAAGGAGATATGAGGCATGTCCTTTCACAGTGTTCAGTGGTTCCAAATAGTCACAAATGGAAAAAATGATCTAACAGTATGCTAAGAGGCAATTTTGGCAAATACATCATAAAATGAGCCCAACATTTTACGTTTTGTAAAAGCTTCTGTTTACTGTAAAATGGGACCATACTATTGTATATTTCATGTACTTCCAGTTCGTAATGAAGACTATTGCAGAGCTGTTTCCAACAATGCTTAACCGCCAAAAAATAAATGCTGTTTCGCAATAATCTTCACATGTATGAATTAGTCCATAACACTTTCTGAATGTTTGTAAATCCCACACCACCCTGAACTGCAGAAGGGAGTAATTGTTGCTTTGCTGCTGTTCTTCACCATCCTTTGATCTTTCTGCCTTTTCTGTCTTTCTCTGGTCTCTATATATTCTGCAGGTTGTTTACAGGAAATCCGTGTGATCTCTATGCCTACATACAGCTCTTTTGTGATCTCTTTACTCTGTCTACCATTTGTGTTTAATCTGTGTCATGGCACAATGTCCCTAGATTATGCCATGCTCCCCAAATTTGTCTCCTTGAACATGTAAAAAGTTTTCAATCTCCAGGCTGTTTTGGTCCACTGGGCATCATTTTCTCCAGATTACCAAGAAACCATAGAAGTCATGGAAAACTGAATTGCAGGATAGCGAAGGGCCTTAAAGTCAGTATGCTTTCTTTCAGAGTTGGTCAAATCTGGACTAGAATCATATCTATAAACTTGAAAGCCTTTAAAAAGAGGAACCTTTCTGTCAATTTGCTCAAATTCTGTTGAATGATTTTATAGAAAGCCATTTACTAGTTTGTATGCATTTTATAATGGTGGACATACTTGATTGTCAATCAGCAAAATTTCCACAAAAATTAAAAGCACTTTTCTGAGAAAGGTGGTTGAATCCTGTTGGGAGTTTTGGAGCAGTCATTTTAGGGTTTCTATTTATAGCAATGGTGGCCATATCTGATGATGGATCAGCATTATGCATTTAATTTTAAAGCCCATCAGGCCAAAATGCTTTATGTTAAATTTGGACAATTCTATTGAAAAAAGTTTTTGATAAGTTATTTAAAGACTACTGGTATTCTATTTTTAATAATGATAACCATCAGCATAACTTGAAAACTTTTAAAGTTTTTAAATTCACAATGCTTTCTGTAAAATTTGGTCCAGTTCTGTTGTTTGGAGAAGAAGTTTTTTTAAGGATGATCTGTAATGTTTGGTCAGAATTGGTGTGGCAGATTTTGTGATGAAGTTTAAAATATGCTTAGTAATTGCTGATGTAAGCATTACAAAATGAATGATGTTCAAAAATGAATGACATTCATTGGACTCTGGGCAACTCCTTATGTTCACTAGGGTTTATGGTCAGCTTAGAAAATTTCCTATATATTTTAACAGATTATAGAAAAGCATTAAACCTGTTGTTTTACAAATATTTCAATCAATGAATGAAACATTAATATTTAAATTTTGAAAATTTCCTTTTTATATCAGACACATGGATGAACCTAGAACAAATCAACCCAAAACAGTGCAAGTTGAGACAAACTAATCCTTTGTTGCACCACTGCCACACTAACCCACATTGATCAAAGGTTTGGACTACACCTGACAATTTGAAACCCTATTAATACCTTGGAAAACTGGCTCTATCAAACCACCTCTTTTCATCCAGATGCAAGATAGGTAATTACAGTATTAGTACCTTTTATACTTTCTTGAAAGGTAAGGACAACATCAAATTGCACAGATCCAGATCTGCCATCCGATAATGTACTTGCAGATCTAGGTCTATGCAATTTGTTAGGAGAAATCAGTAGAACAAACAATAAAGATACTGATCAGCCACTACATTATTCAGTTACAGCTGAGGGTCTACATTGCTTACAGTTGGACTTGACTTGTAAGAGGGCCTATATAGTAGAATTCATCTGAGGGGTAAAGATCTTGTTAATATTTCTTTCTGACAATGGTAACCTTTTTAATCCCCATAATGGTATCGTGGGTACAATTTCAAACTACACAGACCCAGTCCTGCCAATGATTATGCAATTGCAGACGTGGTTCAACACAATTTGAAGTTGAATTGGACTTATACAGGAGTATATAGGGTAAATGTGCATAATTCACGTAGAATTTCTCTGAAATGTCTGGAAAGCTTTTGCATACATAATCAGACCTATTTGAAATAAGTAAAATATAACACTAACAAATACTGAGGTAAAAGGATTAAAGTCAATTAATTAAGTTGTAAATAAGTTTAAAGAAAATATGTTAATGTTATATCACACAGCATTATCTTGTAAAGAACAAAACAAAATAACATTCATGTAATTTCCACGTTCAATATACTTTTATTGCATATAGCTAGAATTTTGTTCAAGCAAAGACGTTGACAGATATTCACAGGTTGTTGGCTATAATGCTAAACCCAATACATGTACTGGGCAGTCCTAGGTTTGAACCCTGCCCTAGGCAAAGACTTGAAGTACTTCCTTGAATATAACATGCAACCAATAGCAATCAGCACAGACCCAGATCTACTGTTACATAATTCAGTGTCAAATTAAGGTCTAAGCCACTAACAAATGGGTAGACAGAATGAATGCATACAGAACATTAGTGACATTAGCCAATTACAATGTGAAAAGTGGGACATTTAAAATGGATATCACCCTGTAAAATTCTTGCATTTTTGGCTCTTCGATTTCACTAGGGCTTTTCTCATGGATCTAAACTTGTTTCAGCATAACAATTGTATAAATTTTGTATACTGTACCTCCATCACCAAGACAACCTGTCTTCAATAAAATATAAACAGTTTATCACAAATGTTATTAAACTGGAAACTTCATTTTGGTAACAGCTAAGTTTCTTTCTTTCTGTTTGTTTTAATTATTTTTTATAATTTTTGTTATAATTATGCTGTATAATGTATAAGAAAGGAAATGTATTAAACTTCCAGCAAAAAATAACAGGCCTACCAAAAAGATTCAACCTTTGCACCCTTTGGGAAACAAGACTGCAATTACATAATCCAACCTGTCCATGCAAATAATGTCATGTAGCTCCTTCTACAGAGTCTAAAAGAGTGACTTCAAGCCTATGGATATAACTGGGGCTGCTCTGTAGATATGCAGAGCAGGTTTAGAATTTTGGGATTATGCTAGAGGTGGTGGTAATTTTGCATTATGTATAAAAATAACACCCAAATCTACATATCATGCCTGTGAAATGGCATGCAATTACCAACCCAGGTGTCATCAAAATCGGTGGAGAAATAGTATAGTATGAGGCCTGGTGGCATCAAGTTGTGGCTCCTGGATCATAACTTAGAAACCATCAAGATCCTCACGTTATAATCCATAAATGCCTCCTCCTCAATAACTCTTCAGCAATGGGGTCAATAAACATCAACTGCTCCACAAGGGTGCATGACAGTGAGGGAGACTTAAATTTTGGTGAACACTTACGGTTGGTTGGGGCAGGGTGCTTGGGGCACCAGCAACTTTTGTTGTACATAAGAATTATTATCTCTTCTTCAAAGATTATTACAATGGATTTTAATATTATTGGATATTAAGCCTTAAGAAGTCAATCAATGTTAATAAATCAGTTTTAGAGAATTTTAATATAAATGAAGCTGACATGCAATACTCACAAATTCATGCATCTGGTAAAGTCAGAGTTGCCTACCTCTCAGAATAAAAGCATGTGTATGCATTGTAAGAAAAACACAAATAAATTACAGTCACATGGCTAGAATTATGCTCATTAGGTGCCAGTGCTAAAACATTAAATATGTTGCACTTTGTTCATTCCTCAAGTTAGCCATTTTAAAAATTACAACGCACGTACACTTCTTCATTAATAGCATATGGCAATGACAGAGAACAACTCCATGCTATTTCTACTAAGAAGAAAGAACAAGGTTCCTGCCACAAATAAATTTCCAGACCTCCCAAGAGACTCGGAATCTGTATGCTACAACTTTTCCCAAACGTAAAAGAGCAGTCGCATTACTTGTTTCCAGCTAAAACGGTGGTAACAATGAAAATTTATAACTTTGTAAAGACTTTTCAGTCCTTTTTCAATTTTTCCAGACATCTTTAAGACCTGGAAAAGCAGTTTTCAAATGTTGGACCTTTCCTCCAGAATTCCAGACCTGTGCAGGAACCCTGTTATAAATAAAGTTGGCACATGGCAGTTGCACTGTTCCAGAAACTACATCTAGACTGAGAAAAAAAACACTGGCTGAAAAAGAAAATCAGATGATAAAAATATCTACATTTAATTACAACTTGCAAGCCATTAGCTTGAATGCAATACTGCATATTTTGAAGAACAATCCACAGATTAGGCAAAGGCAAAAACTTGGGAGTTGTATTCAGTGTGTGTGATTTTTGACAAGAAATTATGCAGATCTAGACCCGAATATTACCATGTTGTTGGCATTATTCATATATCTTAACTGATTGGAGACAATTAATCTGTTAATTGGGTTGTGTCATCATCTCCAAGAAGAATCATTTAGTTCTCAACAGTTAGCAACATAAAGACAATCCTGCATGCTGAATGAGCACTCAGTTAGGTCTCCAAGTACTCTTGGTTTTTTGCCATAACTTCCATCAGACTCTTTTCACATTTGAATAGAAGAGGACATATAACATTTAAAATAATTACACTGAAACCAAACTGAAAGATGAAATTAAAACGAAAATTTCAATTAATAAGGCTTATTTAATTGGCATTTATTTTTAACTTGTTTCCACCAGTAAGAACTTAATAATAGTTTTCATGTATCACTATTTCCTCATATATTTTTGTTATTTTACCGAGAAAATATTTTAAAAGAAAATCTTACAAAATACTTTTAATAAAATTGTCATCTTAAATGACAACTCCAACATTCTGCAAACTAGCTACTCTTTTTGATGATAAGTGATATTTTGAGCTTTCAAATCTATAATTTTTCACATTAAGCAATTTTTGCCATTTTAATAAGAAAAGGATGTAACCTAAACCCGCTGACATGTTTTAAACAGGTTCACAAGTTTCATGTGCACTAAAATATATTTTACAAACAATCAAGGTTCTTTGTAAGTCTCATCCTGAAATCAAATGAGAATTTAATTTTTTGTCTGTGGGCATCAGTTTGTGGTTTGAAATAAATTACCTTTTCTGGGTGCCTGTATTTGTAGAGTGTCTACAGTGTGTCTGTCTTTTAAACAGGAATGACACCTTTCACTTGGTCTTGAAATATGTGGTTTGAAGCAAGCATGAAATTGACAAACAATGGTACACCACAAATAAATGGAAATTTACAGTATTTATGAAGATCAATTATACATGCCATATATAATCAATGACAAATCAAGTCCAACTGCAAACTGCACAGACCCAGATCTGCCACTGCATAATACATCACTGATCTGGGTTTATAAAGTATTGTAATGAGTAATCAGTAGAACAAACAACACAGAACCTAATCATCCAGAGCTTTATCAGATGGCAGATCAGGGTCTATGTTGTTTTGTGGTTGGACTTAACTTATAATTAAGTACATATGGTATGTTAGCATCTGCTTGTTTACATTCTATGTAAAAGTTAAATATATATTCGTTTACAATCGTTCTGTAGTGATTTGGACTATATATCTGAAATGTCCGATAAATTTACACCTGATATTTACCCTTTTAGTTAACTTTATAAAATATTTAATTAAGTGAATTCTGACAGGTATAACTTATTACCATAACAATATATTTAGGCCACATTTATGTAGATCAATACACACATGTTACCATCTCTTGTATGGCCTTTTTGGCAAAGATTCAATATTGTTTTGTCTTCAGAATTCTAATATGACTGACTAAATTTTTGAAATACCTCAAAAAAATTCTCACAGAAAAAGGCCCCATTCTTTTTATACAATTGCTGAATATTCTATTGTATGATACTGTGTTATTGTACCTTTGACGTGGAAAAAAACAGTAAGATATTCCCCCTCTCAAGTTTTCCCCAATGTTATTTAACCATTATAGTGCAAAAGTTACCATGTGTACTCGCTTATAAGTCAAGTCAAACTGCAAACAACAAAGATCCTGATCTGCCATAGCATAATGTCTGCAGATCAGGATCTAAGTTGTTTGTTCAACTGATTACTCTTAACAAACTGCACAGACTCGGATCTGACAGCGCATTATGCAATGGCTGGTCAGTGTCTGTGCCGCTTGCAGTTGGACTCATCTTGTAAGTGAGTAGATGTGATATTTGACACTCCAGGAATAACTCCTAAATGGAGTATGGTGTTATCTAAACCTTCCTGCATGATCTCAACAGAAAATGTCACTGACTCCTGGATGTACTTAAACCACATCATCTTTCTGGTCCACAAATATATTCATTCAAACATGCAGAACATAGTAAAATTAGCTGGAGTTTGCAGGGTGGGGGTGTGGGATAGGGGGGTGCACAGCAACACTGTGAAGGACACACTACAATAGCTAATCTGACAGTGAAAATTATGTGTGATTTGGATTTTTAACATAGCTCTAACAAATTTTAGTCACATTGCTATGATATCTACAGTGTGGCAGTTTATAGTGATGTCTAGCACTGAGGCATCATGCCACACACATGCAGCATCATGTCCCCCCCAGTCACATTATCCGGACACCTGAGGCTGACCAGTCCCAACACTAACCTCTTAATGCTGAGTACCAAGCAAGACAGCTGCTAGTACCATTTTTGTAAGTCTTTGGTATGACTTGATTGGAGTTCAAACCCATAACCTCCCACATTCGAGGCAGACACTAAATACTTAGGCAACAGGAGCAGTTGATATTAAGAAACTGAGACTGTCCTATTCTGATTAAGAGTTCAAAACCTTTACCACTTTGCCACAGTGACCCCCCAAAAAAGAAAATTGTTAACATAAGGTAAATAATAAATTGTAATTTTCACTTTTAATCATAGTGGAAACTAAAATAGAGCATTTAACTCTTGATTGTATGTAATGTTCTACAATCGACATATAAATATTTGCATCGACACATTCAATTGAGTCTTTACAAATGTCCCAGGTGGTCGAGTGGTTTTAAAGCACATGCCTTTACCAAACACTGCCATCTCACCTCTGTCTATGTGGGCCTGAGTCTCCGACTCCGCCAATGTGGGTATGTGATAAAGCTTATCAGCAACTTACTATGGGTCTCTCTGGTTCTTCCTGGGATTTTCCTGGGTTCATCCTCCTCCAGAGATACTGGCTGCCATGTATAACCTATCATCTGCTGAAAAATGACACTAAGCCCACAACAACCAGTGACTTGGCTGAAAGCTTACAAAAAGCACATGCCATTCCAGCTGAATGGGATATATAGCAAGTATCATCACCAGTTGAATGCCATTCTGGTTACTGTCTTTGATAAATATAAAAACTCAAATTGGTCTTTATTCCATAGATAATATAAAACTGACATTTCTCAACTCTACTGCAAAAGTAGCCCATGGCACTCGAGAGGAGGTTATAAACATTTAAATGACAAAAGTGCAATTTATTCCTCCAAAATGTTATGTAATTTGTATCAATTACCATATATGTTTACACACTGATATAAAAAAGTAATATATTTCATGGCCTGCAGTCACAAAGTTTATATTAGTCTCCAGAAGCCTTGTAAGCATTAATTATCATGTAGAAAACAAATCCAGTAAAATGTTAGTGACCATTTTTTGTAATGGGATACTGCTAATGAAGATGTACCCATCATTCAGTTTGATGAGAAACAAATCACAAAATTTAACCAAAGTCAATGAGATAATGGTTGCATTGACCTATTTTTGTGATAAGGGTAGAGAAATAATCAAGATTCACTGCATTCACTAACCTAGTTTCACAGTGCCTGTTACAGGTGACACTTGCTATTTGCCAATTTGATTTAAGCACTTTCATTTTAATGCCATTTATAATAAAGAAATAACATTCAATTTGTACTACTGTGCTCGTTTTTCTGCTATCTTTGGCAACACTTGCTGTGACTTGTGTGCAGCTCATGTGTGTACACATCTCTCACTGAGAAAAATATGCATAAATAATTATTACCTGAAAACCAAGAGGCATAATTTTCCCCATATCTTCTTTAATTTACAAGTATTGTGGAAAAAAAATTACTTTCAATTTATGCCAATATTCAATTTATGCCTTAAATTCCGGAATGCATCCTTGGCATAAATTGAGTGTATACATTGTATAGATATCTGGGAAAAACACAAAACTGAAACCAAGAATGTAAATTTGCACCTTCCATGGCGGCAGGTGCTATAAAACCACTCTATACCGTGGCCTACGACCTAGGCAGAAAGAACGGTTGAGATGCAGTGAGGTCAGACATGTGTATATGCTTTTAGCTGTGCTATGTTAATGGTGGAGATGGGGGTGGGGTAGCACATACAATGCAGAACCTGACAAATAAGTCTCACTTGCTATATCACACACATTAATGTCCCACACAGTGAATGAATTTTGAAGGGTGATAAATTCCTTTGAAGTAAAATACTTGTTCAAAAATATTCCTGCATCTGATTATTTGATAACGCAGTTCACACAAGATTTGATCCAGAGGTCTTAACGAAAATGAATTAGGTGCTATGATTTATTATATTATGACTGTCATATTAAACAGCGCCAGCTAAAAAAGATTTCTTTATGTTTCTCATTTTTCGGAAGCACTTGTAGTCATTAATTAGTGTCACCAGCACTAAATTAAAGGACTCAAAGCAACGGAAGTCTAATATTTCAGTGTGCATGATACAATTATTTCTCCATACAGGAGATTTCATCAACAATAACTGTGATGAAAGGTTGGCAATAAACCATATAGAATCAATGTTTATTTGCCTTCAAGTTTGCCAAAATAATACTGTAACTTAATAAGTACCTTAGCTCAATAAAAGGGAGGGGCAGCAGTAACTTCATGGTAAGTCTGAAAGGTTATCTAGATTTATTGGCAAAAGAATTGTTAACTAGTATCTATTAATTCTGCACACAGGAAATTAAATCTTAATAATTTATAAAAAAAACAAAATAGGAGGTTTTAAAATGATTAGGAACCTTACAAAAGCATGACAAAGCATAAGAACCATAAATGATAAGAATACGATATCGTGAATTAAATTAAATTTGACCTTTGATTGCAAGTACTTGATATATGTTAAGCACAAGAGATGACCAGGGATGAAACCTTGCAAGTTAGTGATCTGCTAGTTTTAAAAATGATTTATACTGTTCCTGACATACTAATGAGAACCCAGTTGAAAATTTGGAATATATGTATGATAAAATAAAAAGAAACCTATATATGCATTTAATTACATATTTGCTTTGATGGGTCATAAGTTCATGTGAAAACTATAAGCAATTATTCGCTTGTTTAAGATTTGATAATTAGAATTTTGCAATAAGTATTTTTGAAGTTTTCTGTTGATAACAGTTTATAGCCTTTAAAAAAGATTGCTGGACATTTACTACCTTTGACTTTGTTTCAACAAAAAGAGAGATAGTTTACAAAGTTCAGTTATTGTGATCCAAGTTTGTGTGTGTGTGTGTGCGTGTGATGGAGTTTTCATGTAACCTTAAAAAAGGTTCAGTCATAATAATAATATACCATAATGTCTGCAGTGTGGCAGTTTATAGTGATGCCTAGCACCCTGAGGTTGGCTGAAAGGAACAAAGAATGTCAAGGTCAACCTCAGCCCTTTCATCACTCCAAAACTAGGATCACTCTACAATGCTGGTCCTGTCCATAAAAGAGTTTCATGAACTTGTAAAAGGGGACAATAATTTATATTTTTCTCCCTTCATAAATAAACTAAACTTCTAGTCGGGAGAAAAAATATTTAACTTGCTCCTGCAGTAAAAATGTTCAACTTGCCCTGGGTAGCCCTGAGTTTATCACACCTGTATCATCTATAGAATGTGTAAGTAGCACATGAATTTTCTATTTGTTCACTAAAGAGTCAACCTGAAAACTAAACGATACAATTTCCCAGTCAATTCAGAATCTCTCCTTAATACACTGTTCCACTCCACCATACACAACGAAAAAAGAATTGTTAGAACTGTTTATAAATATGTGAAAAATTTCAAATTGGGCACTGTTTGTACTATAATGAGACAGGAATGAAAATAGCAAGCAGTCGATTAAAATATTCAATTACAAGAAGAAAAAAAATTTCTCCAAAGATGGATCAGAATATTTTCAGTGTGTGTGTGTGTGTGTGTTCACATGCATGTGTAAGACAGGGAGGGAAGGAGATAAAGATTGAGCTCCTTGCAAATGAAGCAATTTAAATATCTTTTGATCCATACTTTCTTGAAGGTACCAAATCAACCATGAAATGTAGTTTTGGGTTGTGGTAAAACTAATTTTAATGATATATTGCTTATTTGTTGCTACTGCATATCTGTTAATTTTCTGTACAGAAAATACCCCAACTGTATTAAGAGAATATGTCCTCCCAGTAAGGTAAAAAAGAAGATTCTAGAACATGAATCTTCCCCCGCCTCCCTAGTCCAACCTGTCAACACCTTGCCCATGCATACTGTCCTTCATTCATTTTAAGCTAAAACTAGTGGGACATCACTGTGGAAAAGGAGGAGGGACTATAGCAATAGAAAAAGGAATGTATTATATCGAAATTAGTTTTACCCCTCAAAACAACATTTTAATGTCAGTAATACAAAACCTGTAGCTATTGCATACCTCAGTTTATTAGTTGGTGATAGGCTGATGATCCCACAACCGTCCTGTAGAATAGAAATCTACTGCAAGATCATATCCACATGGTTCACTTTTTGAGCTATCACAAATGGAAACAATGAACTAAGGTAAAACAAACAAGGGAAGGTAAGAGGAGAAGGTAGGGTGAGCTTGCCAATATGTGAATTTCATCACATCCTCCAAACACTAACAAGTTATATCGACCCATGAGGACAAACCTCATGACCTTTAATTCCATGAATGAGAGGTCTCTCTTAGGAAGGGATTGATAAGCTCTCCTAATTGTATATGCAATCCACCTTGAATTGGTGGAAGCTGAAAGATCAGCTGAATCCTTAAGTATGAGGAAATTATTTTTCCTACCCTTTCTTCTCCTTTCAGAAGCTGCCAAATACAAGCATGCAGCTCTGGCTGGACATAAAAACCGGATGATCCCCAACCAAAGGAAGCTGGTGTTTCTTACAAAACTGGTTGGCAACGGAGAGAAGCTGACTTAATTGCACTCAACCTTATACAGTATGGCTCTGTGGATAGGCCATTGAGTCTGGTTCTGTGGATAGGCTATGAAGTCTGGCTCTGTGGATAGGCCATGAAGTATGGCTCTGTGGATAGGCCATGAAGTCTGGCTCTGTGGATAGGCCATGAAGTCTGGCTCTGTGGATAGGCCATTAAGTATGGCTCTGTGGATAGGCCATGAAGCCTGGCTCTGTGGATAGGCTATGAAGTCTGGCTCTGTGGATAGGCCATGAAGTCTGGCTCTGTGGATAGGCCATGAAGTATGGCTCTGTGGATAGGCCATGAAGTATGGCTCTGTGAATAGGCCATGAAGTATGGCTCTATGGATAGGCCATGAAGCCTGGCTCTGTGGATAGGCCATGAAGTCTGGCTCTATGGATAGGCCATGAAGTCTGGCTCTGTGGATAGGCCATGAAGTCTGGCTCTGTGGATAAGCCATGAAGTCTGGCTCTGTGGATAGGCCATGAAGTCTGGCTCTGTGGATAGGCTATGAAGTCTGGCTCTGTGGATAGGCCATGAAGCTCGCTCTTTCCTCATGCAGACACTAATGAGAGCAAGAAAAATAGTTTTGAGGGTAAGGTTCTTAAAGGAAGCTTCACCAAATGGTTCACTGAGGGTTTTAGCTATAGACAGCATGATGCAAGAAAGATTCCATAGAGGCATTAGCAAGTCTTGGCAGCTCCAAATACCTGAACAGGTCTTCTAAGTGAGAGTCCTTCCCTATGACCAATTCTTTTGAATACTGAATGTGTTGGATAGGTCTGCTTTATAGCTCTTGATAGCAGATACTGAACATTGTTTCTCTTCAAATGGGAAGTGAAGTAATTTCGCCACTGCACTCACAGAAAGACAGCTTGGATTGACACGTTTTCTACAACATTGATCCCAAAAGATTCTTGACTTGAAGTGAAGTAATTTCGCCACTGCACTCACAGAAAGACAGCTTGGATTGACACGTTTTCTACAACACTGATCCCAAAAGATTCTTGACTTGGCATCGTAGACCTTAGATGCAGATCATCTCCTGAACTGAATAAATGAACCTGCTGACTTGTCTGAAAACTGGTCCTGGTGGAAAGATCATTTTAAATGGGCTAAGTGAAAAGGTTGAGAATCTATTGGCAGTTGTGTGGGAGACTCTTGAGTAATGTCTTAGAATGGTCTACCAGCAGGTTGAGAAGATTGTTGAATCATGAATGCTGGGGCCTTAAAGTTGGAACAGAAAGTCTGCTATGGATTCATGTGGATACCATTCTGTGAAGACTATCTTCCCTTTCCTTCACAAACTGTCCTTCAAAATATTTTTTTTATAATGAGGAACATGGCTAGCTTAGATGGTAATTCCATCTAAGGCACCCAGCAAAGGGTATTCTAAAGCCCCATGCAGACAGAAGAAGCATGTGTGCTTCTTTGCCTTCTTGAGGTATGCTACCACTAATGTGTCATCATAGAAGACTCTCATGCAGCAAACTTTTATTGCACTGATGAACTTTGAACTCATTCCCAAATTGTTAATACAGAGGAAAGATTTTTTCGGAACACAAATCCTAAAGAATCAGTCCTTTCAGCTTTAGATGAGTACCTCACCCTGAATCTGATTCTGGGGCATGCAAGGGGATTCTGGTCAGAAAACAGTTCCAATTTGTCCACCAAATCAGAAATCGGAGCACTTGGAGCAGCCTTGTCTGGATTCCAGTTCAACATAAAGAGGAACCAGGTCTGTTGTGACATACAAGATCCCCAGCAGTGAAAGAAAAGGACAAGCTGACAACATGGTCAATACTCTCAGCTCCTTCAACAGGGATAGGATCTTGACTATACTGTCCCAGGGACACAGACTAATCCTGTTTGTGAGGAAACTCATCCCCACATAGGCACAATCTTGAGATGGAGTAAACTCTGATGTCTCTAGGCTGAGTAGAAGATACAGCCTGGTCACTAATGACAAACAGAAAGACAGATCTAGTCTGCAGTACTCAAGCTAGCCGAAAATCTAAAAAGGAGGATTGGGTCACCAGGTGACCTTAAATGGGCTGATTAATTGATTGATGTCTTTATACAAGCCTCTGAATAAGAGGTTTAACCTGACACCTATGGGAACCAATGGAAGAGGAACACTGTAGGAGAGGGAACAAGTCACACAGGCTGTCCACCTGTGCCCTTATGACAAGGGCAACAGCCCACCAACTTCCTCCCTGGGCCTTTGCAGCACATTCTTTTGGGACCTGACTGTTTATGGTAAGTTCTGAAATGGGGTGTTGCTTTCACTGGGGTTATATGGCTTTCAAAAACTTTGCTACCCGATGCAGTGGTCAGTCAGAATGATTTTGCCATCTGGCTAGTTTGAATGGTCAGGAGTGGATGCAAATCACCAGTGTTGGGTCTCTAAAATACTGAAGGGGATGAGCCATCTGAAAAGAGCATGTGTTTCCAGGGAAGATTCCTAATGTCCTCTAAAAAGATCTTAGATATATCCAGAGCAACATCTGTGTGGAGGTAGAGAAGCTATGCTGAAAAGGCATGGGCAAGGAAAACACATGCTATGATGTTTTCACAGCTACTTCCAACAAACAATGAAGAGATATTGGTGACAGAGATTCCACCTTCAGCACATTAAATAATGCTGTTGATTGAGGTCCCAGAACTTGTCCTACAGAGATAGGCAAGTTTGAGTGACGTCCCAGAACTTGTCCCACAGAGACAGGCAAGTTAAAGTGAGGTCCCAGAACTTGTCCCACAGAGATATGCAAGTTTAATGGGCAATTCATGGGGCTTTCCTGTGACCACACCCACCCAAATCCAGCTTAAAGAGAATGCTGAAGTGAAGATTTATTTAAAAACTTCCATGCAAGTAAATGTATTTGAATAAACTAATTATAAGCCAATATGATAACATCAAGAACTCTCTTTATCTAGGTGCTGTTTCAGAGAATTCAAAGAATCACTAATGTTTTTATGCAAACTGGAAAATGCCAAGCTGAGAATGAACTCGTGTTCAATAACACAACATAATGTGGAAAACTGGCGTGTGACATGCCTTTTAGAGATAAAAACAGCCCAAGTCACATTAAAAGAAAATGTGAAATTAGATGATTGGTTAGAACAATAAACAATAAACAGAATCAATACAAGTCTGCAGACCAAATTTATTTAAGGTATAAAAAACCCAGATAATACTGAAGATAATGAATGATGTCAACTAGCCCTATTTGAGAACTGGCAATGATTAAATTAGCAAATATCCACTTTGGTAAGATTGCTAACAAAAAGAATAATAATAATAATGAACACTATTCGATACTAATTCCATGAATTAGGTGATGTTTGATAACACAACACAAAGGAAAATACTGGTGTGCAACCTTGTTTTCTGAGGAGAATAAATAACACATGTCCTGTCAGAAAAGGTGAAATATTAAGATTCACTACCTTAATAAAGCAATATACAGAAACAATGAGTCTGGAGACCACATTCAGCAAGGACTGAAATACTTATTAGGTAAATAACTCCTTAAGCTAGAAAAAATTCTCATCAATAACAGTTATAGCAAGCAAACACTGTGGGGTTAGAATCTAAAAACAAGGTATTACCAAACATAACCAACAAAGGAAAGGTGAATAGCTCAAGAGAAAGCTTAATTCAAACAGAAGAATAATGCATAGAAAGAGAAAAATAAAATCGTGTCATTAAACCGAGACAATTTAACTACAACTTGAAATTTAAGCAGCCCATGTCTACAACTGGAAAAAGAACGAAGGGTAGATCTCTCTGTGGGATGTACCAGGGGCAATCTTGTGTTCAAGAATCTTCTGGTTCATCCTAATTAGATAATGAATTTTCATTACACACTCAGGGTATTTTCTGCCCAGAAAAGCACCATAAATGCAACAGCAACAGGTTTTGTATTAATGATAAGACATGGCACATTTTAGTAAACATACTCTACATGGGCAAAAGGAGGCAAGTTTGACTGTTGGGGTTTTGACCAATCGATCTCAATAGTTTTGACTTTTGTAGAAGGTATGTGGTCTTAAAATCAACTGACTGTGTAGAAGGTATTATTTTCTAATCAACTTACTATAAATATGAGCTCTGTTATTTAGACCACAAAATCTAATGGTTCCTTTATTACACATACCTTAAGTTTAAGCAAACCACAAAGTTTGGTAAGGATTTTACTCTAGAATAAAAGTTGTTGTACAAAACCCATTTTTTTTTGAGTCACAATGAACCCCAACTTTAACCTTTGTTCCCCAAAATCAAGAAGCTTCTTGCATACTTGACGTGCAAGCATTTCCATACTTGACGTGCAAGCATTCCTCAAATGCTGATCAAGGTACATAGTCCAGGAGTAAAGTTATTATGCGAAAATAATTTTTCTTCTATCAATCATAATGACCTAAACCTTTAACCTTTTGATTCCCAAATCGACGGTATTCTTTGTTACCCAAAGTGTAAGCCATCCACATACTTTAATAACAGTATATAGTTAAGAAATGGAATTTTAGAGTTGAAACAATTTTTCATTTTCAGATACAGTGATTTTGAACTTAGACCATTTTACCCTCGAATTAATTGGCTTCATTTTTTATCACAGCTGCAAGCTGTTTACAAAGTTTGGTAATTGTTGTCTGTGCAGAAACACAATCAGAAATGGATGGATGACATAACCTGATAACTCTTCCTTATGGTGTGCATGTGAAAAGTGGTTTGAAAGAGAATATTAAAATCAGATTATACCAAGCTCTTAACAATTTACACCATCCCAAGCTTTCCTAAAATTAATATTGTCATGCTATCTGAAAGTTTGACTTGTCAATTTTTTAAATTAAAGTGTTATAACATTGAATTACACTTCATTCAGTGCAACAGTGTTTTTGGCTTCTCTGTATTTTTCTTCATTCATTCAAGAAGCCTACAGATTCAACATTTACAAATTTATTTTAGCTGGATTTATGGTAAGGCTAACAGTCCTTACCATATTTCACTCTTTCTGGAAGCAATATTGACACATTAATTATTACAATCAAATACATGTGTTTAAACCATGAAACAAAAATGGTTCAGGGCCAGTACAAAACCTGCTCATGGCATTCAAGGAGAGAATGAGATCTCTTCCTGTGAGGCACTCTAAATTGTGTAGAAACACCATGCCTTTTGTGATTTTGAATGGACACAGCCAAATTTCTGAATGATATTTTGGTGAATAGTAGAATGTTACAAAATGAATTTATTTACAATCAAGAGTTTTGACAATTTGAAAATGGGTATCTTACTATTTACCTTTAATTTGATTTCATTTCTGAGTAAATACTAAAGCACAACTTTATCTGAAATTAATAAAAATCTATTGAACTATTATGCCTTTATTACAGCCTTAAAGTTTGTAAAGTAAAAACTGTCAATCAATGGAGTTAAATGAATTTTGCTCTAAGGAACAGAAACTAATTGTATGACTGAAGTTGCTAATTTCAGGCTTACAATTTCATCTCCTTTAGGTATTTACTCATGACATTTTCACACATAAAAGCAGGTAGCATAATTAAAATATTGGTAAGAGAAGCTGCTTATGCTGACATCATAAAAAAAACAGCATCATTTCTTCATCAGTGAAGGTAAAGAAAAATTCATGGGACAAAACATACATCAATTCCTCATCTTACAGATCTTAAAAAATGCTGCAATTACTTATTCAAATGGGAGCTGTGGCATGTCAATGGTCAGCATGCTGTGCCTGCTGCAGAAGGTTGTGGGTTCAAATCCTTTCCAGACCAGGGCTGGTCAGCTTTCCTAAATGCAAATCTTGGCAAAGTACTTTACTTCAACTGCCTCAGGATATTATTACCTTTCATGTATTGCTGTACCATTGAACATCAGCCATTCTAACAACCAGTACTGAGTTCCTTATCAGCCATCATGTAATGTGCCAACAAATCATGGTCATAATTGTTCTTCAATTTCAGGTTAATTGCACAGACCCCAATCTGTTAGAATTACATATTAACAGATTTGGGTCTATGCTGTTTGCAATGTGTACATTATGCATATAATGTAACCCTCTTCTGAATTTATTTAACACATACATAAATGTACTGTATGTCTTCTTTATAAGAAAATTTAAGGACCCTAATATCACAAAAATTATATAATCCATCACATGCACTGGTATACATTAGGGTAATCCCACCTGAGGGTCAGAAAATGTTGGTAGGAATGAAGTTTTCAAAGGTCCTGCTTTGGAAGCCACAGTGGCTCAAGTGTTAGTGTGCTGGACACCAGACGGAAGTGATGCTTATTGAATTCTACCATTAGACCAGCCTGGGTCAGCTACCATGATGTGTCCTTGGGCAAGGCATTCTACTTCAACTGCCTTGGCATTAAAAACCCCACTCATGTTGCTGGGCTGAAAGCACCTAACCAATCCAATTCAGAGGTTGGGATTTCCCTATTTCACATCAGCACATATGCTATTTTGATCATTTTTTTCACATTTCTCACAAAGAAATGGACTAAAAATAAAGGTGCATCATCAGCAAAGATATGGCTTTAGACTTTAATCACATCATTAAAATGAGCAAAAAATGACAGTTTATATGCAGGACAATTTTGTTGTTCTTTCAATGCTAACATTGGAAGAAATATTACAAATTGGTCATGACTTCATTCACATCAGAATATCATCTACAGTGTCAGTGAGTACACTCACCTGTATTGATAAACATCATTATATTTTCTGATGATACACTGCATCAAGATCTGTACTACTGCTGGAATATTCCAATACATACTGAACTAAAATATCACAAAACACCAACACAGTACTGCCGGAATGTTCCAATACATATTGAACTAAAATATCACAAAACACCAAAACATTACTGCTGGAATGTTCCAATATATATTGAACTAAAATATCACAAACACCAACACATTACTGCTGGAATGTTCCAATACATCTTGAACTAAAATATCACAAACACCAACACATTACTGCTGGAATGTTCCAATACATATTGAACTAAAATATCATAAAACACCAACACATTACTACTGGAATATTCCAATACATATTGAACTAAAATATCACAAAACACCAACACATTACTGCTGGAATGTTCCAATACATCTTGAACTAAAATATCACAAAACACCAACACATTACTGCTGGAATATTCCAATACATATTGAACTAAAATATCACAAAACACCAAAACATTACTGCTGGAATGTTCCAATACATATTGAACTAAAATATCACAAAACACTGACACATTACTACTGGAATATTCCAATACATATTGAACTAAAATATCACAAAACACCAACACATTACTACTGGAATATTCCAATACATATTGAACTAAAATATCACAAAACACCAACACATTACTGCTGGAATGTTCCAATACATATTGAACTAAAATATCACAAAACACTGACACATTACTACTGGAATATTCCAATACATATTGAACTAAAATATCATAAAACACTGACACATTAGTGCTGGAATATTCCAATACATATTGAACTAAAATATCACAAAACACCAACACATTACTGCTGGAATGTTCCAATACATATTGAACTAAAATATCACAAAACACCAACACATTACTGCTGGAATGTTCCAATACATATTGAACTAAAATATCATAAAACACTGACACATTACTACTGGAATATTCCAATACATATTGAACTAAAATATCACAAAACACTGACACATTACTACTGGAATATTCCAATACATATTGAACTAAAATATCATAAAACACTGACACATTACTACTGGAATATTCCAATACATATTGAACTAAAATATCACAAAACACCAACACATTACTGCTGGAATGTTCCAATACATATTGAACTAAAATATCACAAAACACCAACACATTACTGCTGGAATGTTCCAATACATATTGAACTAAAATATCATAAAACACTGACATATTACTACTGGAATATTCCAATACATATTGAACTAAAATATCACAAAACACTGACACATTACTACTGGAATAGTCCAATACATATTGAACTAAAATATCATAAAACACTGACACATTACTACTGGAATATTCCAATACATATTGAACTAAAATATCACAAAACACTGACACATTACTACTGGAATATTCCAATACATATTGAACTAAAATATCATAAAACACTGACACATTACTGCTGGAATGTTCCAATACATATTGAACTAAAATATCACAAAACACTGACACATTACTACTGGAATATTCCAATACATATTGAACTAAAATATCACAAAACACTGACACATTACTACTGGAATATTCCAATACATATTGAACTAAAATATCATAAAACACTGACACATTAGTGCTGGAATATTCCAATACATATTGAACTAAAATATCACAAAACACCAACACATTACTGCTGGAATGTTCCAATACATATTGAACTAAAATATCACAAAACACCAACACATTACTGCTGGAATGTTCCAATACATATTGAACTAAAATATCACAAAACACTGACACATTACTACTGGAATATTCCAATACATATTGAACTAAAATATCACAAAACACTGACACATTACTTCTGGAATGTTCCAATACATATTGAACTAAAATATCACAAAACACTGACACATTACTACTGGAATGTTCCAATACATATTGAACTAAAATATCACAAAACACTGACACATTACTACTGGAATATTCCAATACATGATGAACTAAAATATCACAAAACACTGACACATTAGTGCTGGAATATTCCAATAGATAATGAACTAAAATATCATAAAACACTGACACATTACTACTGGAATATTCCAATACATAATGAACTAAAATATCACAAAACACTGACACATTACTACTGGAATATTCCAATACATATTGAACTAAAATATCATAAAACACTGACACATTAGTGCTGGAATATTCCAATACATAATGAACTGAAATATCATAAAACACTGACACATTACTACTGGAATATTCCAATACATATTGAACTAAAATATCAAAAAACACTGACACATTCCTACTGGAATATTCCAATACATATTGAACTAAAATATCATAAAACACTGACACATTACTACTGGAATATTCCAATACATATTGAACTAAAATATCACAAAACACCAACACATTACTGCTGGAATATTCCAATACATATTGAACTAAAATATCACAAAACACCAACACATTACTACTGGAATATTCCAATACATATTGAACTGAAATATCACAAAACACCAAAACATTACTGCTGGAATATTCCAATACGTAATGAACTAAAATATCAAAAAACACCGACACATTACTACTGGAATATTCCAATACATAATGAACTAAATATCAAAAAACACAGACACACTACTACTGGAATATTCCAATACATAATGAACTAAAATATCATAAAACACTGACACATTACTACTGGAACATTCCAATACATATTACACATTAAAATATGACAAAACACTGATAAATTAGTGCTTGAAAGTGATATACACACAACACTGAAATATGATGTAACACTGATACAGTACCACTTACATGTAGCACTGAATATAACAAATCCCTGACACAGTAGCACTTGAAAGTGATGATAAACACTGCAATTAAATATGATGTAACACTGATACAGTACTTACATGTGGCAAAATCAATGATACAGTAGTACATAAAGGTGATGATACATACTGCACTCAAATGTGACAAAACATTGATACAGTAGTACCTGAAGGTAATGACACATGAAATACATGAACTCGAATGGTGTAAAATAAAAAAAAGTAAATTGATAAGTTTTATTTACTTTGAACAAAGTATTTACATATTTTTGTTTTGTTCTTTTTGTGAATTATCATCCACCTGTTATCTGAATGGTTTCCCTACTCATTAACAGAAACCACCTTTCTCAATAATTAACCATTAAAATTATCTTTTATTTGGATATGGTCATAAAATACAACAAACAAATCAATTTGAACATTTATATTTTTATTACAAGTTCAGGTTTAAAAAACTGCTTCCAACCTCATAATGCCTTCCTCAGTTGTATTTAAGGTTCTGATCTGGAAATATTTCAGGTTTCAGAGGCAAGATAATTACAAATTCATGGTACAGTTTGTAATAAAATCATATGCAGAATTTTCTAAACAGTCAGATATATTCAGGCCACAGTACCATTAGTGTGCCATATGCATACAATGACAACACAATGATGAAGACATTGCCTGCAAAGACAGATATACATGGTAGGAGTCTGTATCACGATACATGCTTTGTATCACTCCTGTTTTGTTTTGTTATTGCTTTTAATAGCAGTTTTGACACATTATTGGTTGTATCAGCCAAAGACATGGTAACTTAATGCCCTTCCCTATGATACATTGAGGCAGCTGACTCAGTCTGACCTGGGTGGGTATTGAACCTGTGACCACTAGATTACAAGTGCAATTCA
Source organism: Sinohyriopsis cumingii (assembly GCA_028554795.2). Lineage (NCBI taxonomy): Eukaryota > Metazoa > Mollusca > Bivalvia > Unionida > Unionidae > Sinohyriopsis > Sinohyriopsis cumingii. The sequence continues at coordinate 118,951,906 of CM068825.1, read as the reverse complement.
CTACCAACTTAGCTACCACGACTCCCATCACTCCTGCATTGCAATATGTATTGTTTCACATGTTAGCTGAATAGTACATATCATATTTGTGTATCAAAACTTAAGTATTGTGTAACATATCATACCATGACCAAGCAAGCAATGCATAGCTTTATCCCTAAAGATTTTCTCATATAGGCAAAATATGACACCCACCCACCCACACCCACATATATATGTAAGTGATACTGTATCAATATATATATATAGAAAAGAGAGAAAAGAGGATTCCCTGGGTGACAGAAGGTGAGAGTTGGATAAATCCTTCATTTTAGTCAATTTGAGTCAATGCTGATTGACTTGTGCAGCCATTTCATTGTTGGATTGTAGATTCCCTATTTCATTTGGAGAGAAGAACAATTCACAATGCGATCATTGCTGAATGGGAAATAGGTTTTAAAAAAATTCTCATTTCATTAAATAAATATCTTTACAGTAAAAAAAAATTTAATTTTAATTCAGATACGCACATTTTTTTATTCACAAATAAAAGAAAGATGAAAACTAAGTAATGGAATGATGCACATTGCAGCACATGTGTGTGAAAATGTTTGGCAAATTACAGCAGAATTCCAGCTCATGAAAACTCTGGCTTTCATGAAAATGAAAATATACACATATTCTCTAACACATATATTAATTATTAAGGATGGAAAAAACTTGAAAATTTAGACAGAGTGACAGCATAATATAAGAAACATTAAATGTTAAATTCTGCAAGAATAAAATTAAGCACCCACTGTGTACTATTTTCTTTGGACCTACTGATTTGACACTAGCTGCAGGTAACACTACTCTATGACACCTTGACATGGAAAGTTCAAACCAAGGGCAAAATTGTGCCCACCTGGTCTGAATAAAGTACAAAACTTTTGATTACTGTTTAATATCAAATCATGATGAAATCTACACCAGGTGTTTAGTGCTGCCCTCCAATGAACTGAAGAGATAGAGAGAAATTAAAACACCTGGGAAGATTTGATGTTGGACAATGTGACTGAGTTAACAATTTTGAATTGCATGATGTGAAACTGACACCAGAAGTAAGTTTCTGAATCATGCAATGTGAAACAATAAGCAAAGAAAAGATACACAGTTTCATGACCAACAAAGTTAACAAGAACTTTGTGAGGTAGTAATGGAATAGCTTTTTAATCTTGGGTACCACAGAGAATATGGGTTAAATTTCACATAGTGTTGATGATTTTATTACAAAATCAATTGCTTGTAAAGCTCTTTCCATTTTATATGACCATAAATAACCAATTAGTGGAGTCAACATAGGATGACATATCATTAAATACAGTCCTATATCACCAACATCCAATGTTATTGAAAATAAGCATCCATTCCTAATTCAGCTTTTTTATCTTTATGGTTTCATAAATAGAAAAAGAACAATGTATCCTTAAAAAAAATCTTTGAAACTTACCACATAACACATTTGTCTGCATGGCATACAAATGCAATGGATGTAGGTGTAACACAAGTAGAATATACACTCCAGTGGTTTAAACTGATAGTTGTAACTCCGACCACAGAATTATCCCACCTGAAAATTAAAGGACTCCATTTTAAAATACATTTATGTTCATACATGTGGAAGTACTGCCAATATCTTCCTGACAATGGCATTGTTTGACACCTGTGTGATTTGTCCACGAGAAAAATCAAAGGTTAAAAAATCTGCACGAATCTGATGCTTCACAAAACTGAACCTATTTATGTAAAATTAAAATATAGAATTAGTATACAAGGCTACAGCAACAATTATTTTTTCTTGTCAAAGAAAATGATATTCATTTCATAGAGAGTCTGAATCCATGGTAACTGGTTCTATATGTCCCTGTTGCAAAATATGGGCCAACGGCAATTACATGAAAATCTGAGTTTAAATTTTAATTTTCCTATGAAACTGTATCAGGTTCCTTAACTATCCAAATACAGTGGATTCCTGTTAATTGGGACACATCAGGACTTGAACACTTCGGCCCAATTAAGCAACTGCCCCAATTATGCAGTTAAAAAGGTATACTTGTATTTTGTCATTAAAGATTTGTCCCAAATACATGGCTGCCCCAATTAAAAGATGGCCCAATTAACCAGAATCTTCTAAAACAAACCAATATTGCAAGGAATTCTATATTTAGGACCTTCATGATTTAGTGTACTTTGTGGATTCAATGGTTCAAAATCAGCCATTACTTATATTTTTAACTTTTTACAGCATAAGATAATCTCAACATAAATATCTGGTAAATAGCCATAAATCATATTTCTTGTTGAAAGAACCAAGAATAAAACACTGCTTTTACATAATTAAATAGGTCTTTCCTTTTTTTCCGACACTACTATCACTAACTCATTCTAAAAAAACCTGATTTAAGTGCAAATTAACATAAACAATTCAGTGATAAGATGGCATAGGCTAAAAAGATCTCTGAGATTTTTAACTGCAAATGATATTCAAGTATTTTATATAATTCTACTGGTAACTGCATTAAAGTTGTTAACTTTCAACCAAGTCTTTAACATGTACCATATACTCACTTATAAGTTGAGTCAAACTGCAAAGAACAAAGACCCTTATCTGCCACATCAAAAAGTGCCAGCAGATCAGGGTCTACATTGTTTGTTCTAATGATTATTCCTATATATATATATATATATATATATATATATATATATATATATATATATATATATATATATATATATATACATACATACATATATATATATATATATATATATATATATATATATATATATATATATATATATATATATATATATATATATATATATATATATATATATATATATATATATATATATAGTAGTTAACATGATCATGGAGTCCTGTATTACCATGCCACCCCAAAATATTCTGCTAGAGGACACCAAAATGTCCAGAAGAATTCAGATATAGGAAGTTCACTTTATAAAGTATACAGTAAAAGGCACAATGAATTATGTTACTAAAAATAAGTGTCAATGAAATATGGATGACTGATGTTACATGGTGGTGGTGGTTATTGTTATCTAGAGCAAAGATGGATAATGAATAGATGAATGGATAAATAGAAAAAGAAAAAATAAAATACTGAAATTGAAGTAATATGAATGACAATAGCTACATCATGACCAACAGTCTGATATCGGTAGAATCTGCTATAAGTCGATTTGATCATACGCTGTTTTGTTGTTATGACTTCAAATAATTTAGAGCTTTTCTCGTTATAAGTTGTCTGTGATTCATTTTTTATGTCATCACTCATGCCCATAACCAGAAGGCCATAAAAGATATGCATAACTTTACTGATCCTGCTAGCTGCTACGGAACAGCATCACCCTGTTCTACATTCGGATCTTACCTCCATGATTGTTAATTTCGTCAAAATATCTCTACAATCAATAGCCATATTTCCCAAACACTCTCTAAAGAATGCTCATAACTCTACTAGTGGCTGTATGACAAAAATGGCATGGAAGAGTGTGATTCTTCAAGTTAAAATGGAGGTAATCTGACCAATGGAGGCAAATAAGCAAGCTGTTCAAGCTGCATGTCTGTTGAAACCTACCTCCAACAATGGTGAGGACAGTCTTTAACAATGAAATAAACCAAGTTTTTTGCTTATGTTCTTCGGTTTTTCAATTGCAATTAAATATATAACACATTGCTGTTTTTGTTAAACCTTGTTGATTTTTTGTGTGTACCTATGTGCACTCATCTTCCTACTAAGACAAGATTACAATACAGAATACATACTACTGTACTTTTGATGCATGCATCTCTGACGTTAAGCAGGTATACCAGTGCTGATATGTGTACCAAGTTCTATAGTGATATCTTGAATAGTTGTGGAATTTGATTTTAAAGATGGAAGGACAAAACTTTGATAGGAAAAAATGTATACATATATACAAACACACACACTAAACAGGCATACAGGCAGATTCAAGTTACATTACTGAATGCAAAAATGTAGAATCCTCTCAAGTTGCAAACCACCCTGCTCAATGCTGGTATTCAATGATGGCAATTTTATACATAGAGTAAGGATCGATATCTATATTTAAATTGAATAAGCACTTCATACAATATATAATTTTAATTTTTATACATCAATAGGCAACATCTGGTGACAAAAATTATGTACATCCAAAATAATCTGAGACAAAAGTCCAGTAGTCAGAGAAAAAGTTTGCCACCTGCATGTTTTTGTATCTGTGGTTTATGTTGAGTTCTTTGTTTACCTGAAGCTATTATGCACTGATTAAGCTGATTACTTTATCTATATACCAAACAAAAAACAGAAATTCTATATTTATAAAAAATAAATGTAAATATTGCAATCAGTGTTCTCAAGAGATAGGCAAGGAAGCGTATTAAAGGGCATTAGCTGCTTATCCAAGGTTGGTTGGCTTCTCCAGGTATTCCAGTTCACACCAACTCAAACATAACTCTAAAGCATCATTTTAAACAGTAGGTCACATATTTAGCTATAACTTTTCTCATAATCTTTAAGTCAAAGAAGGAATAAATTCACCACCACCACCACATCATAAATATTTATGATAACAGTTCCAAGGCCTCTGAAAAATATGGTTCTTAACAAATCCTGCTGAGTGTATATATGTATATGTAAATATTTATCAGCACATCAGCACAATCCTTGCTATAAATTGCAAGGAAAAAGTGCATTTCTAAAAATGCGAAGGTAAAAATTGATAAAATTGCACTACGGTAAAATGTACACCTATAACAGGGCTTTTACAGTAGAGAAACTATTTTAACAAAATCACTATTGTGTATTATATCATCCGATACAAACCAAATTGAAACCCTAACATCCCTGTCTTGTTTTGGATTAAAACCAGAACAATGACACAGGTAAAACAATATGACAGACTCCAGTACACAGGCAATGATCTGTTTCATGCAAGTCTTTTTTAAGGTAATTGAGAACTGACAGTTAAGTAATACACCTGGTCATCCCAATGTTTCTGTATCACGAAAACAATGTTCTCATTCACTAGTTTGACTGAACATCTTAGGTATGGTTTATTCTATTAATTTTTATACCCTTTCCCTCTCCCCCTGCCCCTCGCCTTTTACCAAGATTCTACAGGAACCTGGTTTAAGTACCCAAGAAATCCTAGTGGGAACTTACGAGTAAAATGGAAAAAGCCTATTAAAAACCCATAGGGATCTGATCAGTAACTTGGTGGAAGCCCAGAGAAATCCCATTAGGATTTTATCAGAAACCTGATGGAAGCCCAGGGAAATCCCATTGGGATCTGATCAGAAACCCAGTGGAAGCCCAGGGAAATCCCATTGGGATTTTATCAGTAACCTGATGGAAGCCTAGGGAAATCCCACTGAATCTGATCAGTAACCCAGTGGAAGCCCAGGGAAATCCCATTAGGATCTGATCAGTAACCCGATGGAAGCCCAGGGAAATCCCATTAGGATCTGATCAGTAACCCGGTGGAAGCCCAGGGAAATCCAGTTGAGATCTGGTCAGTAACCAAGTGGAAGACCAGGGAAATCCCATTGATCAGTAACCTGTCAGAAGCCCAGTGAAAACTGGAATCTATTCAATAACCTGGAGTAAACAAATTACAAATCTCAGTGGGATCACATCTGGAGGAAATCCAGAGAAATGGCATGGAACTTTATCATTAACCTGGAGGAAGCTAAATGAAATCCCATTGGGATCTTATTAGTAGAACTGTCTAAGCACTCTGAATGTTTAAATTTAAGTGGGATCTTATCAGTAATGGGGGAAATGCAGTGAAATCTCAGTGGGATCTAGTCAGAAACCTGGAAGAAATGCAGTGAAATCTCAGTGGGATCTTATCAGAAACCTGGAGGAAATCCAGTGAAACCCAAGTGGGATCTAATCAGTAACGTGAAGGATGCTCAGTGGGATACTAATGTGAGCTATAAAGATGAAATTATGCTGCAAACATACATAATATATTTTGACTGGCTAAGAAGTTTACTATCTGCCAAATGAGAAATTTACCACAATAATATAAAGTAGTTTCATTGGGCAATTCTCTTGACAAGGCTAACTTTATCTACCTGTGTGATCACTGCTATTCTGTTTCACTTACTTGTACCTAGCAACTACTGTATGTACTCGCTTATAAGAGGAGTCCAACTGCAAACTGCACAGATCCAGATCTGCCATCACATAATGTGCCAGCAAATCTGGGTCCGTGCAATTTGTTGGAGTTATCAGTAGAACAAACAACATAGACCCTGATCTGCAGGTACATTATGCTATGGCAGATTAGGATCTATGTTGTTTGCAGTTTGGCTCATATTATAAGCAATTGCATATGCTGTATTAAAGTTACAATCCATGTTGGACAAAATCTCAACGCCAAAGTTCTTTCCACCACTGTATTAACCGAATGGTAAAAAAGTAACCATAAAAACATACATAAATCACAAGCTTCATTAAATCTTTTATTTATCCAATATTCTGCCCCAAACATGTTAATTTCATATTTTGTTTTTAAAATACTGATTTTGAAAAGGAAAAAAACAATGCTGACCCTGACAATTTACTAATGAAACTAGCATGGATGCCAACACAGATGAGTACCTTATATACTTGCCTGTAAGTCAAGTCCAACTGCAAACAACATAGAACCTGATCTGCCATAGCATAATGCACCTGCAAATCAGGGTCTATGTTGTTTGTTCTACTGATTACTCCTAAGAAACTGCACAGACCCAGATCTGCTGGCACACTATGCAATGGAAGATTTGGGTCCTTGCAGTCTGCAGTTAGACACATCGGTATATATGGTAATCTAACATTTCTAGACATTTCTGATAAATTCAACAAATTTTATGTGAAGGATTTCACATATTTACCCACAAGCAGAAATAGGTTCTGAATATACTCCCTTAGAAGTCCAACTTCAAACAACAGAGATCCTTACCTGCCATCACATAATGCACTGGCACATCTATAACTGTCATTTATTCTACTTATTAGTCCTAACAAAATGCAAAGACCAGGAACTGCTGGCACATTATGCAATGTCAAATCTGGATCTATGCAGTTTGCAGCTGCATCCAACTTGTTGTTGTTGTTGTAGGGTTTAATGCCATTTTTCAGCACATGATAGCTATACATGGTGGCCAGTATTAATGGTGGAGGAAGAACCCGAGAAAACCCGGGAAAGAACCACCGACCCATGAGAAGCTACTGGCAAGCTTTCTCGCATACCCACATTGGCTGAATCCGAGACTCAAACCAACGAAGACAGCTGAGATGGCAGAGATCCATAACGGAGAGCGCTTTAGACCACTCAGCCACTCGGGGCCCCCCATCCAACTTGTAAGCATGCACATATGGTATTTAATCATGTGGAAAACTGATAATAATTTTGATGGTATGCATGATAATTACACAAACTATCTGTACATTATGGTAAACTAGACTAAGATCTGTCAGCACATTCTTTAAGGACTAGCTGGCTCTATACTGAGCACAATTTATTCATGTACTTACACAGGAATGCAAATGGTACCAGATCTACATCTTTCTATGGCTACCTGCAGCTGTAACCAATTAAAAGGAAGTGACCCACAACTATGGTAATGTTTTCCTGGTCACCCCATGACTGAGTAATCTGAGCCCATAATTTAGTGGTCAGTTTCAGAGGTCACTGTTGGCATAGCCTGGTCCATTGAAAGAACATGTTAACATTTTCACTGACATTTATGACAGATTCTTGAAAAGAGTACTTGAAACTGTGTCTGTCCCTGCCATGCTGGTCAATTCAATCAGTTATGTCTCCAGTAGAGTGCCAAATTGCATCAATCTGATAAACATGAGCACCTGTGCTGTACAACTATCATCCTCTATTATCAGATTAAATGTGAATATTTGATAACAGTGAAGGTATTGTATAATTTCATCCTTATAAATTTAATAAAAAAATATTTTACAAAATATACAGCAATATAATTACATAAACTGGTAACCTTGAACAATCCATACAGCTTAACAAAGGAGTCAATCCACGTCTGTACTACATTTTAAAAAAGTCTGTTAGGACAATGAAGGAGATTCAGCTCTCAGGTAAAGCATAAAATAAAAAAGTATAATGTAAAAGATGAAATGTTATCTTGTTTACATGAAAATTGTCAATGTGTGTAATTGTAATTACGACACATAAAAGTTATTTCCACATCTGAGTTGAAGCAAGTATGATTCATGTGCTGGTAGCTACAAGTAAATAATACCTTAAATTTCTGGCAGGGAAGTGGAGAATCTTAAAAAGAAATCAAATTTCCATCCATGAGGATTGAATTCTGTATAGAAATGGAACACTTATAGTGCCAAAGATTCCATATATCTCAATAAATATCTGCATGGTATCACTAACAAGAGGACTATGAAAAACACATGCATACATGCACATAAAATTTTCAGGCACTGTTTACTGAGATCATTTTTAAAAAATAGGAATTTTCAGTAGTCATGAGGTTCCAGCTGTTTGGTTTCAGAGCAATACTGAAAAAATAAATTTCTCCACCTCAGTTAATGAAACTTCTCTGAAATCCTAAATTGGTAAAATAGCCAAAACATGAAGGCCAGGCCTGCATGTCAAGTCCTCAATCAAAGTGTCAATGTAAAGCATGCAACCTTGACAGCATGGTCAAAATGGGTGACTAAGTGTGTCACAAAATGAACTGTCTTAGCTTCATAATGATTCAATGCAGGAATTAAAATAAACTCATCATGGAGTTTAGGACATGGGTGCAAATGAAAAATACTTGAACCTAAACCTCAATTAATGTTTTCTATGACTGTGTCCTTGACCCCAAGGTCAGAAGACATGACCAAGGATATTAAAGAATTAATTGTCTTATCTTTAAAATGACTGAACACACATGTGAAAAAATCCCAAGGACATGACAACATAAAAGCAAATAAAACAAATTTTAATGCAAATCTTGCACCCAAATGGACAGGCAGGCATGGAGCAGAAAAAAAAGGCAAAATTTCATTTAAAAAATGCACACAGTATGACAAAACTCAAACAGAACATTTAGTAAATATATGCAAATGAAAAATCGTAGCCAAAGACATAAAAAAGTGTTGATACCACATTCAGAAGAGACTGCTTTGTCACACTTCCTGCTAAAGCAGGTTATGCAATACAAGTCCATTTACAAACAAATTAGGAAAAATTGCATCCCTTTCAGTATTTTCTAAGAAAGAACATTTCTGTCACACTGTTTTGATGTTCTTTCATGCACACTCACGCCAAATGTAGATTAACTATTATTTGGCTTCATTTCATCAAATATTATTAATTTGTAAAATGACAAGGTGTATTCACATCGTAATGGCTGAAATTACCTGTATTTGAATCATCTGCAAGTTGCAATAGCTGCAACTTGCAAAGACCAGTGTTCATTCCTGATACAGAAATACTTAGGCCCCAGGACCCCTATGATGTCACAAAGTGGGGTGATCATATCTCATTATCAGCCTATTTTGCTATGGGCCTTCCATACTGGAGTTTAATTCCTCATGCCTGAATAAACTATTCACCTCTAGAATTTATTTTTGACACTTGAGTGTTACTGACACTTACTTTGGAATTAAATGCAACAGTGCCCTGGCTGGAAATACTATCTTCTATTCTTTACACTTCTATCTAAATTTCTGGATAACAAATTTATTACTATGTGAGAGCAAGATAGCAAGAACACTTAAAATTCATACCATTCTGGGAAATATCACAGGTACACATGTGTGAAAGGACAACGAGAGATACATTTCTCTTTCACTTCTTTGTAATGATAGTTTGCCCACACAAGACCTGTGTGGAACACACCTATCCCATATGACAGAACTCAGTCACACTGTAGATAACATCATAATGTTTATGATGATTTAAAAAAATTAAATATTGAAAAAGCAAATTTTGCCAGCTTATAAACAGTACTCCTTGTTTGATACAAAATAATTTATTGTAAAACAAAGCTTTTGCTTTTCAAATGACATAGAAACAACAGAGAAAATGCTCCATATTTGTATGGTTTCTTTTCATTCTTGCCTGATTGGAAAACAGAGAAACATAATCCATCATATGGGTTGGTGTGGCATAGGGAAACCCCACTCTCTGTATTCCTGCCTACAAAGTCTGATGCCCTGGTGTGGTTACTCCATGCCACACCAATGCATATAATGGATTTTTTTTTCAGTTTGAAGAACTACTATCAGTTAAAGTGTATCAAACATTCCAAATGAGCCGATTATCAAAACCACAACTTAATAAATTAGTACATAGCTTGACTCTGTAAGGCTTTTAACTTCTCCAGCAGGCTTTGTAAACAATAATTATCAGGTAGAAAATAAGTTCAGAGTAAAATGATCTTTAAATAGATATCATGTTGGCCCTTTTCTAATCAAAGCATCATTCTGTAATATTTAATCTTTATGAACTTTAAATCACCATTATATGGTAACAGGGTATAAAAGATATGAAACACAATTCCTATTCTTATATGTATACCCACTGAATATACAGTTAACCCTTATCAGGGTAACTTATTGCAATATACAATGCATACTCATTCATGAGGAAAGTTTGACACAGAATTAAACACATATGTTCCCACTTCCACTTTCATTGGTCAGAAATGGTCACTCTGGGTAGGCTTGGATGTATTTAGCATCAAAAAATCTATATGGTCATGCTATAAACATAGAAACTGAACCTATATTTGTAAAGCATAAAATGTAGGTCACAATGACCTTCTTTTGTTTTAAGGGTGCAACACTAAAAGAGATGCATCCAACTCTTTCAGTTTAAGATCTGAACATGTACAGCACCCAATAAACATAAATAGCACACAATACATGATCTTGAAACAAACAATGTGAACAAAGTCACTGAAGCATAAAATATAGGTCATAGAAAGCTATTTTGCATTAAAGGTGTAGTTCTACTTATCAAGATGAATCCCTTTACCAAGGTTTCTTGATTCTTGGATTTGGATTGGATTTTTTTCTTTTTAACGTAGCTTTAACAATGTTTCAGTCATATTGCTAAGATGTCTGCAGTGTGATAGTTTATAGTGATATCTAGCACTGGGGCATCATGCCACAAACATGTAGCATGATGTCCCACCCAGTCATATTATCCTGACACCAGGCCGACCAGTCCTAACACTAACCTCTTAATGCTGAGCACCAAGCAAGGCAGATGTTAGTAACATATTTGTAAGTTGTTGGTATGACTCAGCCGGGGATCAAACCCATGACCTCCCGCATCCAAGGCGGGCGCTCTAACCACTAGGCCACTGGGACAGTCTTGATTCTTGGAAGGATAGCATGCATAGAGCATGCCAAAGTCTTATATGGTCAGCTGCTTAATGATAAAACTTAACCAAAGCCAGAAAAATTTGGTGTGGTACAAATAAAAATGCATGTCATCATCAATTTCATTTCTAACATGAATAATGCCTGAGAAATCAACATCAAATACAAAACTTTGCCAAAGCAAGTGAGGCATAACATATGGGCCATAATGACCTATTGCTGTAAGGCAGGAGGGTTGTTAATCAAAATGAATCAGTCAGCAAGTTTCATGGCTTGAGATGAATGTACATAACAGGTAATAAAATTGCATGTGGTCATGCACTAAATGCAAATAACCCAAGCCAATGGCTCCACAAACTGTGGATTCTTTTACTGGTTTTATGTACTTGAGAGCTGACAATTTTGTGGACTTTTCTCATCAATCAGAAATCTTTGCTTTTGAAAATTTAGTTCAGTGTTTTCTGTCAGTAATATAAATTGATATGAGCTACATGTAGAGCATTATAATCAAATACATGTAGATAAAACGTTTCGTGTAAAGTAAAAACAGTTGTTGAAAACCGAACTTAACAGCAGCAAAGTTCACAAGTTTGTGGGATTGTGGACTTTTGGTGAAGTTTAGATAAAAATGAAAATTAATGCAATTTCATGAAATTCTGTGGTACCTCTAAGTAACAATTAAATTAATGAAAATAACGACTATTCCTATATCAGCATGCATAAAAGCTAATTCTAAACAAATTTCCTCTTTTCCTTCTATAAACACACTCTTTATCTTATTGTGCTGTTGAACTGTAGTGCTATGTTATTCAACGGTGGTTTTCATAATGACCCTGTTATTAGTCCAAGGACAATCATACTGACTCAAGGAAGGACCAAGATACAGACCACCATGACTGACCCAGGAACATTAATAAGGCAGATGCAAAAACGCCCATTCATTACATTTTTTTCAGTCAACTTTCACCTTTCTAAACTGTGTCAATAGTGTGTCAACACTATTCTCATTTGATATAACTATTGAATTCTGGTTGTTTCTTTTTATGCCAGTAGGAAAGATGAATGAAGAAAAGTCACATCTGCACAAATATTATACACTTGTGTTTGTTTACTGATGTGGAAATCAATATTTCTATGCATATTGGGCCCCCCCCCCATGCCCGAGTTACAGTAAGTTTGTTAATGGAACAAGTTATGACACGGGGAACAACACTGAAAAGAAATACATCCATTTAATGAAATTTATATTTCTCAACCTTGTGCAATGTTATAAAATTCAATTTTTTTCTTCTTGTATCTATCTAGTAATTCAAGCAATGTATAATTTGTGTAATGAAGTGAGAAACATGCATGCTTGGCAAAGCAGGCTTTATATTGGGTCTTACACAGGTCATATATGATCTATCTACTATCAGTTTTAGAGAGAGATATACCTTATTTACTTGCTTATAAGTCGAGACCATCTGCAAACTGCACAGACCCAGATCTTCCATTGCATAATGCACCAGCAGCTCTGGGTCTGTGTAGATAGTTAATAGTAATCAGTAGAACAAACAGAATAGGCCTAAAAGTACTGGTATAAGAGATTATGAGTCTATGGTGTTGGTAGCTGGGTGTGCATATATCTCATCGTACTTCATCAGAGGCATTAGGATCACTTTAGGCTATTCTACATTAGCTGAAAATCACAACTGATTTTAACATTTGTCACCATGTGAAAAAATCAGTCACAGAGACAAGAAAACCATCTGAGATAAAAAGCTGCTACTTTAAATGTCCTTGAGTTATCATTTTCACAAAACATTTACTTAAAGTAGCAAAATGTTACTTTGAATGAGGCGTGTTTTTCATGGAGCAGCACCCAATTTGAGGGCATTTTTTGCCCATAGTTTTACAATTGGAACTGTTTTTCAAAAATCTATAGTGCACAAATAAAGCCATATGATGTAGTCAGTTCTCATCTCAAAATCAGATGTCAAAGCTATCTGATTTACACCAAAGGTACATAAATTACTTGCTAGAAGTATACCTAAGTGTTCCGTCAATGGATGCAGTTGTTCCATATTCTTTAGTTTAATCAAAATACTCTCATTCTCTCTATGACAGTCGGAAGTTAACAGAATTAACGTGGAAAAAATCAAACATACACTATTGAAAGTAATCGACCATTCCAGTTGCCTAGTGGTTAGAGCATCCACCTTGGATGTGGGAGGTCAAAGGTTCAAACCTTGACCAAGTCATACCAAAGACTTATAAAAATGGTACTAGCAACTGCCTCACTAGGTGCTCAGCATTGAGCGGTTGAGCGGTTAGTGTTAAGACTGGTTGGATAATGTAACTGTGTGGGACATCATGCTACATGTCTGGCATGATACCCCAATGCTAAACATCACTATAAACTGCCACACAGAAGACATCGTAGCGATATGACTGGAAAATTGTTAAAGCTATGCTAAAAATCCAAATCACACCCAGACACACCCTTACTAGATATCCAAGTAACCATGATATTTACCACAATGACTGATGCGTCAAGATCAAATTCTTTACTTTAAAGTAGTTCCCAAAATAACATGTGCTGAACACCTGAGGTCACATTACACTTAACAACATGGGCTGAGTATAGGGTCAGAGCGACATAAGATGGAGAGATTTTATATTATACATAAGATGAAATGTATGAGTTATTGAATCTGTCCTGATTAATATTTGTATGGATGCATTGTTTTGGCAATGACCGTTTCAGTCAGCCGACCAAAACAATGAGACCACACAAATAGTTGTCAGTACAAATTAAATAACCTATTTAGTATATGTTCTAAAACAATTAAAGAAAAAGAAAATTCTTTTGTATGCCATCATTGAAATAAAATCCCAAATATAATATTACAACTTAAAATTCCATTTTTCACCTGCACGAGAGTGAATTTAAAAGACGTTGTCCACTTCAAATTCTGAGTTCTGTCTGTACTTGCTTATAAGCCAGGCCCAACTGCAAACTGCAAAGACATACCTGCAGACTCATTATACGATGGAAGATCTGTGGGTCTGTGAAGTTTGTTAGGAGTAATCAGTATACCTAACAACACAGACCCTGATCTGCAGGCACATTACACTATGGCAGATCAACATATTTGTTGTTTCCAGCTTGACTCTACTGATATGTGAGTATATACAGCAACTAAATCCTTTGCATCTTTACATACTAATGGTATAAATGGAGATGTAGTGTTGCTGTTAAAGTTTTCAGCATTACATTTACACAGACATAATCTTTGTATTCTAGTAGGGGATGTGTCAATTATGATATTGTATAAATAATATCTTGGTTCTTTAAAGTGAAGGTTCTACTGATTTAGCTACTTCATTTTCTTGTTCAGCAAATCTGAAAACAGTGACTCAGGATTGCACCTATTAGCCAATACCTACAAGAATTACTTGCCCAAATTAATTTATACTCACCCAAAATATGTGTGCCTCACACATACATGGTAGGTTATCAAACTACAGCTACCAATAAATTTGGTGAGTAACTAGGAGCAGACAACTTGCTGTGATGCTTTGTATATCATTAGTTCACCACTCCTTTATCTATATTAGTCACTTATGAACCAATCTGCAATTTTAGCAGAAATGCCTTCAGTGAATATGTTCATACAAGCTGGTTTCACTTACACTTTTTTTAATAGAATTTTCTAACTATCTTATCTTAAATATTTTTAACAATTTTCTATCTGTGAAGGCTTTGTGCCCTCAATATATTGCCAGCTTATTAGTGATGGTTGACAAAGTGAATGTAATTTGATTTCATAACAATTTGATAATATCCATAAGCATGGTGTGACTACATTAATGATATTATGCAAAGTAATCCAATTATTACAAAACCAATTAGAACAACTGTACTAAAATGGCCTCTGTGGAATTCTCTGCTGTACACATTTTCCATGTAATTGTCACAGCTCAAACTTCACTTATGAAATGAAAATTCAACAGTTTGAATGCTTTAAATTTCAGAAAGAAAGAAAATACAAGATTAAAAACAATTAGGTTCAAAATCTGCACTTGCAAATTCAGGTGACTACAGCTCAGCTTCTATTCACCTGATATATTTCTGATTCACATGTGCCAGCAAGCAAGTGAAAATTTTATTTCCTGATTGTCAATGACCACCATCCCCTTTACTATCCATCTTAGCTGTTCTGCCACCAACACTGGCCTCACCACAGGACTTCATATTGTTGCTTACTATTTGCCTATTAATAGTATATTTACTATAAAATAGAAGGGTTGACTAAAAATAAGCTGACCAATGGGAGGGAAATATTTCATTCAGCCCAATTCACCAATGATAGCCATTTCTAGTGGTAACATTGGACAACAGCCTCCATTCATTAGAATTTGATAGTGTCAAATTTGATGATGGCCTAAAAAGTTGAATCTCTGAGATAAACATCAGTACTAAAGTTATTATAATGCATGAAGTGTATCCTGAGATATCAGTGATTTTTAAATAGATTGCAGGAGAAATGGGATAAATATCCTCCCTTGGTGTTATTATATAACATATGATTTATATGTAAATTGCAACCAATGATACAAGCCCTTGTGGGCATCGCATTTTAAATTTCTTCTAAAATGTCACAATTTTGTTTTCTCTACCATCATCTTCTCTTTATACCATATTTTATGTAAACTAAGTAGACCTACATCCTGTGGTTCACAACAGTACATGCACAAATTTGGCTAATTTATGAACGTTTATAAGTCAAAGATGGAAAAATAGTTACTTTAATGCAAAATGAATGGGACCTGGTTAAAAATAGATAATAAGGTACATTTATTTTTCAGGTATAGTAATCCAAATTATACTAATTTGTAACTTGCATTTTAATCAGCCCATATAGCAGTATTGTGCTGATGTGCTTTAAAACACTACACACACATGCCAAATTAATACATGTACATCCAATGCCTCTGAGTACAATGCTAAGATGAAGGTAAATTAACAACATAAACCTCTAGTAAAGGTATTTTAATTCAATTTTCAAAAACTGATATCTGTTTTCCTATCTCTTGCACCTTTAACATCGTTGTGGTTGATTACATCAGATCTGGAAATAGTACTATACCGTTTATGTTCCTGTACCATACCGACCCTTGCAAGACACACAGCCAACTCCAAACATCACCAAGCCAGATCTGCAGCCATGTAATTAATGTACAGTCTAGTTTTGTTTGTTATATCCAAGCAGATACATTAGAAAAATGTGTTTGTTACTGATTTCATTAAAATTTCCATTGTCTCTTCTATATGGTTTTTCAGTTGCATTCCTTCTTGTCTCAAAATTCATTATATATATAAATAATAAAACAAGAGATCTAGATATTGAATTTGACTTCTAGTGTATTCAACATATTATACATTCAGAGAAAATAATAGTTTTCTAATGACCTTAAAAATGAAGCCAATGTCAGCAAAAACCTTAAAAATAAAGTGGAGAGGAAATAATATGTTGAGTCGTTCATTAATGGATAACAAGCATGTGGTGTGCAAATAATAATAACAACAACAATAATAATACCCACATTATTTTCAGAGGGTAACTCAGTTACAAATGAGAACTAATCTACCTTGAGGCAGTCAATTATGTACATATATAATACAAGTTAATATGTTCACACAAATGCACACACACATACAGAATCAAATACACTATAATCAAAGATTCTCATAGGTGCTACATTGCTGCAGAAATGATTATAAAACATAAGAGGTAGGTGGCGTAATGTGTATTATTTTCATAAGTACACCTTTTTACAAAATAATTATTTTAACCATCTGATACAACTGTAGTGTGAAGGAGGATATGCTTGGAGCTGATTTGATATCTTGTGGAATGAAATTCCAAATAAACACACCTGAAAATTTAAAAGCTCTTTTTGAATAGTTCCTTTTTTGGCTTAGGTACTTTGAAATTTTGCTGTTTTAATCATCTTAGATTTGGGGTAACAGTAGATTCTCTGTCCTGGAAAATGGTGTTTAGGTAAGTGGGGGAAGATATTGTAAACACCTTGCATAGTATGTTGGCCTTTCTTAAAAATATTCTTTCATGTATCAGTAATACTTTGAATGTAAACATTGCAGTTTGAATGTTTTCTGTTTGCCGATCAAGAATTATTTCCCTTTCATGAAGTCTGGAAATTTTTCTCACATTTGTAGCAGATATGTTCCCTTAAATTATATTACTGTAGTTAAGATGTGGTTGAATGTACTGTAATGGAATGAAAGCCTTGAATTTCTTTAGGAGCCAAAGATAAGAGTTTATTTTCTCTGAAATATAATTTTTGTGATATGACTACTGCAAGTTATGGTCTATAAACACTCCAAGAATTCTATCTAAACATAGTCATTTTTAGATCTGTATTATCACAGAGAACAAGCAGCATATCAGTTTGTGATTTTGCTATTTTCTGCTGGGTAGTTATCAACAAGACTTTAGTTTTGTTTGTATCAAGGATCATACCATTTTCCTTGCACCATATTTGAAGTCTGTTGAGAGCAGTTTGTAGGGTTTTTTTTCTCAATTAAAGCTTGGTTGCTTTGACCATCAAACAAATTAGTGTCATCAGCATACATGTCAGTTGATGAGACTGCATCTCCTATTTTTAGGGGAAGGTTATTTATCAACAGAACAAATAACATGGGCACCAAAACAGAACCTTGTGGCACTCCACAGCTCATCATTTTTATTTCAGATAGGTATCCATTTAATGTCACTTGTTAAGAATTATTGCTCAAGCAGGATCTGAACCACTGGAGAGTATCTTCACTACACTGAACAGATTTTTATCTTTTCAAGAAACATTTCATGATCTACTAGGTCGATAGCCTTTCGAAAATCAATCATTACAGTACCAACTTACTTTCCTTTATCTAAGGCTTACAGCCACTTGTCCATCATAAAGATAAGTGCAGTTTCACAAGAATGAGTTTGTTGTTGCTATTGTTGTAGAGTTTAACGCCATTTTTCAGCATAAGATAGGCTATACATGACAGCCAGTATAAATGGTGGAGGAAGAACCTGGGAAAACCCTGGAAAGAACCACCGACCCATGAAAAGTTACTGGCAACCTTTGTCACATACCCACATTGGCCGAACACAAGACTCGAACCCACACAGACAGAAGTGGGATGGCAATGATCCGTAACGGTGAGCACTTTAGACCACTCAGCCACTCGGGGCCCCACAATAATTATTTTTTCAAAAGCCAGATTTTCATGAAGTAGATTGTGATCATTTAGATTGTTCATAAAAGAACCGAGTACATGTGTTTCTAGTAATATGGAAAGGGATGGAAGAACTGATAATGGCCTATAGCTGTTTACATCCTTTTTGCATCCAGCCTAGTTGCTATGTACTTAGTTGCTCTTATATACATGAATTCATGTACCCTTTTTGTGTGACGTTTCTTTCGCAACTTTATTTTATATATTTGCATGTACTTGTGTAGATAATTGAGGGCCACAAGGCAGATTAATGTTTGTAATGTGTCACCCTCATAAAATTATTATTTTATGTAGTGGTATTACTTTAGCAGTTCTTAAAGATTGTGGAAATTGACTTGTTCTCAAACTGCGATTACACAAAAAGACAATACTATGATCAATAGCAGATGCAGCTGTCATAAGAATTCTTCAACCCATCATGTCAGGACCTGTAGATTTAGAAACATATTTTAAATAATTTGAAACAAACTTGGAATTAATTTCCAGGATTTCAGATTTAGTATCATTTGGAAGTTCTGAATAATCAGATTCTTATTATTATGTTCTGTACTTTGGAGGCAATGTTTACAAAGAATTCACTGAAAATATTTACAGTGTCACATAGATCATAAACATAGTTTCCATCATTAATCTGGGTTGAGATATCCGTCTTAATTTTGTACTTTCCTAGTCAAAATTCCTTAAAAAAATTCCAGATATTTTTGGGGTTGTTTTTCTTTGTAATAAAAAAGATTCTTTAGTAGTGGTTTCTCCTTGCTTGTTTGATCATTTTGTCCACTCTATTTCTCCTGATTATGTATTCATCTTCATTACCTACCGATTTCAAGTGATCTTGTCATTTTATAACAAATGCAAATTTCTGCAGTGACCCAGCCAGGTTGACGATCATAGTAACTCTATGATCTTCAAAGGTGCATGTTTATTAACAGCTTCCAAAACAAAGAAAATCAGTCTAAGTACTTAAAATATCTGAAGTATCATCCAAAACTTTCAATCTATCCCTGGGGTTCTGGCTTAAACCCGTTAAGAAATTATCATCATTGAAAGATTTGAATGACATGTATGTGATTTATGAACATCCTTTTCTCCTACATTGTTGATATGTTTTTTTTGGAGAAAAACTGTAAAATGATTGCTTAAACCAAGTTTTGGTACAGAAATTCTTACAACCTTTTTGAGTGGCTGAGTGGTCTAAAGCGCTGTCCATTACGGATCGCTGCCATCTCACCTCTGTCTGCGTTGGTTCGAGTCGCAGATTCGGCCAATGTGGGTATGTGAGAAAGCCTGCCAGTAGCTTCTCTTGGGTCGGTGGTTCTTTCCGGGGTTTTCCCGGGTTTTTCCTCCACCATTAATACTGTCCGCCATTTATAGCCTATCATGTGCTGAAAAATGGCGTTAAACCCTACAACAACAACAACATCAACCTTTTTGTTAGTATTTGTGTGTATATATGGTCTATAGGTGTTTTTGAACTGGATGTTACCCTAGTGGGTTCATTCACCAACTGCAAAATCCCAAAAGGTTCAACAAAATCCAACCAATGACAATATTTCTTTACTTGTTCATTTAGGAGGTCCCTATTTATGTCACCTAATATGTAGAATTCTTTCTCTTCATTTATAACTTTCTCTCTTTGAAATTCAAAATCATCATTCTAGTCAACATGGATTCCAACATAAGGAACCCACTAGACAGGGTCATCTGAATCCATATCAATTCAAATTTTTCGGATACCAAGATCCATCTTTCTTTTGTAAACTGTACCATTCTTGACATGTACTATAGGTCCCCCATCTCACGCCTTTCTGTCTCCACGAATAGATATGTCACATCCATCAATCCTGAGAAAATTACCTGTTTGACATTTAGTGAGTTTTGTTTCTGATATGCCAAGCAAATGTACATTATTATCTGGAAAAGATAACACGAGTTTAACTTGATCTACTTTCTCTCTGATGCCTTGAACATTTATATGAAATATATTGACAACTTTTTCCTGAAATTCCTAAATTCATAACTGTAACATTCACAGGATTTCAATGACTATTTTGGACATTCAAGGAGACAACTATTTATAAAGATGTTTACATTCTTTGTTTTGTTTCTATATACAGTAAAATTGTTTGTAAAGCTTTAATTTTATCCTTGATGCTATTTTTGGACCCATTCTCATGCACAGTTCGGTTCCTGGTCCTGTTTAATGTATTATTTACAGTCTGCTTATTTTCTTCATATAAATGCTGGTTGTATTGTCATCTTTACTGCTAGATGAATAATTACATCTGAACATCAGTTTGTTGCATTCAAGATATACAGATATTAATAGATGTATGTTGAATTTGTTTATATAAGTGGGATCTGGATTTACCAGACATCCTTTAGGATATTTCAGTTGACAAGAGTCTAGGATAAAATTATGTGTACCACTGATGGTAACAACAATAATGGCGTCATTGAATGTGTCCTATTGACCAGAGTTATAATGAATTTTGGCTTTGTGTCCATACCAAGCATCTCAAGTCCTTACTCCTATGCCTACAATAAGCAAGTATGGCTTATTTCACCACACAGATTACATCGTTATTTGTTCTTCAATGTCCATAATATTGGAACTGTCTACAATTTGTTCAAAAAGTTTTGACTATGTTGTAAGTTTCTGATTTTTCTTTTGAAAGTGGCAACACTGTAATTGTTCACAATTCTGATGACTTCATTTATGTTTCTGACAAGTCATTCTGGTCCTTCATATGAAAGGCGAATTAGGAGATTTTTATCCTAAAGTCTCTTGTCTACACAGTTATCTTTGGTAATGAAATCCTGGCTAGTTGTCCAGTTTTCCAGCTAGCTATTAGCTTCCACAGAGTGCTATATCATACAGATGAAAACAGATTTGAATGACCATTAAAATGAGGTTGAAGGTTATCCCTCAAGGTGCCCTAAAAAGCAATTTTTTGCAAGACCAAAGACAATGACATCTTTAAGATCAAAATCACTTTTAGCTGAACCACATAAAATGACTGTGTAAAGTACTCCAATGACTACAGAATAATGCAAGATTCTATTAACGTCTATACCTGCTTATATGAGTCCATCTATGAACTGTACAGACCCAGGTCTGCTGGCACATAATGCACCAGTAGAACTGGGTTTGTACAGTTTGTTAGAAGCAATTAGTAGAACAAACAAGACAGATCCTTATTGGCAGGCACATTATGTTACAGAAGATCAGGATCTGTGTTTTTAGCAGTTTTATTTGACTTATAAGTGAGTACATATGGTACGGTGTGTGCCAAAGTATTGCCTATATCAAACTCTGATCAGCACACATAAATATCTACAATCCGATAATGAACTGGCAGAATGGTCTAATGTTGTATGCTAATAAATCTCAAGTAGATCAGCATAGATCCCAATCTGTCAACACATCATGTGATGGCAAATCTGAATCCTGCTCTGGGGGATTTACAGCTGGATGTGCGGTATACACAAGCTAATATTTTGAGTCAATTTTCACCTGTTGCAAATAAGAAACGTGTCAGACTTTGTGATGTGTAATCTCCACATGAGGATGTATGGCATGGCAGGTACTCCATGACTTATCTCCATGATAAAATCTGAGGTTTGGCAGAGGTAAACGGATCACTCTAATGTCATGATTACAAATCTACCTTTACAGGTGTGCATCTCTATCTTAGGTGCTCTTGAATTTCATCATTTACATTGGAAAGGCAGATAAAATGTTTCCTTTTGCCAGATCATCCCATATTCATAAATCTAAACTGATCTGACCTTATTTCATAATCTCACTCTGATGTTCTTGATGTTTATTGGGGAATCCAAAGGGGGTCCTAAGTCCTGCATTTAATTCCTCTTCTTTTAAGATCCAAATTTCAAGTTTGCTTTCTAACCAAATTCCATCTATAACAGTTTTTCTACCACACATTTTTTAGTCATTTATAAAACAAGAGTACAGTGAGTGGCACATTATATATCCACCAAGTGTTTAACAGTCTTTTATGTATGTAAATGAAATGATAATGCAGAAACAACAGTTCTTCTTTCAAAGTTACCTTGACCTCTGACCTTTTGATTCCAAACTCCGCTTCCTCTTAATCCAAGATGCAAGCCATCCATTAAGTTTGATCCATGTTTCTGATACAGAACTAATGTTATTGTGCAGAAACCATTTTGATTCTTTCAGTCTTGATCTTTAACCTCTGAAACCAAAAACTGAAAGTCATCCACAAGGTTTGGTCCAAGTATGTGATGCAAAACTAATGTTATTCTTTCATTTGGTGATATTGCCCTCTGACCATTTGACTCAATACATCCATACTCCAAGTGCAAGCCATCCAGGAAGTTTGAAAACTCTTTATACTGGGGCACTTTTCAGTCAAAATGTCCTTGGCCTTTGACTTTTTGAACCCCAAATCAATAGGGTTCCTCCTTATCCAAAGTGCAAGCCATCCACAAAGTTTTATAACTGTACGTGGTGGAGGGCTCTAGTTATTATGCAGAAAACCTTTTTCTTCTTTTGTGCGTGTGTGATTTGCATTTTTAATGTAGCTTTAACAATTTTTCAGTCATATCGCTACGATGTCTGCAGTGTGGCAGTTTAATGTTATGTCTAGTACTGGACCATCATGTCACAGACATGTAGCATGATGTCCCACCTAGTCACATTATCCTGACACCAGGCAAGGCAACTGTTAGTACCATTTTTTTAAAGGCTTTGGTAAGACATGGCCGAAGATCAAACCCACTACTTTCCACATCCGAAACGGATGCTCTAACCACTAGGCCACTGGAGCAACCTTTTGCTCCCAAATTCAACAGGGTTCTTCCTTAATTAAAGAGTTTGTTAACTGTAGATGGTGGACAACTTGAGTTACTTTGTAGAAGCTAAATTGGTATAAAGAAGTATGGAAATATATCATAACACAGTACATGGCCTTATAGGTGGTTTATAGAAATCAATTACAATTATGTTACACAAGCACAAACCTGTGACCTTGAGTGCTGGTAATTTTTAAACAGTCATCCTTGTAAACTTTACCTTTGATCTTCAATTTTCCATTCAAAAGCAATGTAGGGATAATGTAATCCTGCTGTTTGGGGGCAGGACTGTCTGTGTGCATGTGCTAAAGCAACACAGACCCTGATCCAAAGGCTCATTATGTTACAGCAGATCAGGTACTTTTTTGTTAGCAGTTTGACTTGACTTATAAGTGAGTATATACAGTATGCTTTAAATTGATGGAGATGATTCACTTATGATGTAGAGAGCTCCCAACGATTTGAACATTGGAGATAAACATGGGCAAGTCTAAGCTTTCGTAAAAGATGCCTTTGGCAAGAAGCATCATAACAGTGCAGATCTGTCTCGATGAAAATGAAAATATTTTGTGTATAAAACTATGAAATGTTTATATTCTGCACCTAATGGAAATAGTTGTAAGAACTAGTCCATGTAACACTAACTGATGAAAATGCCTCACACTGTGCTGTCAACACATGTCACACTGTGCTGTCAATACATAAGTGTGTTTGTGTGTGTAATCTGGATTTTCAGTGTAGCTTTAACAACTTTTCAGTCATAACACTACAATGTCTGCAGTGTGGCAATTTATAGTGATGTCTAGCATGGGGGCATCATGCTGCAGACATGTAGCACAATGTCGTACCCAATCACCTTATCCTGACACCAGGCTGACCGGTCCTTACACTAACCTCTTAATGCTGAGTGCCAAGCAAGGAAGCTGCTAGCACCATTTTGTCAGTCTTTGGTATTACTTGGCCTAGGTTTGAACTTGCAACCTCCCGCATCTGACATGGACACTCTAACCACTAGGCCATCGGAGCAGTGCTGTCAATACTGACGCTGGTAGCTTTGATATGGCACCTCTGCCCAAACAAGATATGTCACACTAAAAACATTTTTTTAAATTCCCTAGTCCCCCAAAAGAGTTGTTTTTAAAAACAAGCTTTTCAGTTTTCTTTTGTAGACACCATGATTTATGCCGACAACCTGTAGCCTGTATTTGCAGAAAACAGTCTTACTTACAGTAATGCTCATGGAAAACTATCACCACATGGCATATTATACAGTTAAATGTCATTGAGGTAATTAAAAGGTAAAGACCATCAGAGATAAACACCACTGCATTGATTACTCAAATGACTGATAATATAGCTGAGTGATTTTGTTTTAAGAGTCCTCTGAGCAATGTTGTGGGAGAATCCATTAGGCTAATTTTTATAGGAAAAGTACACCAACTGAAACAACCCAATTCATTTTAAGTAAATAATTGAGTTGTATGTTGAAAATTCAAAAATGATTTATTGCCTTGATTAAGACTATTTAACCCATCTTTATTAAAGACTACTTATGATAATTGGTAATGTTTCTTTGAAGTTGGATTTTACGCTACATATATCACATGCAAAATATAATATCAGTAGGTGGAAAATGGGGAAGCATAATTAACTCTTTTTTTTAAAATTTGAAATCAACATTTGATCCAGACAAGAATGAGCCATATGTAAAAGTAAAGCAAAACAAAATTTCAGAAATTCTGGTCTCATGGAGTTTTATTTTGTGATGTGAAGCAAAAATGAGCAGCATTTATTCCATTCAAGTTTGCACCATATCAACATCAGTCATTCTGGTGCATACTCCATCTGCTGACATCATAACAATACCCAGTCTCAGAACAAAGCATTAATTCAGAGCTCAATCCCAAACATAATTAACATGTTTAAACAATTATCGACAGATCATGTCACAAGAGCTGAAGTGCTTTTCTGCTATTTTGTTGCAGAGTGCAATCTGCCATTTGCAGTTGTTGATCGTTTTTCAGAACTGTGTAAAGAAATGTTCCTGGATTTCACTGTTTGGTTTGGGATACATCCAGAAGATTAACAAGCTTATCTGTTGGAGCGGACTAAATACTGTATATTTACTCCATTCAGTAATTCAGGAGCTACCATACTTAGACAATGAAACTATTACCACCCCCACCCCATCCATTTACTTTTCAGATGACAAAATGCACTCCTTAGGTTTCAAAAAAAAAAAATACACTTTCTGAAATGTTGGCACATATGGGGAGATTCCTGCTTGAAAAAGAAAAACTTATATATAATTACCTGGAGTAGAAACATGGAGAACCTTAATACCAAAGTGTCAAATTCTGATACTTCTATTTTTCTTCCCTTAAAGTTTTCCTTATGATCTTCATCTCATGTATCAACCAGTTGTTTTCAGTTGACTGGATTAGATCAGTCTAATGGCACTGGATCAGACCAATCCAATGGCAGTGAATTAGACCAGCTCAATGGTACTGGATCAGACCAGTCCAATGGTAGTGGATTAGATCAGTCTAATGGTTGTGGATCAGACCAATCCAATGGCAGTGAATTAGACCAGTCCAATGGTACTGGATCAGACCAGTCAAATGGTAGTGGATCAGACCAGTCCAATGGAGGTGGATTAGATCAGTCTAATAGTAGTGAATCAGACCAATCCAATGGCAGTGAATTAGACCAGTCTAATGATACTGGATCAGACCAGTCCAATGGCACTGGATCAGACCAGTCCAATGGCAGTGAATTAGACCAGTCCAATGGTACTGGATCAGACCAGTCCAATGGTAGTGGATTCGATCAGTCTGATGGTAGTGGATCAGACCAGTCCAATGGCAGTGAGTTAGACCAGTCCAATGGTAGTGGATTAGATCAGTCTAATGGTAGTGGATCAGACCAATCTAATGGCAGTGAATTAGACCAGTACTATGGTACTGGATCAGACCAGTCCAATGGCACTGGATCAGACCAGTCCAATAGCAGTGGATCAGACCAGTCCAATTGCAGTGAATTAGGCCATTCCAATGGTACTGGATCAGACCAGTCCAATGGCACTGGATCAGACCAGTCCAGTGGCAGTAAATTAGACCAGTCCAATGGTACTGGATCAGACCAGTCCAATGGCACTGGATCAGACCAGTCCAATGGTAGTGGATTCAATCAGTCCAATGGTAGTGGAACAGACCAGTCCAATGGCAGTGAATTAGACCAGTCCAATGGTACTGGATAAGATCAGTCCAATGGTACTGGATCAGACCAGTCCAATGGCAGTAAATTAGACCAGTCCAATGGTACTGGATCAGACCAGTCCAATGGCAGTGAATTAGACCAGTCCAATGGCACTGGATCAGACCAGTCCAATGGCAGTGAATTAGACCAGTCCAATGGTACTGGATCAGACCAGTCCATAGTAAAATATATGGGTAGATGAAGTCACTGTGGCACTTATATGCTTCCCTTTATGGCAAAAGCCCTTGACAACATAAATAAAAAAGTCAAAACATTTTGTTTTACAGCAGTATACAATAACTGTTTGATGACTAGAAGACATGGTCATTATCTCATTACACCCACCCCTGTTTACATTTTCTTTTAAATCTTTGTTTCAATGCCCAATACAATGTTACTTAGGTTTTTTTTGAGAAACGAATTCTGAAGGGGGCTTACAACTTTTTAACCATACCAAGTTATTAATTACATCATATGGCACCAACACCCCCCCCAAAAGAACTCGTAGTCATATCCTCTTAATGCCAGAAAGGAAGAACTTATTAATTAATTTGCCCTTTCTGTGTACCTTGACATAATTTGGTAACTGTTTTTCAAGCATCATGTCTTCAAAACAACTGTAAAATATGAAGTTAAATTTTTCCATTTATGTATTTCATATTTTGTTGAAACATTTTTTAAAAATGAAAAGAATTTAAGGATGGATAAACAGCACAATAAACTGCAATCTTACAATTTTTATTAATTATTTCTTGTGCTGCATAACTCATGCTCATGCAGTAATGAATCAGTTTTTAAAACCTCACTACTTCATTAATCCTGTAAAATGTGAGAATAAATACAGAAGCATCATTTGTATAAAGTATTGTTACAAGATCTCTTGTACACTGTACTGTCATGACCACAAAAGATTCCAAAGTACTGGTACATTATTTTTCTGAATTATTTTGCAGCAAATAACAATTTTTACTCTTTTTTTTTGTTATTAGCTGATGTGGCGTTAAGACAATTAATGCACAAAAATTTTGAAGATTAAAGTTTATCACAGTGGTGAAGCAAGAATTTCTGTCCATCCCCCACAAAAGTTCTATCTGGTGCTATCTAATAAATAAAAAGTTGTCTGATGGAAATTTTCCTCCACCCCCATCCACCTCCCCATGGCAGCCAAAGTAGAGTGGGTTGCTATGCCACAGGTTTATCATGCTGTTTTTCCTTTCTGACATTCCTATTTGCTTCAATATATTTCAACAAAATGACTTATCCATTAATGTTAAAACTGATTCTCAACAGCTTTTGGTATCATTGCTGACCTAGCTATAATGTTTATTAGGCCTTCCTGTTCAATATTCTGCATAGATAACAAATTACAAATAAAAGGAGTTGTAAGATACCAAGATGCGTCCATCAAGTAAATACAAAAATTAATGCAAATTTCAGAAACAAAATGGCTATTTTATTCATGTTTTGACAAGGAAAACTTCCACGCACAGTGTAAATATAATGATTTTGATGTGAACGAAGCATGTTCTCCTTTGAAATGTGTAAACTTAAATCACTCAAACAGTATATTATTTATCTACCATTAATCATATTGCATTGCAACACCAGGTTCATCTGAAACTTCATATCAGCAAAATTGGCAATTTAAATGGTATGATCAGTCACACTGGTATTTTAAAGGCACCTCCCAGTCTAATTTGCACATTAATGCATTTGCTCTTTCTAACCTTTGACATACGCATCGTTATTTGACAAGAACATATAGTCATATTGTATAAAATATATATGTAAACATTTATGGCATATTATTATACTGATATGTTCATGGGATTGAAGGAACACAATGATATGATGAATAACATCATCAATACAATTCTTTTAATTACTTTTCTTTTACCTAGGAGTACATGAACTGTCAACATGCTCTTCTGCCTTTACTGAGCAACCTTTCTGATAAGCAACTGACAAATTTTATGTCTGATGAGATAGGATGTTCATCAGTAGAAATAATTCTTTGAATCTCAAGAAAATGATTTTAGATATACCTTAGTTGAAAGAAATCAAGCTTTCTGTCAGTATTTACATTTGTGATTTTCTTCAATGACATGTATGAAGAGCTGTACTCTTGATTCTTCCATGAGGTCATGCATTAGTGTGTGTTTGTGTGAGAGAGATTTGGATTTTCAACAAAGCTTTAACAATTTTTCAGCCATATCGCTATGATGTCAGCAGTGTGGCAATTTACAATGATGTCTATCTAGCACCGGGGCATCATGCCACAGACATGTAGCATGATGTCCCACCCAGTCACACTATCCTGACACCAGGCCCACCAGTCCTAACACTAACCTCTTAATGCTGAGTGCCTAACAAGGCAGCTGTTTGTACTATTTTTATAATTCTTTGGTATGACTCAGCTGGGGCTTGAACCCACAATCTCCCATATCCAAGGCGGATGCTCTAACCACTAGGCCACCATAGCGGTCATACATTAAACAGAAGAATGACTTAGTTGGAGTGTGCATGTTTTTCATTTTTAATGAAACTCGAACAACCTGAGTCATATAGCTATGATGTCTGCAGTGTGGTAGTTATAGTGATGTCTAACACTGGGGCATCATGTCACAGACGTGGCATCGTGTCCCAATCAGTCACATTATCCTGACACCAGGCCAATCAGTCCTAACACTAACCTCTTCAAAACGCAAAGCGTTATATGTTTTTGGTATGACTTGCATGGGGTTCGAACCTGTGACCTCCTACATCCAATGCAGATACTCTAACCACTTATGCCACTAGAATTATTTGGAATCTACATGAAAGTCTTGGCCTTGACCATACTGTTCTCCTGTACTTTAACCAGGAACGCTTTTAAAAAAATGCTTACATCAATATAAAAAATGTAATTATACAATTTCAGCAACATTCACCATAGATGATTCCAACATCAACATCAAGGTTTCAGAAATCAGAGAAAGTCTTTCCCTTTCTTTTCAAAGGAGTTCTCATTGATGATACCAGGCTGTACAGAATTAAGGATAGGGCTTATGTTTGTCCATCATACAGGTAAATCTGATTTTAAATCATCTGCTACTCACCTTCCTGGGATATTTTATTTCCAACCCATCTAATAACCAGCATTTCAAAAAAAATTGGTATCTGCCAGTCATCTGCCTAGCCTATCAAACAAATTACAGGCCCTCTTTCACAACCATAATAGGGTAGTAATTTCAGAATGGTCTTCCTGAACATTGATAGTGTTAAAACTTCTAAATATAAACACCAACATAAAGAATCTCGCAGCAATTACTTATGCAAGTTTAAAGTAAACTGTACAATATATGAATCTTTTTACAAAGTCTTATTTTCAGATATATATTTACAAATCTCCATGGTTTCAATTAATTAATGTTAAAAGGTGATGATATGTAAATGATAAACAGAACAAAGTCCATCATACAATATCCTCAGTTTCAAATAAAGAGAACCGAATGATAAAAACAGTATTTGGTTGCACCCAGTGCCCTTGGTATACAGATACAGGTAGTGTGTGTGTGTGTTTGTATGTATGTCTGGTCTGTATATCTGCTGATATGCCCCACATCACCTCATTTCTGTTATCTGCCTGTTATCAGCCAGTCAATGTCTGCAGTTTGCCTGCTGTATCAGCAACACATCCCTGCTGTAAATCATAGGTACTACAACCATTAACCTGCCACTAAACAGGTATACCTGTCTGAAGTTGTAGGTCTGGGTAAAAGTGGTGAATGAAAATGATCGCACTAACAAATGGAGATTCCTTCACTTACTCCTCTGCATAATCATTCATTTTATTTTTTATTTTTTATTATAAGAAAGTCCTGGTATATCATACATGACATGTATATGTACACACAAATGAAGCACATCCAGTCCATGCTCTCACTGGATAGCCAAAACACTTCAGTCCAATATGATTACATGATGAATCTGGCAAGCTGGCAATCAGAGTGGTCTGCAGAATTTCTTTAATGTATGAATTTACTCCTTGGAATGGAGCATTCTGAGCAGAAAGAAAAAAAGACCGGGAATCAGTTACACCTTATCAGTGATCACCATGGACTGCTGACCAATCAGTTTGCCAACTACCTGGGCAAACTATCGTGTCTGATTCAGTTGGTTATCTTTGCCCAAGAAATGTCAGTGAGAGCTGTAACAACTTTATAGATTTTTAAAAGTACAACATATATAAATTCATCTCATGATAGTTTTCACTGAACTTTGACCAAATATTTCACTATATACTCCAAAGCGAAGTTACACTGTGTAAATTTTGAAAGAAAAATCTTGCCTTTATGGAAGCTGATACATTAACAACAGGCAGAGAATAGATGATGGGCCTAGTTCCCCCAAATCATATATATAGGCCTTCGATGTAGTTAACTCAAAATATCTGCCAAGTATCACTTACCGTATTCAAACTAATAACTGAACATGTGTTAATGTGCACACACACATCTTTTTCTATCAAAACACGCCAAAAATCCATTGTCACTTGCAATATTGACATGCCTCAGAAAAGAACCCTGCAAAACACCAGGCCACAGATTAAGTGGGATGGAATGTTTTCCATTTATGGACATAATTTGTTTCCCTTTCACTAAGTTTGACATGACAAATCTGATAACAGTAATTTATTATCTCTCCCAATTATTAATGTAAATATTAAGGCCTCATCAATATCTATTACTGATGCAATAACCGATTTATCTAAAACAATGGACGAGTCTGGACAGAAATCTATCTCATTATCTATACCATGTGCTCATCAGACTAGACAGTAGCCTGATCGGGTGACCAGACAAGATATCTAATGGTACCTAAGGTCACTGTAAAAAGTGCAGCAAAGTGGTCCAAGTTATGAACCAGTCTACGTCAATAAACCATGACTTATTTACTTACTACCAAATTGTTCAGTGAGTAAGGACACTATTCAGGGTGTACTATGGATGGCAGGTTATCTGATAGAAGGCTATCCAGAAGAATAGATGACAGCAGCAGTCAAGACTTGATTCTGAGTACAGCTGATAAAGTTTAGTAATTATCTATATAATGCAATACCGGTAATACTATATTCATAATGTCATCTTCTATGTCATAATAGTTATAATTTGACCCACGTTTTACTTATTTTTTAAGGTATCGCAAAGAAAGGACAGCACTGTGAGAATATTAAAACATCAAAGTTTCAGTCAAGTTGGATACAATGACCAATACTATCAAGGTTTAATGGAAAACTGCATGCTCTGTTCCTCTGTAGTCCTAAGTATGATTTTGAGGGTTTGTTCACAGGTATAATTTCAGTTAAAACAAATGTTGGTATGACATAATTTGTTATGGTTTTGACAGCACGTTTAATACATTACTGACTATATCATGATGGGAAATGGGAGCTAAGTGCCTTTTCCAAGGACACAATGAGACAGAAAAACAGAAAAACACGTGCTAGTCAAGTATCAGACCTGAGACCCATGGATTATGAGTCCAATACTCTCCCAACTGAGCTACCAAGGCTCCCAAGAATGATTCAGAAACCATAAATGCAGATTTCATGAATTTTGGACATAATTGCTGAATAGTAAGTCTAATTTCACCACAAATTATACATTTTTATTTATCTAGTTGTTACCATTGTTAACAAAACTATAATAAAAATGAACACTTGAAATTTTTTTAAATGCAGTTAACATAAAAGAGAACTGAACACAATCTTTAGACATAACAAGATGATGCTGTTTGCTGTATACCTGTGGCGTCCACTCACTTATTGGCCAGGAAAGATGGAGGAAGTGTGTTGAGTGCTTTTGTTCTTCATTATATCAGGAGATACAACTGCAGCTCAAGGGTTGAGTTGTTGAAACATTTTCCTGTTTAGTAAATGTGTGAGGCAGTGGAGTAAAACAAAGTGATATATGCTGTCAGTATTGTTTGATCAACGAAAACTTCACTCAGAGCCTCTCATATTTTGTTTGTTTTGGTACATCAACACAAGTAGGTTATTTAGTGCTGTGGCAGTTGGAGTGACATCCCTTGCACAAGAACACCAGATCCTGTCATGCTTGGTTCAGATGTAAATTGTCAACCATCTTGTCCAAAAATGTGCTGTAAGAAAATAGCTTCACCATACCAAGAACATATCCAAAATAATTAATGTTCATAATATTAATTAGTGTGATATACCAGTAATCTAAAATATGCCATGAAGATTATACAGAAAAAAATGTCAATTATCTGAGCAGTAATTACAGATTACCAGAATTTTCTGATACCATTTAAATGTCATATAGACCTGATTTTTTTCTTTATATTTTTGTCATTTATCTGGATCAAATCCAGTTAATCAAATAATTGATTTTTTTTTTGTCAGGAAGCCTAAAAAGAAATGATACTTCAGGTAGCTGAGCCACAGTGGCTCAGTGGGCAGTGTACCAGGATCACAAACAGAAAGATGCAGGTTCACATCCTAACCAGATAAGCTTGGCAAGTCCCTAGGCAGGACACTTCACATCAAATACCTCAGTACAACACTGTTACTGTTACATGGTACATGTGATCATTATGTAGTACTGAATTACATTTATAATGTACTTCATTATAAGGTGGTCTAATTGTAAGGTGGAAAACTATGGTTTCCACTGACAGTGTTATAATGAGTTGTCTCAATGAACATGGATGACTCATTTAATATGGTTGTCTCATGTACATTTGTGAGTTACATTAGTCACTTAAACATTTGCAAGATCAATATTCCATTTGTTATTTATATTTGATTTAATTCATATTTGATTTAATTTGTTTGTTAGTGTTACATTTTTTAATTCCATTACATGTTATTGTAATGTAACTTTATTTACTAAATTTGATATTGTTCAGCTCTGACTGTTTTTGATGTAAAGAACTAATACTAGAAACTTTGTATCTAATGCTGACCTAGTTCCTGACCTTAATTCAGAACCAGTAAGAGTTGAAGTAAACAACTTTTTCTTTATTCTTTCTCAGAGTAAGATTTATAAAGTGGCATCAAGGCCACACTTGGAGTACCTGACAAATAACATGTGTTAATTAGGTTTATTCCAGAGGACTGACCCACATCCAGGAATCTGTTTTGCATTGTAGCTAGATTTATTATTGATGTTTTGAGAAAGAATAGTCATTAGTGCCTTAACATTTGAGAAGTTAAAGTGTTTTATGTTGTGACCAATTTTTGGGGCTAATTATTTTATTTTTCTTTAAATTATTTGGATTCCAAGAGATTTTTTTCCCCCTGGAAATACTCGTGCTCTAAATTAATTCTTGGACAAAGATATTTATCAAAATTTACGCAGAATTAAAAAACTGGAATATTATTTTCTGTGATTCAACAAAGAACTGTTGACATATCAGTATGACACTGACCACAGCATAGATTATCACCTTCCATTTTAGATTTCATCAGGATTCGAACTCAGTCTCATTAGGACTTTTTATTACATAGCTTTCTATTTTTTAATTCTTGGATTATTTTTGGACCTGATTCATAAAAATGTAAGTTCTTTTTCTCAGTTTTAACTTGTTTTTTGTGGGAAATAAATTATTTGTTAAATTTTACAAAGCTTGTTGTCTTCACTTTTTTCTTGATTAATTTTGTAAGAGCCTAAACACATAACACATTAAGACAAATAAAACACGAGTATTTCCAGGGAAAAATAATCTAAGAAAAAAGCTGACAGTGTCAGGGACCCTCAAGAAACAATCAGGTTAGAAATTATACAATGATGAATGGCTATTTGTTATGCAATATTATGTCACTAAGCTTTTCATTTTTAAAATTGGTAGGGGGTACAACTAAATGGGAGGGTGTTCGAATACTATAGGTCTGTAAGCATAGTGTAAATATAACCAACATGCCAATACATATGCTGAAATGGCACCAACCTATTATTGCTTACATTCCTTCTAAAGTTGACCTTCATGTTAAATATGTATCCATAATGTATCATATTATAGGTTGTGTAGTGATACATAAGTTGAACTTCAAGTTAAATGTGTATCCATAATGTATCATATCATACACTGTGTAGTGATACATATCTACAAGTGTCACATGCATATCATTGACCCCTACAATCATCTAACCCACCAGAATGTTGATTCTTCCATTAATCTATCATTCCATTATTATTTTTTTCTTCTAATCAGCCTCCTACCAAGTCTGGCTGATTTACATGAAAGAGATATGACCTTTTTTTTAAACAGTTTTATCTTAATGTTACCCCCAAAGACACCAGGATAACTGATAATTAAGGAAATTATCACCTGACTCCTTAATACATCTGAGAAGAAGAATACCCTATACATAAAGGCATAATACCATTTATCTTGAATTAGATCCACATATCATGTGCACAATAAAACCTGACACAGTCAGCACAACCAAATCAGACAACTATCATATATACTCACTTATAAGAAGAGTCAAACTGCTGCAGATCTGGGTCTATGTTGTTTGTTCTACTGATTACTCCTAACAAACTACATACACCCAGATCTGCTGGCACATTATGTGAAGGCAAATCTAGGTCTGTGCAGCTTGCAGTTGGACTCATCTTATAAGCGAGTATTTATGGTAAGTGGTAACACTGTCCCTTGGATTTCCTGTTATCAAGCCCCTTGATCCATGATGATCCCCAGGAAAGGTGGCAAACTTGGATTTAGGGACATTAATAACAAAAGTGTCATCTTTATTTAATGGTTTATCTTACAAGGAAAGATACAATTGTATTATATATAATGTTCATTAAAATAAGGGAAATAGGAAATATTAAAATACTTATCACCAGGCTATGTAGATTTTTACACATGTTTGCAAATGAAACAGTAAAATTTTTTTACAAATAAAATCTATTGTTCTAAGTAACAACTTTCTGTCCCTCAAAGGCTACCACACTGGAAGTCAGTTTGGCACCATACTCATTTAGGACCAACTCCATATTCAGAAACAGCCTTAGCAAATTGCAGTACCCAATTTGGATCATTTTAGCCAGGCTCCCTGGATTTACACACTGGGCTCCCTGTGAGCACAGCATTTAGAAATAAACTTTTAAACAAGTTTTATATGATACTGAACTTAAAATTTTCTCCCCTTAATTTAAAGTTACTTTCTCTCTATATTTTAAAAAATTACTAACAAGCGGTGCCCCTGTGAGTGTCAAATCAGTCCAATCGTTATAAGGCTTACCCTGTCCATATTATCAAGTCTTTAGTGAAAAACTCTATGTTGATAGAATTGTTTATAAAGAAGTAGTGATGACAAGAATTTCAAAATGGCTGCCATGATGGCCATGATGAATAAATGTCACATCAGCACTATTCTCATTTATAATCAACTTTATATCATAATAAGACTTTGTGAAAACATTTGAGTATGAAGAAGAGTAGAAACAACAAGATTTTCAAGATGGCCATCAACAGTTTGACGTTTGGTGTCAAGTCAGCACCATTTTCATTCATTACCAACCAAGCATCTTGGAAAGTCTTTAAATGAAATCTTTTCTTTATATGACGATTTGTTCTGAAGTAGCAGTAACAGGATTTTCAAAATAGCATTGCATGCCAAATAACATGCATAACAAATGACAAGATGCCAGATTAGAGCCATTTCTCATTTAGGATAAACATGATGTCACTGCAAGTCTCTGTGAAAACCCCATCTTGATGTGACAAACTGTTCAAGAGAAGTACCATATATACTTACTTATAAAACAAGTCCAACTGCAAACTGCACAGACCCAGATCTGCCATATCCCATAATGCACTGGCAAATCTGGTTCTGTGCAGTTTGTTAGGAGTAATCAGTAGAACAAACAAGACAGACCCTGATCTGCAGGTGCATTTTGCTATGGCAAATCAGGATCTTTGTTGTTATCAGTCTGACTTGACTTATAAGCAACAGTTTGACTTGACTCATAAGTGACAGTTTGACTTGACTCATAAGTGAATATATATGGTAGCAATATCGAGATTTTCAAGCTGACTTCCATGGTGACTGTAAAATTGTGAATTTTGTAAATGTTCTTGCAGCACATTTTGCCAAGTCAGTGTGACATGAACAAATTAAATTGACTAATGGACTAGGTACCATATTATCTCACTAAACTAATGTAGTTTAACATCCCTGGTTTGGGACATGATTGATTTTTAATTTGGGTCTGTTTGATAAAGGTCAAACAGATGGGAAGGTAAGGTGAATTTGGGTTCAAGTATTGGAAACATAACACAGTGGATATGATTCAGACACAATTTTTTGCCAATGAACTAAGTGTCATAAAGTGAAATTTCCAGGAATCAGTTTATTTAATAAGGCAAAAAAGATAGAATTATTCTAACTTTGATGGGTGTATGCTAATTTGCAGCAGTTAGATAAAATTTCATCCTGACTGGCTAAGCTAAATAAGTTGTGTGTTTCCCCCAACAAAATTCATGTTTTAAGTATTCTTCCTCACAAAATTAGTCAGTCCAAGTTTTTCTGTGGAAGGGGAAGGTCTTATTTCCGAGATTAGTAGGAAGTACTTTCTTGTAAAAACTGTATGAGCGATGGGTGTCTGTAAGTTGAGGGACATGGAAACTTAAAGTTAGAGATTCTGCTACACAGAAGTGAGCGAGTTTTGAAAGCATAAGGTAGCTGCATCAATTTGTTAATTGATAGGAATCTATGATTATTCCTTTGAATTTATTCCTTTTCAATCTCAGCAATTTTCATGATATGATTTTGTATTTGTTTGAATTTGTTTTAAATTTATACACTGATTTTCCTTTGATGAGTTTGGAAGTGCATTCAATTGTCTTGAATGTTATAGGACTCATTTATCCCAAGAAATTTCATACATTATTTCCTTGCTACGAATTTCTTGAGAATCGTGTGAATTTATTTGTCTTTGATGTTATGAATCATGTATGCTAAGAAATGAGTAGTCCTATGTTGTAGTATGTTCCCTCAATGGAACTTCAGCAGATATTATAGTTAATACAAGAAATTAATTTCATTGATTCATTTGTACAATAAGATGTGAATTCTTTTAACCATGAATAAATGGTATTAGGGTTAAGAGTCCCTGCTGGCTGACATTTAGTCAAGTTAGTGATTTATAGTCCACAGCAGGGCATAGGAATGGTTTATTAAGAGGTCTTGACTAAGTCCTAGTTTAGTTAGGGATATTAAGTAGCCATTAGGGATAGGCATTAATCTCCTGTACTAGGGTTTGTGTATCATTATTTGTCAGGCAGAGAACTGACCCATATCTGCCTAAGTTTCTGATGAATTACAATATGACAATAACTGACATAATGTGAGAGTGGGTAATGTTTGATCTTAGATGTAAAAAAAGACCTATAATTAGGTTGCTTCTCTATTTATTTTAAAGAAGAGAAATAGCTCCATATATACACCAATACAGTGAGAAAAAAGAGCAGACAACAAAATCACAGTTGATCACCCAAAAGAGGCTTGGGAGAGTGAGAAGAGGAAAAGGAATATGTAGACTCTAACCAACCACCAGCTATGAATCTGGAGTGACCAGTAAGCAACCAGGTTATCCTGGCATGCTGGGCAATTGAGTTCAATCATTCATTTAATTACATGATGAAATTTGTCTTATCAGTATAAACAGAATAGCCAATTGCATTTTTTATAAACTTTGAAATTATTTCTAAGAATGTGTATCATTCAAATGTCACATTCATTTTCATCTGTTTAAATAATTGATTATGATGTTATAGTCTGCACATGGAGGTTCATGTTTTTCTATTCTGTATCTCTGCTCAAACCTCTGCTTATTCCATCAATTAATTTTATACTTTATTTTATTATTTATTCAACTGAGTAATAATACCTTGGTCGATCATCCTCTAGGTTACGATAACCAAATCACCACGTAACAGTGACCCTCTTGATGAACTCTATTTTTGTTTGGAACAATCAAGATATTATCAGAAGTCTTCTAGTGGAAACCCATGTCAATATGACCAATCATTCTGGAAGAGTGCAATAAGATTTTCAAGAAGTCAGATGGCACCATTTTCATTAAGGAACAACCAGAAAGGACCTGATAAACTAGACAGAGAAGTTCTTAAGTGAAAACGTTTATATAAAAATGATGATTGATGCAGTAGGAGTAACGATAAGAAGATGGCAACACTGGATGTCAGCGGGACATCATTTTTATGAGTACCCTAAATACCCTGATATGAATGTGCAGTGCTTTCCCTGATGCCGAAACCTTACATCTCTAACACAAGATATGACTTACTGTCCCCTAAAACAAGATGTGTACACACAAACTGGTCAGTCAAATCCATTTACGACTGATTGTACAAATTTTCGAAACTCAACAATAGTTATCACCAAGAGTCAAATTCTAAGACTGTGGGGTTGATGAATTTTAAGTTGCAATCAAACTTTAAAAAAGCTATAGAAAACATCAACATCACACAGGAACATTCAATCAAAAATGATGTACAACATTAAGGAAGGACATTAATGAAGATGAAGGAATAAATAACAACAAATACAAGTACAACTGTATTCACTTAATTTATATTTCCTTTCAAATTTAATTCATACTTACCAAAATTGAAATCCAAGGCATTCGCCCCCATGGTCCCCCCACCAAACAGATGTGGACCCTCAATTTGTAAATGATCCACAGGACCCCTATTTGTTTTGATAGAGTACATGTAACATTAAGAAAGTTGTGCTTACAGAATGGACACATGAAAGTCAGACACATGACTGGACATCATATAATCTCTTCTAGTGTTTGTTATGTAGAGCCAAAATTATCTGCAAATGATTCAGAACTTTCTAGTCCTGAAGTATGTAAAATCATATGAAGCCAAAAGTTTATGTGTGTAATTTGGATTTTTAATGCAACTTTGACAATTTTTCAGTTATATTGCTACGATGCCTGCAGTGTGGCAATTTATTGTGATGTCTAGTACTGGGCATTATGCACAAACATGTAAAATCATGTCCCCCAGTCACATGATCCTGACACCAGGCTCACCAGTCCTAACACTAACCCCTTCACAAAAGTTTATGCATGGAAGAGTAATACAGATGAGAGAGAGAGAGAGAGAGAGAGAGTTAGTTAAACTCTTTAAATTCTATTCAACTTTAAAACTGGGTGATTATTAAATAAATGTTCTCAAAAACCTATCCAACCAAATGTAATCAAAATGTATGAAAAAGATATCAGTTCCTACCTAAGGGCATCAATCTTCATTTCAAATCCTGTTACTATTAATAAAAGTGAAAGTTAATATTTTGGATCAACTCCCAACCTATATTTAGTATCAGGAAGTTTTGTGAATTTCAGTATGGGATTTTCCACACTTCTTGAATCTACATTTGACTGCATTTAGCACTATAGTTGTTATGTTCATAATGGTGTTTGTTTTACTGTAATAATATCATTATGTTTTTATAATGTTATAGGCGTTTTCTAATGTTGTAAAGCACTTAGAGCTTTTTAAAGATTAGGCGCCATACAAAGTCGTCATTATTATATATATATATATATATATATATATATAAGGAAACTGAAAAACCCTCTGTAGTGTGTCAAAATTAGATAGTGTTTCCCATTAATCATCACTTTCATTATACCTGTATGTGTTAACTGATTTACTAGAATTGAATTCTCTACTGAGTAATCAAGAATGTCATTTTCTCCTGAATGTGATATTTCCTTAAACAAAACAAAACTTTTGTCACAGTTCAACAGCCCCTTGATATTTTCGGAAGGGTTGGGCCCACTTTAGATAGGCCCTTATTTTGCATGGTTCTATTCTTTAAAAATAAAAAATGATTTTTTTTTGTTAGCGAGGTCACAAACTGTAACCTTTTATAATCAGTCTAATTAACATTCAAAGTTATTTCTTCATTTGAGTCAGTT
Organism: Sinohyriopsis cumingii; assembly: GCA_028554795.2. Lineage (NCBI taxonomy): Eukaryota > Metazoa > Mollusca > Bivalvia > Unionida > Unionidae > Sinohyriopsis > Sinohyriopsis cumingii. Next base: position 118,911,140 of record CM068825.1, on the reverse strand, counting down.
CATTATCTATGTTATTCCCACCCAACCCATTAATCAAGGTGAATGTCCAGCATGTGATTAATAACAAAATTACCACCCCATTAATCAAGGGGAATGTCAGCATGTGATTAATAACAAAATTACCACCCCATTAATCAAGGTGAATGTCCAGCATGTGATTAATAACAAAAATTACCACCCCATTAATCAAGGGGAATGTCAGCATGTGATTAATAACAAAATTACCACCCCATTAATCAAGGGAAATGTCAGCATATGATTAATAACAAAATTACCACCCCATTAATCAAGGTGAATGTCCAGCATGTGATTAATAACAAAATTACCACCCCATTAATCAAGGTGAATGTCCAGCATGTGATTAATAACAAAATTACCTCCTTGTTAATCAAGGTGAATGTCCAGCATGTGATAACAAAATTACCACCTTGTTAATCAATGTTAATGTCCAGCATGTGATTAATAACAAAATTACCACCCCATTAATCAAGGTGAATATCCAGCATGTGATAACAAAATTACCACCTTGTTAATCAAGGTGAATGTCCAGCATGTGATTAATAACAAATTTACCACCCCGTTAATCAAGGGGAATGTCAGTATGTGATTAATAACAAAATTACCACCCTGTTAATCAAGGTGAATGTCCACCATGTGATTAATAACAAAATTAGATGGTTTTGATGGAATACTTGTGAAAGTGAGGTTTAACCAAGATAACTGTATGTGTGATTTAGATTTTAAATGTAACTTTAAAATTTTTTCAGTCATATCGCTAAAATGTCTGCAGTGTGACAGTTTATAGTGATGTCTAGCATTGGGTTATCATGCTACAGACATGTAGCATAATGTCTCACCTAGTCACATTATCCTGCCACCAGGTCAAGCAGTCCTAACACTAACCTCTTAATGCTGAGCGCCAAGCGAGGCAGCTGTTAGCACCATTTTTGTAAGTCTTTGGTATGACTCTACCGGGGTTCAAACCCGCAACCTCCCAGATCTGAGGCGGATGCTCTAACTACTAGGCCGCTGGAGCGGTACAAAGATAATTACAATTTTCTCCAACTTGCACTCAGTTCAGTTTACTTAAAGTGACACAAGATATTGTGAAAATTATGCAAATCTGACGAAGATATGGTGTCACATATGTATTATTGGCATGTATCTCCCAACAGGTTTGCTGATCATTATGTGGGTTGCTGTTTACTTCCATGATCAATTGCTAATATCCTTCTTTGTGAGTACTAAACAAAATCCAACCAATAGCAATACGTTTAGCTACCCTACTGTGACCATCCACAATAAACAGCAACATCACATAACAAACCAACAGATATGAATCTACAGCATGGGCAGTTGCATGTGTTTACTACCCAAGGAAATAAGGTACTTGATTAACCTGACAAAATTAACATGTATTATCACCCATCTGCAATGACTCTTCAGATTCTGAATGTGACATTGAACTGACAGAAAGCAAACATATAATGGCACACAAATGAGAATTACATCACATGTATCCATCTACAGGAAGATGATTTTAAAATCTTCTCTATTTCACTACACTGTATTTATTAAACACAAGACAGTTACTAATTTTGATTTTAACAATGTTTTCACCAGGGTCCTTGTTCATTGTGCTGATTTTATTAACAAAAAGTTAATTTCATTCAGTTCTGCTTGAAGAGAGGGAAGCATTTTAAGCCAATTTACAGTGTATAGTATCATATTTATTTATCCTCTTTGGGTGAATTTCTGCAAATGTTGCCAACATGTTCTGAAAACAGCTCTTGTGAAAACATGTTTGCATATAGTAAAACTGGTGATCATTTATTCCTATATTAAATACAACATCAATAGAACATCAGTACAGCATCAATAATACTGAGCAGTTTAGCTAGTCTATGTAAACACCCATCGATCTCTGTCAAAGACGCATCTATGTGATGCAAACCTTCCACAACTTCAAGGTCATTCCTGCCGATCACAACTCAAATATATGCCAGTAGCTACTATTTGATCACCCTGGCTATTTAGGAAATAAGGCTTGTCAAACTATTTTATCTTTTGTAATTCTTCTGACAATCCTAGAAATAACTGAGGTGCTCCAAATAGATCTCGCTTACTTTATATTTTCGTAGAAGTTTCCGTCGAACAAAATGTATGATTTTTCTGTAAGTTAGTAAGCCGACATACATCCAAAGCATATTTGTGTCTTGCAGAGATAGCCAAGGTGGTCCAAATGAATGCACACCATGATACTAAGCTGAATTCACAAGCGGTAATAAGATAGGCACAAAAACATGCAAAAACATTCGTAAATTATTTCAATATCATGTAAATAAAAACCAAAAAACTTTCTCTGAAAACCAATGTGAAAGAGCACATGCCTCTGAATAAAAAGCCACCTCAAAATAGTGCCTGTAGGAAATTATAGTCTATTCTCATATTAGCTATGCAATAGTGTGACATTTGGAAATTATAGTCTATTCTCAAATTGGCATGTTCAGTATCGTGACATTTGGAAATTAGTCTATTATCACTTATGTTTGTCATTGAGATTCTTCTTGTTAACCTAACTGCTGGATAAACCAATTAATGTAACACAACAGCCCTGCACTGGTATGGCATGTATTCATTGGTTCAAGCACATATATAACTGAGAACCCTGTTTTCAAGTGAATTAGAGATGGACTGTGGATGTATTTTAGTAATGATTATGAGTATAGTATACACTCACTTATAAGTCCCATCCAACTTCAACTTGCACAGACCCAGATCTAACATCGCATAATGCGCTTGCAGCTCTAGATTTGTGCAGTTTGTTAGGAGTAATCAATAGAACAAGCAACACAGACCCTGATCTACGGCCACATTATGCAATGGCAGATCAGGACCTTTTGTTGTTTGCAATTTGATTTGACTTATAAGCAAGTATATATGGTTCATATCCTGCTATTTGACAAGATATCAAGCTAGAAATCTGCAGGAAAGTAGCCATATACAAATGTTTCTGTACCCTACCAACAACCAATGTATTTATATGCCTAAGTGTCCCCACCCTTTAGGAATGGTTTGAGATTCTAAAAACAGTTATCAACATCTGTATAACACTCCAGATGATACCTAAAAATTTGGAGTCTTACACTATGGGCGTGGAAGAAGTTCCATCATATAGCATGCATAAATGAAGTGACAGGCAGGAGGATAACATAATCCCCACCATCTCTGCTTCAAAATGTGTGAGAACCTGACTAGAACATTTAGTTAGAAAATTTTAAGCTACATTAATAAGTACATGTATATATAAAGCCTTTCATATTGTGACAAATAGAGTCTGAATATGAAAATGATAACTTAAAGTAAAGTTGTAAGAAAAGAACCATGTTATATTGTATGTAATAATGTCATTTACAAAGAGCACTGATAGGAAATAATCATCTGCACCTAAATGAAACCTATTTTAATCCTAATGAACCTATTTTATTCCTAATGAACCTATTTTATTCCTAATGAACCTATTTTATTCCTAATGAGCCTATTCAGTAATCACATCAATTAATATTTAAACATACATTAAATATATTTACTGTAAATACACACATACATAATTTAAAATTTCAAAAGTTGAGGTACAAATTGTTTTGGTAAATTCTGTCTCTTTGTCTTTGGTTGCCTTCTGTTCAGCTTGTATACTTACAGAAATGTGAAATATAAAGTTTGACACAAGTATTCAGGGCTAATAATGGTGGGCATAAAGTGCTTACATTCTGAATTTTGATTTAGACAGTTTTCAGGGTGCCTCTGTTTTGCCATTCCAGACTACTTTCTTGCTAATTCACTGAAAACCCATGTTCACATCCTGCCTCTAACCACCTTGACCTTGAATTAGGGAAATACCAACAAGTACTTTCTACTTTCCAAAATACATAAAAGATAAGATTCTTTTACACATCAAAATACAGCCTGCTTCTTAATATCTTTCTTATCCTGCATGTGTGTTTTCTCAATTCCTGTTTGTAAATTGTTTTTCTTCCTTCATCTCAAAATGTCAGACTGTAATTTATTTTCTTCCATATTTTTTCCATGGAAGGGTTCCTGTTGCATCCTGCTGCTAATGCTGAGATACTGGCATTACTGAGAGTAGAGAGTACAAGTGCTACCTATTCATTCTCCTACCTGTTCAACACACCTATGGGAAATATGAAGATAACATATTCCTGAAATGCTTTTCGATACAGTGTATCATTCTATCTTTAATATCTCTATTTTCTAGTGTTGATAAAAATGATCTTTTGTTGGGTGCAATATCAGTGACACTTTTATGCCTATATGTGTTGGTTACTTGTAACTGGGAATTTGGTTTCCTAATTTTTTTTCCATTTGGTTTTTTGGATCGTTGTTCTGAATCTATAAATATATGTAATCCATCAGAATTAATAAATATTGCTTAAATCCAACAACTTAATTTTTGTCCAGAAAAAGTAGCTGCAGAAAGCTCATTTGAAAATTCAGCCAAAAGAACTGTTAAACCAATTTAAATGTGTAACAAAAGACACTTGAAATTGTGTGACTGTTATCATAAGCATGCTTGTGACTTTAAACAGTTATGGAGATGATCTGATCTGGTGTCTGAACTTCTGTGGCACAGCTACACAAGTAAGATAAAACAGCCTTGACCCAAGACACACCACAGTAGCTGATATAGTGTTAGGATTCGAACCCATGCCCTATCCATCACAAGTCTGGCATGCAAACCAATGAGTCACCTTATTTCAACTTGAAAGGGGTCCCTGAGTGGCCGAATGGTCTAAAGCGCTCTCCGTTACGGGTCAATGCCATCTCACCTCTGTCTGCATGGGTTCGAGTCTCGGATTCGGCTAACATGGTTATGTGAGAAAGCTTGCCAGTAGATTCTCGTGGGTCGGTGGTTATTTCCCGGGTTTTCCCGGGTTCTTCCTCCACCATTAATGCTGGCCGCCATGTATAGCCTATCATGTGCTGAAAAATGGCGTTAAACCCTACAACAACAACAACATCAACTTGAAGGAAAGCATTATGTGCCTATTGTAGTATATCCCCAAACAAGCAGTGGAGGACAGTGATGGAGAACCATGAATTTACACATTAGCTGACTGATACAAACAATTAACCAGGGCAATGGAAATGTGCCAGATTTTAGTTGAATGGATTGCTTTCACATTGTTTCTGATTTATTTTTTTAAAACAGTCAGCATAAATTAAGAGATCTTGCTTTTGCCTCAGTCTAAAGGCACTTGTAACAGATATTAATACAGAGGTATGATATTAAGATATATTAATGATACTGAACAATACAAATTCAAATCTTAAGATTGCATTTTATCATTATATATTGTTATAAATACCAGAGCATAAGTCATGCAGTACAGAAACTAGGGCCAAAATATACAATGCCTCCATGGAAATACAGTACTCCCTCACTATAATGCATTCCAGGGTGGCATTAACAGTGGATCGCCTAATGTATGAAGATGTCTTATAGGGAGGTGTTTTATACATAATATGACATTACTATTACATGAACTGAGATCCATGAACACACATGCATTATAAATTGTACCAATTCAGGGCATTCTAGTAAAAGAGTACTATAATTCCTGTAAAAACAGTTTGTAATCCAAATTGGCAATAAATTGTACATAATCTTAAAAAAATCAAATAAGTAACAAAGTTTATTTTTAAACACATTATTTGGTATATCATGCCAAGGATACGAGAGCTAAGTGCCTTTGCCCCGCAAATAAAACTGACCTAGGCAAGTATCAAGTCGGCACTACAACAATTGGATTACAAGTCTGATGCTCCAACAATGAGCTACTGTGATCCTTGTGTCTTGATGAAAATGAGCAATTCCTTTTTGTCCTCAATGACCTATTCCAAAAATGGTGCCATAACTCTGTTAAAATTCTGCTGGAAAACTTTGAAAACTGAACTTTACAAACTAGGTCTTCTTCCTCTATAGCTCCATATCTAATTTAGATTCAGTCTAGGAAGTACTTTTAATGACAGAACAGAAAGGAAATTTGTGATGGATGGGCCAATGTAGGAATGAAAAAGACATGCATAAGTTCTATGCTTCCTATATTGATATGGTGGGGAAATATTACTAATCAATACAAAATGTGCCTTACCAATATCAGTCAGGGTTGAGGTAAAATCACTCATGAAAGATAGCTTTAGTCTCCAATATGGACAAAGAGATTACAGACACTGACCAGGGGGAAATTAGTGGAATAACTATTTTTTGACTGTAGGAACATTTTTGACCTTGTGGAATACAATATTCTTATCAATAAATTGAAGATATATAAATGTGATACAGCAGCATCAAATGTTTTGCTCTTTACAAACAGATTACAATGTGTCACACTAAATGGCAACCCGTCTGAAGAGGAGTCAATAACATGGAGTAACACAGGGGTCCATACTGGGACCTCTCCTTTTTCTTTTGTTCATTAATTCATTAATGATCTGCATTTCATAAGTGGCAAATGTGTTTCCTCCACTAATTTGTATGAAGAGGTGTGTCTGCTTTTGAACTATCTAACTCAGATCCAAAGCTATTTTTACAAATGGCTCTGGTTAAATGTTTTCTGGTTTAAAGTAGATGGCATGAAGATAAATATGGAAAAACTGAGGTTATAATAATTACTATAAAACAAAGAAGAATAAACGAGTAAATGACACTTTAGGTTTTAAAATGAATCATACCTGTTTCCAAATTGTAGCCTAGGACAATATTTTAAAAGTAATTGCTGACAGCAATCAGCAATAGAAGAACACATTATGGTCCTATACAGATAAATAAATTCTTTGATGTTGTTCTTACACAATTAAATCATGACACCAAAATTTAGGATAAAAGCTATATTCAACCATATATAGATTTCTGCTATTTTGTCAGGAAAATACATCAAACAAGAACAGATACCAACTATGCCATCAACAAAAAAAGAACATGTAAAATTATCATTGATAACATCAAGGGCATTCAATATGAAATGAATAATATAAAAATTCTAACAGTTAATAAAAGGATCTTACTGAAAAAAAGAAAATTTACATACAAAATTTAAGATCACACAGCTCCAGTTTATCTGTATAAGTTACAAGATGTGAGAAAGCAAAGCAGTACATCTAATGTAATGTTTCTCTCGGTGAACAATTTTCTATTTCAAAAACCGAAGAGCTATTCAAAATACATTTTCCTTACTCAGGTTCAATCATTTGTGACAACCTTGAAAAGGAAATAAAGGAAAGTTTTACAATAAATTAATTCCACTATTATCTAATAAAGCAAATCAAAACTTAGAAGAGACTTGTGCTCCTATCATAACCAGCTACCTCCACCTCCATTGCTTTGTCTAAATATACAGTATATATAATCTTCTAAGAAAGTAAATTCAGGCATGGTCATGTAAAAGCTTTTTGACATATTGTGGTCACTCACAATATAATGAAAACACATTTATTTTGCTCGATTAACTAGTAAAATGAACACGAAAGCAAAACTGAATACATTATATTTTACCAGGATGGGCCAATATAGCCAGGTGGTTAAAGGCACTCATCTTTACAGATTATTCATGCATCTTATCCCTGCTCGAGTTCAAGTCTCGGCTCAACAGCGTGTGTATGTGAGAATGCTTCCATGTAGCTTCCCATGTGATTCTTCCTGGGTTCGTGCCTACCTGATGTAATGACCATCATGTATAGTCCATCACATGGAGAAAATAGCATTAACCCCACAAAACCAAAACAAACAGCAGCTTTCTAGGAAAAATGCTTTCATTTTAGCTATAGGAAATGCATGACATAGAGAGAGAGAGAGAGGTTTTATGAGTCCATGTTCATATGTAAACAACAGATGTTCATTAAGTAAATTAGTTCCACAAAACTAATAGTGCCACCTTCTGTAAATAAATCCATTGTTATTATTATTATTATTATTATTATTATTATTATTATTATTATTATTATTATAAAAACATCAAGCCACCACCACTAACTCATAAAACAAAAAGCTGGCTATACCCTGCATGCTGAGCCAGCCCCTGAGTTTTGATATTAAGGGCATTAATTTAGCTAGAAAGAACTTAGAAGAAAAGTTTGGATGGTAATCCAAGGTGTGGATGGATAGATGGACACACATTGATTCAAAATTATCACAATGTCACATTTTGTGGCAAAACATGACAGATTAGCTCAGACAGAACATTATCCAAGTCTAATAGTCACTGATCTACATCCGCTGTTAAACTATATGCTGGCCAATCAAGATTTATGTTAATGACTGCATACTGTTAAATTGGATTCCAGGCATACAGCATAGACATTGACCTGCATGCAATTCATGTTACAGTAAATCTGGATCTATCATGTTCACAGATGGATGTACGTAATGAATGAATAAAGCAGAGAAGGTAACAATTATTTTTGTCACTGGTTCATTAAAAATTAGTGTGCCCCAGGTGGCTAAGTGGTCTAAGGTGGACACTTTATCAAATCACTCACACATCTCATCTATGTCCACCTATGTCCATGTGATTTTGAGCGTTTGCTTGGCCAACATGGTAAATGAGAAAGCTTTCCAGTAGATTCCCATTTATAGGTCGTTCTTGAACCATGGTCTTTTCTGGCTCTTCTTCCACCAAATACACTGACCATGTATAGCTTATCATATGCTGAAAAATAGCATTAAACTCATACAACCAAACCAAGCTTTAAAAAACCTCCATGTAAAGTACCATATGCTTAATGGCACAAGACAATACAGAAGCAAAATATATATATACAATAGTATTCCTTTCTTTCCATAAATCACGAGACATGAATACATTATCAAAACATACAGCATTGACTACTATAGCAAGAACAACCAGGGAATAATTTAATATTCACAGGCAATTTTGATATTCATTAAGATAAAAAGAAAAATAGTTTTGTGAGGGAAAGTGATTCAAAAGTTGTCAAATATGTGCTGATATTATCTACATTATGTCCTCATCCAAAGTGAAAATGTAAAAACATCCACAATCTCTGATAGTATATATAGATAACCAAACTCTTTTAACATAATTCTGAATGTAAATTATGTCCTCATCCAAGGTTAAAATGTAAAAACATCCACAATCTTGGATAACCAAACTCTTTTAACGTAATTCAGAAATAGAGCAGCATCATTAAATCAAAATAAATTTAGACGACAGTCTCCCTGATTGCGTCAAGACCATAAGAGTCTTCACATTCAGGGATTTTATGTGCCAAGGAAACAGCCTGCCTAAATATCAGCAACATTACACAGACTGAAAATATCTTTTGATTACTGGCCAATTTGAAAGCGAAACTGAAAGTAAATTATTTATTCCCTTGAATTGACATTGACACAAAACATTTTAAGAGTTGTCATCATCAGATGCAGTTCATGAATTTTTCAGCCCTCCAATATCTCTCAAATAAAATTTAAACCACACAATTTACAATTACAGTCTTGCCAAAAACAGTGTCATAGACGAAAGGCTTTTATTATGGAGATTATAGAACGTGCAATTACCTCGATTGCACCACTGAAGCTTCCATGCCTCCTGTTGCATGAAATTACAACCAAAGTTATTTGCCATTATGTATTCTAAACTGCAAAAAAAATTCTGCATGGCCTTACATAGTTAAACATTGTGGAAGTGGTGGTGGTGGTGGTGGTGGGTGCTTTCCAACAAAAAAGGGCAATAACTCTTTAAAAAGATTATGATGTTAATAGCTGGAGATCATATTTGTGCAGAAGTTTAACAATGTACAGCTGCAAACCATTACGGTTTAAAAACCAAACGTTGGTACAAATATGTTGTTGTTTTTGAGGTTTAATGCCATTTCGCATAATAGGCTGACTGTGGTAGCCAGGATAACTTAGTGGAGGGAAAACTTGGATTTAGAACCCTGGTAAGAACCAACGACACGTGGGAAGCTAATGGCAGCTTTCTCACATGCCATAAATGGCCAAGCCTGAGATTTTAACCCACATCACCAGAGGTGAGATGGCAGCAGTTGGTTAATGTGAGGGCTTTAGACCACTTAGCCACCCTGGGACACAGTTCAAATATGTAAACACTCCACAAATAATGAGATATGCATGGGTAAAATTTTGGTGGTTCAGTAAAGTTAATTCTGACTGGCTAAGCTAAATAAGGATTGTGTGTTTCCCAGAAAAATTAAAATGTTTTAAGTATTCTCCCTTGAAAGTTTAGACAGTCTAAGTTTCTGCAGGAAGGCAAGAAGTTGACTGAGATTAGTATAAGGTACTTGTTAAAATTGTCCATGGGACAGGTGTCTCGAAGCAGAGGGATACGGACCTTAAAGGTACAGAGAGATTATGCAGGCATGATGGCAATTTGAGTTCAATCATTTACTCAGTGTCTTTTATCAGTATAACAGAACATCTAACTGCATTTCTTATAAAGTTGGTAATTTTATTTCTAAGAGAAAGTGTATCATTCAAATGTCATATCAATTGGATTGTGTTTATGTAATTGATTCAATTATTTTATTTCATATGTGGGGGCTCGTGTTGTTCTATTTGATATTTCTGTTCAGATCTCTGTTATTCCATCCATTAAATTTCATAATTTATTTTTTTATTTATTGGATCAAGACAAAAACAATAATGGTTGATTTTCCTCTAGATAACGATAACAACCAAACTGCCATCATGTAACAAGTGACCTAATACATATTCAAGAAAACACAGGCTGGTGGGTGGGTGGGACCTTCCAAACACAATATCTGCACAGCATACCACAATGACTTAAAATGACAAATATGATACAAAATTACCCCACCTCCCCACCAATACTGCCTAAGGTAAACCAAAACGAACCTAAGCTCAGTACATGAGGTGATCTGAACACTGACAATAGTCTAGTAACTAATTTAACCTGAGTAAACAAAGATCCCCTATATCAAGCAACAATGCACATGGAAATAAGTACATTTATTAATGTTTCATCACAACTATCTGATAACTCAACAACATTAAGTGTTAAAACTTCACCATCTTTATTAATATTCCATCATACCTCTTTTCTTCACTGAATTTTATTGTGCCCTCTCTTGGAGATGAAACAGAAAACAAATTAAACTTTAGTGGATTTCCCAGAATAAGGGGCTCAAGTGGACCCAAGATTGCTCACTTCTCTCAAAACAGCTTAATGCTATTAATATACTGTATGCAAGAACTTTTGACTAAATAATCTAAGAAAATCTTGTTAGCTTTTGTTTCATTGTTGTTGAGAAAGCTTTTTGAAGATTTACTGAAGTATTTAAAGCCACATTTGATGACATTTCAGCCTCACCACTAAATTTACTGAAAGGCCATCATAACTAGATATTTTCAAGCAAATTTAGTTTAGCTTTCGGAAGGAAATAATATAAAGCTTTTTTCCATCAGCTGTACAAGCTTGAAAGGCCATTGTGCTTTAATTACGCACAATGTTCAATTTGATCTAATGTTGTCAAGTTCTTTCTCAAACAAGAGCCCCTTGAAGGAACTAATGCTCTTCTGGCTGAAAAGAATTTCCAGGAATTCAATGCCAGCATGCAAAATTTGGTTAAAATATTGTCTCTTCATTGAGCAACATGATTTTCAAACTAGCTATGATGATGATGACCATGTTGGATGTAATTGGCACCATTTTCATTTAGGATCCACTAGAGACCATTAGAAGTGTTTTCGTGAAATGTCGCTGTCAATATGGCCATCCATCAAGATCTAATAGTAATAACAACATTTTTAAGACAGCTAGTGTGTTAGCCAAGCTGGATATAAGATTAGCACCATTTTTATTTCCGATCAATTTTATATCATTTTGGTATTATCATCCATTCAGAATGAGTAGTGATAACAAGATTTTCAAGATAGCCACTGTTGTAGCCATACTTTGGATGTTAGATTGGTACTGGCTATTTAGGACAAAGCAGCAACACAATTTTAAATATGGCTGCCATACTGTATTTGATTTCAGATCAGCATCATTTTCACTTATGACATGATAATAACTCTTCTGACCAAAACCTCATTTACATATGACCTTCCATCTATCCAGGAGTAGCTATAACAAGATTTGTAACATAACCACTATTGTGGCCATATTGGAGGTCAAATCAGCACAATTTCCACTTTGGACATAAGACATTTTCCAGTGAAAACCCCATGTCAATAAGGCTTACCATCCAGAAGAAGTATAGATGACAAAACTTTCAAGATTGTTGCTGTGGAAGCTATAACTGATGTAAAATGAGTACCATTTTCATTTAGAACAAGCTAGATCTTGAAAGAATTTTTGTGGTAAAATTATTTTGAATGGATTCTTTGAAGAGGTAATTAAAGGTATTTATTTCAGCCATAATGGCATCATTTTGTTTTTTAGGACAGGATGCTTTTTTCCAAATATTGTTTAAATCTGTTGAGCAACTTTGAAGAATATATCATTTTTATATGTTTTCTATCTGCAGTAACAGTGGCTTTGGCGGATGGTACATCAGCATCATTTGCAAAAACCTGAAGGCTGTCATGTTAGGATGGTTTCATATTTGGTAAAAATTCTGTTGAATGTTTTTTTTTAATTTTCAATTACTTTTTTAATGTCACTTATCAATTTCTTTGTATTTTTGGTAATGACAGTCATATTGGCTGTCAGACTGGCATAATCTCTTAAAAGGTCTTTATACCAGCATGCAAAATTTGGTTAAAATATTTCCAGTGGTGTTTAAGAAAAGGTTGAAAGCAGGAATGTTGATAGAAGATGCTACAAGTTTAACTAGTCATTACCACAAGTTGCAATAATTTCACCCCGTAAGGTTATATCAGTTAATTATATTGCCCTTTTTCTCATAGAATAATTTGTCCAGTTCCAAATATTTCACAACTGGTAGAGTTTTGTACCTGGAATAAAACAGAAAACAAATTTATATAATACAAATTCACACTGCCACTACCTTTTTGTATTATCCTGAGTGAAAAGTGCATGAAAAACTGAATTAAGGCAAAACATTTAACCAAAATTGCTGAAGTGTGAATTTTAGGTCAGTGGACTAATTTTCAAAGGCTGACATTATACTTGTCAAGATGCGTCCACAAATAATGCAAAAGAAAAAAAAAAAACTTTATTTAAGTTAAAGAAGTCAGTCCATTTTTGGTACTAAAAGACTTACAAGATCTAAATTATTAGTTGCAGGGTTCTCAGGTTAACAATTCATACAAAACTGACCTAGACAAAAACTTACCTGATATCAATGAAGCACAAAATTTAGGTTGCAAATGACCTTCTTTAGCATGACAATATTATACTCTGCAAGGTGCACCTAGACATCAAGTTCCATGTCTTTGGGAGCAAACAATGCAGGACAAACTGACCTAAGTGAAACATTTAACCAAAGTCACAGGAGTGAAATTTAGTTCAGTGACCTACTCTTGTTGACCCATCTACATGGAAAACTGTATGACTATGGGGCAAACCAAATTCAAGAAAATGTTTTATTCCAGGTACAAAATTACAGTACTTAATCAAGGTGTGAAGGACAGACAAACAGAACACTATATGGCAGGGCACAAAAAAGTCTCATGTAAGTGGAGTATTATTTCACTTATTGGTCAAATTACATATATCAGGCCAAATCTGGTGTTTATATTCAAGTGTGGTTTTCTGTTTTCACCTACAATGGCCCTTGAAAAAAACTGAAGTGTGTCAAGAGTACCATTGAATACAACATAGTACACTTTCCAAAGTTGTAACTATCATAGAACTCGACCTACCGGATGAACTATTTTTTGCCGATATAGATCTAGATTTATCTCCTGAAGATTGTCGGTTGTATTCAAGATATTCACCTCTACCAGGCATGCAAATGAGTGCTGTCCAGGTAGGTTTTAAAAGTTTGAAAAAAGTAGAGAACATTCAAAGGGTTGATACGGCAAATGCCACATCCTGACTAGGTAACTGTTTTATTTATAATGGGACTTGATAATCCATTTTGTAAGCCTAGGCTCTCAAAATTTGTAAAGCCCCACATCCTGTCTATTATCTCTCCAACCACTTCGGCTCCAAACAAGGGGAAATCGGAGAAACTAGGACTGTTATTACCATGAATACCATGAATAGAACTGTATTGAAAATGAAATTAGATTAAATTTAGAATCTATCCTAATATCTGGTTTGTTTAGCAGGCTATATAAGGGGCTCAGATGAAAGACTTATGTCTTGCATAAATCTGGTTTATTGCTTTAATTAGCATAAAGAATAAGAATAACCAGATACAGACACAATATTATCATAAAATGGACAGGAAGCAGATGGTGCCAGAGCGATGCAATTTAATGCATTATCACAAGTACGATACATATAATCCTAATATAAAACCTATCATATATACTGATGTCTTCCTTCTATGATAGTTAATAGAAATGTGTTGTCTGGAAACATTAAAAAATGGCACCAGGGACCGCAAAGGTGTGAGTAAATGATGATATCTCTTTTGCAGATGGTTACCCAAAGGACAATATAGCCCACAAATTTCTTCAATTTCCACCCAACAGTTTAGTGGATGTGCAGATGCACAGACAGAAAGACAGATGAATCAGCTGTCATAGCGTATCACAAAATCTTTCATTTTGCCCTGGGCATAAAATAATTCTTCATTTGGAAGAAAACCACAGGTATAATTACACTCGTCATAAGAAGAATGGTGATTTTTTATAGTGAGCCGTTAATTGCTGTCTAGGTGCTTTTGTGGAATTGCTGTAAGAATAGCGTGGTCATTTTAGACTCGTAACATTGATATTTGTGTGTGTTGGAAACTGAACCCAAGGTCACAGTGATGCTAAATAATGTGTGTGTCTGTCTGTCTGTCTGTCCATGTGTGTGTTTTTGATTTTTAATGTAGTTTTAATAATTTTTCAGTCATATCACTATGATGTCTGAAGTGTGACATTTTTTAGTGATGTCTAGCACTGGGGCATCATGCCGCAGACATGTAGCATGATGTCCCCCACCCAGTCCCATTATCCTGACACCAGACTGACCAGTCCTAACACTAACCTCATAACGCTGAGCGCCAAGCAAGGCAGCTGTTAGTACCATTTTTGTTAGTCTTTGGTATGACTTGGACAGGGTTTGAACCCATGACCCACATCTGAGGTGGATGCTCTAATCACTAGGCTACTGGAGCGGAAAAATAATTTTTTCACCATTATCCTACTGAATAACTTTATTTATTTTATGCTGGTCCTTGAGTTAATGGACTATTCAAGAGAAAAAAAATGATAATTCACTGGAATGAATTATCCAAATTTATTTTACCACTGCATTCAATAGAAATTGTTAACATTATGACCACAAAATTTCACCTTCCATGTTGTCACTTGCTATGTGTAGTGGAAAGCATGACCATCTGTCACAATGTGCCTATTTATCTTCAACCTGTTTGTTTAAATGCTTATTTGCCTTGAATTAGGAGAAAGAATTAAATAAATACTAATATTGTCTTTGCTAATTTACACAAAAGACACATCAAAACAGAAACAGAAACAGCTGACATTATGAGACAGTATACATATGTATCACTTAGTCCTAACAATGGCATCAAAGTATCAAAAGTTATTGATCGCCTAAATCATATATATATATATGAGGAATACAAATCATATGGCAAGTAACATTCCTTTCAAATTCAAGGAATCATGTATGTGTGTCAGGATTGATTAAGATAAATGCAATAAAATGACAACAAACAGAGCAAAACTAGTATCCAATTAGCCTGAGCACTTTGATTCTTAATGAGTCTTTTTCAAAGGCAAATACAAAACATAGTCAAGACAAACAAATAAAGCAGAAAAATGGTTATGTTTGCAAACCTTTACATGGCTGTTTCTACGGGAATTAAACCTTTAAATATATTATGTTTCATCTAGTTTATATCAACTTGTTGAGGATGCTGGAAAATATTATTATTTACTGAGAAATCGATGAGCCATAAAGACATCTGTTATTTGATGTAAATTTATGTAAGCACAAATTATTATAGTAGTAGTTATAGGCTACTAAGCAAATTTAGAGAATTATGTAAAAGAAAATATGTGTTGGCTGCAAAAGATAATTTTATTTGTGCATGGCTGACTTTTTCTAGTCTTCTTGGTATAAACCACTTGGTTTCAATGTTCTAAGGTGTATATATAAACAAAATTGCAACAACTAACCAATTAGAATGTATGGTTAATTCACAAATGTATTAGAATCAGCATTTAATTATTGCAATACTAGCATATACCACAAGGTAAGATGAAAAAAATTTGAGGCCTGAACAAAAATGAATAGTGCAACTGTGACTCCCTCACCATGCATATCAAAAGTTCTGTTCTTGGTTCCAGTGTATGCAATGCACATCTGCCATCAACCATTCCATCCTTGGTTCCAGTGTATGCAATCCTCATCTGCATTCAACTATTAAATCATTGGTTCCAGTGTCTGCAATGCTCATCTGCCTTCAGCTATTCCATCCTTGGTTCCAGTGTATGCAATGCACATCTTCATTCAAGAATTCCAGACAAGTTCCAATGCATACAATGCACATCTGTCATCAAGAGTTCCATTCTTGGTTAAAATGTGTGCCTTGCAAATCTACCATCAAATTTTCCATCCCTGGTTCTTGTGCTCAGGATGCACATCTGCTATCAAGAGTGCAATCCCTTGTTCCTGTGTATACAATGCACATCTGCCATCATGAGTTCCACCCTCATTTCAAGCACACATATTGCATCAAGAGTTCAGTGTTTGGTTACAGTGTATACAGTGCACCAGATCTGTCATCAAAAGTTTCATCCTGGATTTCAATGTATAATATGCACATCTGCCATCAGGAGTTTCATTCATGGTGACAGTGTATACAATGAACATTTGCTGTCAAGAGAAACATTGTTGGTGACAGTGTATACAAGGCACAACTGCCATCAGGAGTTCCATCTTTGGTGACAGTGTATACAAGACACATCTGCCATCAGGAGTTCCATCCTTGGTGACAGTGTATACAAGACACATCTGCCATCAGGAGTTCCATCCTTGGTGACAGTGTATACAAGACACATCTGCATCTTTGGTGACAGTGTATACAAGACACATCTGCCATCAGGAGTTCCATCCTTGGTGACACTGTATACAAGACACATCTGCCATCAGGAGTTCCATCCTTGGTGATTCTGTATACAAGACACATCTGCCATCAGGAGTTCCATCCTTGGTGACAGTGTATACAAGACACATCTGCCATCAGGAGTTCACATCTTTGGTGACAGTGTATACAAGACACATCTGCCATCAGGAGTTCCATCTTTGGTGACAGTGTATACAAGACACATCTGCCATCAGGAGTTCCATCTTTGGTGACAGTGTATACAAAACATATCTTCCATCATGAGTTCCATCCTTGGTTCAATTATTTACATTGATTAAGAACTGTAAATCACAAAATTCGAGGAAACATGTAATTTTCCTAAGCTTACAAGCAAACTAATTTATTCTACAATTTGATGCTTGTTAAAGTTATAATATGAAAACATAATAATTTATTATATACTTAAGACTGAAATATTGAAAAACATTTGTGAAATAGTTCATACTTTTTCCTTCCTATATTTTCACATGTGAAAATAGAAGACTTCCAATCATGCCATGGGATGCAGATTGTCTGTGCCAATATAAGTTATACCTGCAGCAAGAAAAATTAGCAATTTGTGAGCTAGTACAAATAAAGAGAAACTTAATTACCTTTCAGACAAGGAAATGTTGTTGTGTTTTTTTAATGGAGAAATTTTACTTGTTGCCTCTATTATTTCTCCTTACACCCATGACAACAATGTTAATAACAGCTGTGAGGTAGCTGAATTAGACTTGCTCTGTGGTTAGATTGAGCACAAAACAAGTAATATAGAGATTATGTCAATTTTTGTCTGCTTTGCCACTTTTTAAAATATCACCAAAAAGTATTCTGAATAAATGCTGGATATATTTCATCATGTGGCACCAAAAAAACAATTACATTTTGAATGACTTTGCCACTTATTAAAATATCACGTTTTTTGTACCACACGAAATGAATAACATACTGTATTTAGAAAGGAAAAGAAAATATCTTCTGTACACGTTACTATGACTGACATCTGTATACACAAACCAACCTGAAATTTGAAACCAGGGATAGATATTATTTCCCATGAGTGCTGCATGATAGATATGAGGTAATACCAACAGGTGAACAGATAGACATGGATATTACTATAAAGAAATGCTTTGAGGGTTTGTCTAGTTTTCTTTCAAAACCCCACATTGATAGTAGCATTTCATTTAACAGTATGTGTCACATGATAATATCTCATGTTCAAAATAACATAGTATAGAATGCACGCAAATATTGCCATTCATCATGTTAGTAAAAAATGCCATAAAACACCTCGAAGGGACTTATTTCAGGCCAAACCTGAAAGTTCCATGTAAACTCAGCTCACACCAGTAGGATGCATAACACAGACAGTAATGGTGCAAAATTTTGTAGAATAATCTGTCTGTAGCATAATGTCAAAGTGCTTTCTTTTGGGGTATGTGCAATATGTAAACATTAAGATTAGATATGGGTTAGCCTGCTGATAAACTTGGTAGCTAGCAACAATTAACATCTCCTGCTTGGGGCATGAATTGAACTTTAATTAGGACTCACTTGGTTAACAATTATGAAGAGACGAAAGTGCAATTGTAATGCAAGGTCATAGCAATTGAATGTCCAGAGCTGATATGAACCAAGGACAATTTTATACATTTTAGTCCATTTGAAACAGGTGCCATAAACTTATATTCTCCAAAATAGTTATTAATAATGGTTACCTAGATGAGGATTATTCTAACTTCTAGGGGAGTTATAAAGAATTTGCAGGTAAAGAAGTAATCCTGATTGGCTAAGTTAAATGAGGGGATGTCTGTTCACAGACAGATTTCAGGGTTTTAAGATAGTTCCCATCATGAAATTGATCAATTTTAGTTTCTGTGGGATGCCAAAAAGTTGACTCTGAGGAAAAATTGCAAGCATCTTGTCCTGTTAAATAAATCGTCCTATGGATGAGTGTCCAAAAATTGAGGACACGGATGGAGAGATTCAGATGCATAGGGAGGTACGAATCTCAAATAAAGCACCAGGAAAGAAAATATCTCTTCACACATTTGTATTGTACAGTGGGGAAAGGAGAACAGTCTGCAAACAAATGGCTGATGACCCAAAGAGGATCAAGAGAAAGAGAGAGAAGGAAAGAGATGGTAATGCTGGCCTATCACCAGCAGCGATTTGAAAAAGACCAGAAGCACCAGGTGTTGCTGTCATGCCATCAGTCTGAGTTCAATCAGTCACCCAATCATATGATGAAATTTGTTCTATTGGTATACCTGAAAGGCAAATTGAATTTTGCACAATTTTGTAACTCTATTTCTAAGAGAAATTAAATCATGCACATATCATGTATGATTTCATTTTGTTTATGTAATTAATTACATTTTTATAATTTTACATATAGGGGCCTATGTTATTCTGTTCTATATCTGTGCTCGGATTTCCATTATTCCATCCTTAATTTCATATTTTATTTCATTGTTTACTTGATCCTGGCAATAACACCTTGATAATGATAACCAAAAGCCATTGGGAGTGAGGGAGAACACTCATTTCACCACCTCCAGACACAGACCCTGTTACCCTGTTCCAAAAACTGGTCTTCGAGTTGTACTGTATATAACTTGGTAAGCAGCTTTCTCTTCATCTTTATAAGTTGCCAGCTCAAAATTAAAGGTATAATGCTGAATCAATGCAATAATACAACAACAAATTTACGATGTTGCAAAAGGTAGAAGCCACAACGTTAAAGTTTGTGAAAGCTGAACTTGTTTGAACCATCTGCCAGCAGCTGATGAGTAGGCTGTGGTATGAGATGGCAAAAATAAAAACAATGTTTTCTTGTGACCTGGGGTCTGATTTTGCCTAACTAATGGCTACACATAGATCATTTAATGATCTAAAAGCACGTTATAATTTTTTGGTCAGAAAGCACAATACAACCAGATGTAATATGCAACAAACTCAAACAAAGTGAAATAATCCTGAGTTTTAAATCACTCAGTGCAATTAGCTCCATAAGGCCATAATCTGGGGAACTTGTGTTATGAAACCAAATTTAGGAGAAGATTGGTGTTCAGGGGCTATTGCTCCTCTCAGCAATGACATGGAATGCTTGAAATCAGCATCCTTCCTCAATATAAACAATAGTGCAAAGATATGAAGCTGATGAGCAGTGGTTTTAACTGTCAAAAATGGAGTTGACAAGACAAAACCAACAAAAGACAAATCTATGTCCCTGAAATAAACTTCACATCAAATTGCCTCA
Source organism: Sinohyriopsis cumingii (assembly GCA_028554795.2). NCBI lineage: Eukaryota > Metazoa > Mollusca > Bivalvia > Unionida > Unionidae > Sinohyriopsis > Sinohyriopsis cumingii. The sequence continues at coordinate 118,890,637 of CM068825.1, read as the reverse complement.
TAAGATGTTGAATGGTCCTAGAGTTATGCTGATTACAAGTAACATTCCTTGTAAAAGTGTAAAGCAGTTATTGTCAAGTCATATAGGTCATGTAGGCATTCAACACCCATTATTTCAGCAATTGGTGTAATCTTTTAGAATTTGATTCTACATACATTTAAATGGAAATAATTCACTTTATTTGAATCCTTATACATCCATATTCCATTGGAAGGTCATTATTTACATGCCATGAGAAGTATGTATGGTAAATCAATGATAAAGTATGTGGACATTTTACTTGAGAAGATCAAGTGGACATTTTACTTGACAAGATCAAGTGGACATTTTACTGGACAAGATCAAGTGGACATTTTATTGAACAAGATCAAGTGGACATTTTATTGGACAAGATCAAGTGGACATTTTATTGGACAAGATCAAGTGGACATTTTACTTTAGAAGATCACGTGGACATTTTACTTTAGAAAATCATGTGGACATTTTACTGGAGAAGATCAAGTGGACATTTTACTGGAGAAGATCAAGTGGACATTTTACTGGACAAGATCAACCTAAAGGTGTGATCCAGTATAATCCGGATTGAATGTGCATGCTCTGATGTCACAACGAAAGCTATGCATTTGATAAATTTGTACTACCCTATATTGCGATGATTAGACTTGATGTGTTATTTTCTTTGACCCAGTTTAGTGCATGGCCACCACAGTAAAAGTCCATAGCAATCGATACTTTTCATCTGAATGTTTCTTGATAATACTTTATGTAAAGATCATTCAGCAATCAGGATTGAAAAGACTTTGGTTACACAAAATTAGTATTATATTTGAATACAAAAATTTATTTTTATTTTAAGACGAGTAAATGCATATACCTTACCTGCATGACTTTTATTATAGTCAACGGTCATAACCCTGTACAACAATGATGTAGGCAATATGAAATCCACCCAAAATGAGTATCTAAGTCAAAAAGACAAAAATGATTTTAGCTTATTATTTGTGCTGCAGAGAGATTAATTGTCAAGGGGTATAACTCTATAAAAAAGGAGTTAATGATACAAACCCATACAAGATATCTTTAGATATTTTATATAATGTACATACCAAGATACTACTGAATATGTTGAATGGTTCCCAGGCTATACTGGCTGCAAGGATTTTCAGTAGCAGAGATTTAAAACTGATGTTAAAAGAACAATAACTCCATCAAATTTTGACCTGAAAAGATAGAAGATATGGATTTGGCTGACCAGGATTGGTTAATAATGTAAGTTATGTTTAAGGAAAAAGAATATTTTGAGAGCTTATCCTAGTTGTAAGTGAAAAAAATAGAGACATTGTTTTATTGATGGAATTTCAGTCCTTTAACAGTCTTGAGTTTGGAACACTCATTACTAAAATTAGCACCTGACTCTTTGGTGTGAAACTGAAAGAACATGCTTCAAACACATGCAGGTCCAGAAAATGCAGCAGCTCATATCCTTTCCTCAACACAGAAGCTGACATCCAGGTTTCATCTATACTGATAAATATAGGTTTGATCATGATCACTCAAAATTTTTAAGTTATTGATTTTTTAATATCATTGTGTTTACATAGGTTTACTATGGGAACTGAATTAGTACAGTGAGTTCCATAGGAGAGGTGTGTCTGAAGACCAAGCCAAGTGGTACACAAAATTCCAATCAAACAACTTTTTTATTGGGAGAGTCACAGAATTAATTTTGCAGGGGACCCAGAATTTCTTGCTATGCCACTCAATAATAGGCATTTTGCATACCAAATTGCTTGCATTCTATCATCTTTGAGCATTGCAGAACTTTGATGGTTACAAGTATGAAGAAATGCATAGATGGATGGCCCAAGCTTGTGGTTACGACAGGGTTTGCATTTTCTAACACAGGGTCTAATTAAGAAGAAAGGATTTTTATAAATATATCACTTTTTCATGATTATACACGTACCATCATCAGAGATACTGCAGGATAGTGATTGGTTTTTATAAAATTGGTCAAATGCATTACCATGTATACTTGCTTATAAATTAAGTCCAACTGCAAGCTGCACAGACCCAGATCTGCCATCACATAAGGCATTGGCAAATCTGGGTCTGTGAAGTTTGGTAGGAGTAATCACACAAACAAATGACATTGACCTTGATCTACAGGTACATTATTCTCATGCAGACCATAATCTTTGTTGTATGCAGTTTGACTCAACTTATAAGTGAGCAAATATGGTAATTGTCATCTGAACAGTGCACATGCCAGATCTATCCAGAAAAACCTATCCCTACTTTAAGTTCAATGAGGAAGTTTTCTCAACATAGAGACACATAATTATCTTCATTCACAGCGTCAAGATAAAAGCATTTAACATCAGGAAGTTTTCATATAAAACTTTTAACAATATTAATTTTTCACCCGAGATGTAAATTATATACATGTCCAATATTAGTGTATGTATTCCTTTATTGGTTGCTCATATACGTCAGTTAAAAGGGGTTGGGTGTCTTCTGAAGCAAAGTGCTGGGGATTATCCCTGACTAATCTGACTTCCAGTCCTGGATATTGAAGTGGGATTTTATTTGATGCCCCTTGATCCCTCTTAAGCCTTTTCCTATTCCCTTATGCTTAAACATGACCCACTCAACTCACACTGTTACAATATCATAAACTATCTCTTTTATGTGCATGGTAAATGCAGTACATGTATTATCATTATCACGTTTAAGGGAAAGTGTCAAATATTAAGTAGATGATGGTTCAAGTAAGTATAAAATGATAATTCAACTTAAAGGATAATGTCCTTTAGTCATCTTAAGAAACTTAAAGAAAAATCAAATTTTAAGAAGTGCTCAAAAATGCATTATTGACTAGATGTGTTCAAATTTGAAGCTGCTTTTTAAATAAACACATAAAAATAATTTGATAATGAAATATTTTGGGGTTTGGAGGTAGGAGATTTGGGGTAAATTATTTAATCTGGTGTGTGTGTGTGTGTGTGTATCTGTCTGTGTGTGCATATGTGTGTGTGTAAAACATCCATGTCTTTTATTTATTTCAGATTATCAAATTACAATTTGTTTAAAATTCAGGCATCATTATATGTTAAATCCACAATTTTTTTTCTTTTTCTCTAGAACTATAATGGATTAGCTGACAAATAGCTTGAAGTACAAACTAGATAGTATTTCCTGCAGCTGTCCTAATTAAATGAAAGCAATAAGCAGGTGGAGATATTACATGCCATGTTCAAATGAAATTTCCTTAATAAGTTTTGACCACTATCAATTTTTCAACTAGTCTTTGTTCAGCAATACAGTAAGATATGCAACCAAAGGTTAATAAGGGTTGTGAAGGTTGCTAAACTTCCTGTCTGGGGGGTGAGGAAAGGAATGATCTAGGGTGCTACATGTTCCCATTTCCTGTTGAAAGGTTAATTAATTTTGATAGGTAAACCACAATAATCCTCTACGCCAAGCTTTCTCAATGTATTATATAACACATCAAGTCAACTGAAAATCCTTCTAGGGTCACATATCATTCTAATGGGGAAAACAAATTCTTGTCCAATGGCTAATAAATTAAAGTTTAAGATACATAAAAATAGTTTCCTCCCCAGTGTTCATCATAACATACTGTCCCCACCTTTCCATGTGTTCAGTTTAGTTGGAGTACACACTACAATGAAATTGTGAATACTTATCACTTGTAGCTAAAATATTTACTTTGCATCCAACCCATGTTCAATTACCGGCAAGTTATTATAAGATGCAATGTCCAGATATTGCTTTTAAATTTTTACTGAAAAAAATTTCTCTCTGAGAAGGCCTTATGAGAATCCTTTTTATCATGTTTGATTCTGACCTTTTGAATTTCCAAAGCCATGGAAGCTGCCATTGGAGACTATAGTGTCATACTGTATTCACAATGCATTTCATACTATTGATACTGAACCAAAATATGCCATGATACAGTGCAAACAATTCAATGAAAATTTAAGCAATGCTGGTTTATATCATCTTGCACTTATATACAGGTCTACTGTACCTACAGAGTAGTGGATTAATTTTCTAGTGGAAAGGACATGGTACACTTTTAGGAGAAAATGTTCTTCATAGACCTGAATGACTGCATAAGCTGACACACTTTCTCTATAGAACTGCTACCTGAACATGTGATCACCTGTGAACCATTTATGCAGCCACACATATTATCAGTCAGAAAAAAATCGGGGTGGGGAAGGTGGGGTGGACAGGGGGTAAGAGTACTTTTAACACATTACTAGCTGTAACAAAGTGAATGTTGTGGATAATGTTGTAATACATACCCATTTTAAGTTGATGAATGTGATTTAGCAGCTGTAAGGATATGGTACTTTAACTGATCTGTTGGGGACATGATTGATTATTAATGAGAGTCTATCTGATAACTGTGCCAGGCAAACTGTTCAAGAGGTGGTGAATTGGTTTCAAGTATAGAAAAGTGCAAAGGGTTGAAATGTTGCAGAAACAGTGTTTGTACTTGCTGAAATATTTGTCAGGAGTTGAAACTTTGCAGAGATTGGTTATTATGGAAAGTGGAAAGATTGTGAAATTGTCCAAACTCTGGAGGAGTTTGTGTTAATCATGGGAGTTAAATAAACCAAAATCTGATTTGATAAGTAATAGCCAGTGGTGTATTTCCATGCAATGTTTCGTGTATTAAATATGTACTTCACTACAAAATTAGTCAAAGGTTTTCTGTCAAAGGCAATATGTCTTAACTCCAAGAGTAGTTGGAAGTACTTTCTCACAAAACTGTCCAAGAAACTGGTTTGGAAATCTTTGAGCGACATGAAACTGAAAGACAGAAAGATGACTCTGCTAAGTGGGAAGAAAGAGAACCTTGAAAGCACAAGGTAAAATGTTTTAATTTCATGCAATTTTTCATTGATATGTGTTTGAAAATATTTGTTTGAATTAATTCATCTTTAATTCATACAAGTTTTCTTTGCTATGAGTCTGAAGATAATTGTTTGAATGTATTTTTCTTGTTTCATAAATTTTTCCTTGATATGAGTCTGAAGATAATTGTTTTAATTTATTTGTCTTCAATGTTATTTGAAACATTTATTCTAAGAAAGTCATAAATTATTTTTCTTTCATATGAGTCTTAAGATAATTGACTAAATTTATTTGCTTTAATGACATGAATCATGTATGTTAAGAACTGGTTATTATTAGGACTGCTGGATGTTTAATTGTTAGCTAGCAAATAACATAGTTGAGACAAGAAGTAAATTTTGTTTAATTCATTTGTATAACTAAGACATGAATTCTCTTAACCTATGAGTCTGTAAAGTAACATTGGATCAGTAATGGGTACCATATGGCTTTTTATTTTCAACCATATGTGTACATGTTATAGTGATTAATAGTTCACACTACTGTGGGTTAATTGCATGATGTGAGAGCAGACTATGCATTTTATCAATTAGTAATGATCACCAGATCTGCAGAGAAATATATTAAGTTACCTATGCTATTTTAAGGTCTGTGGAAATAGATCATGTATATAGGCAAATATGACAGTGTCTGTGTGGAATGCAAGGTTGTGGCCTCAAACCATGTTAGCAGTTACTGTCTGCTGTAACATGATATGGCTAATATCTGAAATAACAAAAGAATATTTAAGTTGCATATATCTTACTTTAAAAGGCAATAGCTCCATGGGATGTAGTAGAGATGATACCTATAGCAGTAAATGACCTATAAGAGACTGGATGCAAAGAAGAGACCATCAATGGCAGCAGCACATGTGAAGCTAGAGAGAATTAATCAACCCCAACCTACTACCTGTGTTGAATCTGGGGTGACCTGTAACCAATCAGGTTATGCAGGCATGCTGAAGAATTAAGTTTCAAACACTCAGTGGATTTTATGATGAACTTTGTTATATCTGTATAAATGGAACTTTCAATTGCATTTTTATAAGTTTTGGTAATTATTTTCAAGTAGAAGTGTATCCTTCAAGTGTCTTGTACAATCTTATTTTGTTGATATAATTAATTAAATTGACATATTGTGTACATGGGGTCTGTACTATAGCTCTGCTCAGATCTCCATTCAATCCATCCATCGATTTCATATTTTTATTATTTACTTGATCCAGCTATAACCCCAAGGTCAAACATCCATTAGATATCAATATCACTACCACCACCACCCCCCCATAACACTGGTTATATTATGCCAAGGTAATGGGAACTGGTGTCTTTCCCATTGACACAGAGGCAGCCAGCCAGGACTGGCCTGTGTGAATTTTGTTTAACCTGCTACTCTTTACAAGTTTGATGCTTTGCCAAACAGGCTTCCCTTGGGAAAAAAAAGTACTGCCACATCATAATCTTTTGCTGTATATTTTTTAGCTATAAAAGTGCAAAATGCTGAAAACATGACTTGTCTAACTAGAAAAAAAGGAAAATGACTTAATTCTGATGCAGATAGGCTTATAAAACAATCAAAGAAGAATAATATCTTCCATAGGTTTCAGTCCTGCTACTTTTCTCAAACTTTTCAATCTCTATGTAGATGGAGCTGATCTGAGCATCAGGTGCACACTGATGAAAATATTAAATGACCATACAGCATGATTATGTATTAAAATTGTATTCTGAAAGATGTTCAAAAGGTATATTATTGGGTAAAACACAATCAGGCATCAAGAAATTTATTTTTAAAATGACACAATTTTTTTAAAATGATTCTTTGAAGCAATATTCATGGAAGTACTCCATTAACCTCAGGAGTAAATATTGCTCTAAAATTGGGATAAACCCCCAAAACGTCAAAACTGTGTATGTCTTGATATTCTTTCTGTAAGTTGAAATTGTGTTAACAATTTCACTATTCAGGATTACCAAAGGATTCATAGCTGATTTCTTTAACATATATGAAAATATTTTGTCTTCTTCAAATGTAACTTTGAGATTTGAAAACTAACCTTTATAAGGACATAAACATATGAAACTCAATTTTATGCACAGTTATCTTGCAGACAAATTAATAACAAAGAAAATGCTTTAAAATTATTTAGTACTTACAAGTGATCAATGGAGAAAGACATTTTTATACAGCTGTGAACACTGAATTAACAAGTATTATTCACACAAATGTCTATTCACAATTGAAAAAACATAAACTTTTTATTTATGATCCCCTTTGGGTATCATTTTAGTACTACAAGAATGGGGAGGGCACAGGTTGTGTGGAGGGAGACATAAACCTTTTTAATCCCTATCATTAATTGCTTTTGTACCTCCCCAAAAAGCTCCCCCGTGGCTTTCCTCACCTTTACTCATTACCGTATCTACCAATATCTATCACGCTAGACAGTAAGCAACAGATGCAATTTCAAAAGCTTACCACTATTTCAAGTCATGATGGCAACAACAAAAACATGCAGCTTATGTCAAATATTTGTTCTGGACCTACAGGACCTTAAAATGAGGAGCTTGTGTTGGGAAAAACAAGGTTAGACAAATATGCTCATTCAGGGACCACTAATCCTCTCTATGATGACAAGGACCGCTTGAAATCCAACTCATTGAAAGGCTTACCAATACAGGTAACATCCTGTGTAAAGATATGAAGCTGACTGACAAGAGACACAACCCTAACCAAAATGGAACAAGACAAATCTGATCAACAAATACATTTAGATGTGCAAAACATCAGATTGCATCAGAAAATGTGGAATGTTTCTTGAGATAGGCTGATTAGATTACAAACATCCCATGTAATGATATGGCATAGACTGCCATGGGACAGAACTCTGTCCAAAATGTTGTGGATGAGACAAAACCAATAAAGACACATCCATGTCTATGAGATAATGTTCTACCAAAATTCCATCCAAATATGTTCAGTGGTTATTAAGCTGTGCTAATTACAAGCAAAATTCCATGTTTCTACATGAAGACAATAATTTACTTGACAAGGGGCATTACTCAGCCCAACATGGAGTGTATGTGACCAAAAACAAATAAAAGCTAGGAAGCACGTGTCATGCCAAATATCATCAGAATATATTAAATCGTCTTTATGTCATTTGTAGACCAGTTAAAAGTAATGATTCACTTCTAGATATCAGTAAATTGTTATGACATATAAAATAGAGATGACAAAACAACTCTTCATAAAAGGCACATCTAGGTTTATGAGACAATTTTCATACTAAATTTCATCAGGATCTATTGAATAGTTCTTGAGCTGTACTGGTAAAAAAGCAACATTCAATTTTAAGCTATGAAGTTAACTGTCAAGGGCAATAACTCAATTCAAAATGAAGTTGATGGAAGCCAACCCAAGAAAAGCACATGTAGATTTAGAAAGTAGTGCAAAAACTAAATAGCACTTCAATATTTAAAATAGTTCATCAGCTATAATGGTCACAAGAATCTTCAATAGTGGAGATTCAAACTGATGGAAAAGGCACAGACTTGCAAGATTTGACATCTATTTGTGCTAGTGACCAACATAATGGCATTCAGTTAGGTGACCAAGTGGTTTAAGGCACATGCCTTTACAGATCACTGTCATCTCACCTCTGTCCGTGTTAGTTCAAGTCTCAAGCACAGCTGACGTGGGTAAGTGAGAAAGTTTGGTTGGTGATTTTTCCCACATTTTTCCCCAGGTTCTTCCCCAACCAGATATACTGGCTGCCATGTCTATCTTATCATGTGCTCAAAAATGGCATACCACAACTACAGACCATATCCAATAATGTGTTAGGATTACTAAGCTTTGATGGTTGCAAATGTAAATGGACAGGTGGGCAAATTGATGGATGGAATAGGTATTACCACTAGATTCATGAGTCTCATTGCAGGGGTCCTAATTAATGGAATGAAAAACTTACATTATTTTGCTATCTAAGGCAAACAACAACCTCTCCTTATCAAAACTGAAGCTCCTTCCCCCAAATCCTCTGAATTTCTGAGGAGGTATATGGTACTGTACATAATCTAAGCTGTGTTCATTACACCCCAAGTGCCATTTCAGGGGATTGATTGAAATTGAAAACTGTGAAAGTGATTTACAGTGCTCTTGCAGGGTCTGTGGCACCTAATTCAAACCTATTACACAATCAAAAGCTGTAAAGTTATGGTGATTCTCTCCCTAGTGTCTGCAAAATTGACTCAATTTGGCCACTATATGGGCTCTTAAAGTGATAAATTGAGGACTACTTGATTCAAGCACTGGGCTAATTCCTTACATTAAATTAGGCAATCCATCACCATGTCTAACTCTTAAGGGAGATGAAATATAAAGTAATTGCCAAAACCCAAGAGAAAATGCTGGTCTTAATAGTCTTAAAATGATATGCCTTGTTGGAGATTGTTATCCTTTCAATCTTCCAGTATTATTTTAGACAAGTTGACAGTATGGCATTTTGGAAGTAGGCCACTGATTTTCCCATTATTACACCCAGTAATGTATATTTGTCTAAAATAAATTTGCATTACTGAAAAAGCATGATCTATAACAACTTATGTTCTAAGCAACAAGGAATTGGGTTGAATTGATGTTTCAGACATACAAATTATAGGCCGAAAAATCAGTTCTCATTTTCACTGGTACCAACAATTTGCAAACATTTGATGAAAATGGTATGGTTTTCCATACCACAAATTATGGGGCAAAAACAAAAACAATTACTTTTATGGACTGATAACATAACAAATTACTTGTAACACATCATTGGATAGATATATATTTATTTTATGCTAGACTGAATTACTGGAATTTCCAAGTGAAAAAAAAGATAATTCACTGGAGTGAATTACAATGAATAATTTCATGGACACATTGACAACAAGATAAACATGAATTTCAAAGTTATGCTAAGATGATTATGTGACCATGTGGTAAAATGTTCTCTTTCTGTAAAAGATGACTCCACTTCAATTACAACTAAGCTCGAAATATATTGTTTTCTTAATATGCTAATTTACTTTGAATTAGAAATGAGAATCATTTAACTTTTTACATTTTCTGCATGAATAATCACAAAACATAGCAAAACAGAAATAAAACAGTCATTATTATGTGGATCCAGTATTCTACTTCATTCTGTTATATAGACTACACACATTACATCTTACAATCCTTTGAGCATAAAATAAAATTTGGTTGCTATAAGAAAATAATGGACATATTTCATCTCATGTATGAAACACTTAAGTAATTTCATTTGTGGAAAATACGGAGTATTTCACCCACTAGATGAAAAGTGTTATTCATTTTTTTTTAGCAAATATCTTCTATTTATTTTAGACTAGGCTGTGAATTACTGGACTTTCTGTGAGAAATAATCTTGATATGTCACAGAGTGCAATACAATAAACATTTTGTCACTGCCATCAATAGATATAACATTATGACCATGACATTTTTAAACTATATATATAAAGATGGCCAGGGCCGGCGCTACCATATAGGCAAACTAGTCAGCCGCCTAGGGCGCTGATTTCAGGGGGTGCATTTCTCCAAATCAACAACAGTTTTGAAAAATAAATAAATAAATTTCAGTTTTATTGAGGGTCATTTTTTATCCTGGTTTGTTTCATACAGGGGCAAATAATCGGGTAGATTCAGTCTGACCGAAACATCAGGCTGACCGGAACAAGCAAAATGAGTGAGTGAAAATCGCGCATATACGAAACTTTCAAATGTTGAAAAAAAATTTAATTTTTTTTATTGTTTATAAATTTTTGAAATTGATATTTTCCGGAGGGGGGGGGGGGGCACCAGAATCTAACATTGCCTAGGGCCCTGAAGATGGCCAAGTGTTCAAAATGGCTGCCTCACATACAGACAACCCAGTTTGAAACCCAGCCATGTGCGCAAATATTTTCTTCCTTTATTTTCCTTTTTCTGTTGTTTTAACTGGAATTGGGAAGGAATTATGTAACTACAAATATTTTCTGTGCATATGTATACAAACACAGAACACAAATGGTAAATCATTGACATCATCAGCAGGACAAAGTAGGCAATCTTCTACTTCAGTTTGTGGTACATATTGCAGGCCAGTACATTTGAGCATAAAATTAAAAGAAAATTTGCTTGCACTGAGTGAATACTAGATACATTTCAAATAATTGTGAATGAAAAACTTAAGTATTTTCATTCATGGCTTTGCTACTCATAAGAATGCTACGTTTTTCACCCACTCAATGAAACATACCCATTATTCACTCAGAGCAAGCAAATATCCTCACTATAGAAACAGGAACTATGTATCTTTCCCTAGGGAACACTGATGCAGCTGGCATGGGTGGAAACCACCCCACCCCCCAAGCCCCACCCCTGCAATCCTTGGATTTGATAAATACATCTTGAGATTCTTGTGCACTGGTATCCAAGTCCATCCCTGATTAAATAAAACTCAGTAAATATAGATACATACATGTACTTGAAAGTGAAGATATGTTGTCAATTTGCATAATGTACACAAAGAAATAAAGTACTTTATGATGCAAAAATATATAATTAGTTTTCATATGTCATGTACTAAATAAATAATGTTGAAATAAAAGAAAATGTTGTTGTAGGGCTTAACACCATTTTTCAGCACAAGATAGCCTAAACATGGTGGCCAGAATAAATGGTGGAGGAAAAACCCAGTAAAAGCCTGGAAAGAACACCTGACCCATGAGAAAGTGCTGGCAAGCTTTCTCACATATTCACAATGGACAAACCTGAGACTCAAACCCATACAGACAGCAGACAGGGGTGAGATGGCAGTGAACTGTAATGGTGATCACTTGAACAAAATGTAATAAATTTAATAGTATTTATAGTTCCATTTCTGCTTTATGAGAGATACAGTATACTGGGGGGGGGGTATAGCGAGGACCCACTCTGTATACCATAAACTTTATTCCATCCCCCAGTGGCCATATTTCAATGCAATTTCCAAGACTCAATACAAAATTTAAATCTGCTCAATGGAAGCAATAAGTATCCTTATGCGCAATAACGTCGATCTTACTTCCATTACATTCTCTGCAGGCTAAATTACGTAAAGTACATTCCTGTCAGGTGAGGTTTTCTGAAATATGATCCATTTCAAACTCTAACTTGTTTATCTCTCATTTCTCATTCAAGGTAAAGAAAAACCTGCATGATGTCGAACCAAATGTTTAACTTTGCGGATACCCCACGATTTGGTTGGCCATTATCTAATCATGACCCTGCCACCTAATGGGTAGTTTCAATATGACTAAGGAATTAATGACAAATAATTTGTGTAACATCGTCTAAGATGCATGTTCAAACAGCAACAATGATGAGTCACAGGAAAGCTCAGATGATACTATCTGTTACTACAATGACTTGATACTGTTTTATATCTAAGTCAAAGGGGTCAGAAGTTAACATGTTACCTGCTTGGCATGTAAGGAGAGAAATCTTAACTAATGTAAGTCCATTCTGATAGATCATATTCTCTTCTTTAGCATTTCTGTAAGCAATTCCTAAATGGGAACCTCGGGTGGCTGAGTGGTCTAAAGTACTCGTATTTACTGATCACTGCCATCTCACCTCTATCCGCAGGCATTTGTGACTCAGGCTCGGCAAATGTGGGTATATGAGAAAGCTTCCAAGTAGTTTCCTGTGGGTCGGTGGTCTTACTGAGATTTCCCAGGGTTCTGCCTCCACCAGCTATACTGGCTGCCAGGTACAGCTTATCTTGTGCTGAAAAATGTGCATTAAACAAAATACAACAACAACAACAATTTCCCAGTGAAAGGGTTGAACAAGTTAAATTTAATACATGTGCAGAAAAAGTACAATTTTTAGAATCACTTTGAGAAAATGGTAAAACCTTGAATGGTGAGTGCCAAACCCCATCAGATTCTGACAGGACCAAAGTACTTAAAAGTGTTCTAAGTCATAGAAGTCAAGGTGATCCCCAGATTCTGACAGGACTAAAGCACTTAAAAATGTTCTAAGTCATTGAAGTCAATGTGATCCCATGATTTTTGTCTTGCCTTTTCTTCTGGAAAAAATGGAAGACATTAACATGATGTTATCAATCAAAAGTGTTTGTATTACTATCAGCATCAACTCAATGCTACAGACTTTTTGCAAGCCCATAACGACAAAAACTACAAGGCAGTCTTGCAACACTTAACTTTTAGAGAGTGAATATTGCTTTAATTTAACAACATGAATCCCACCCCTCTGGGGAAAATAGAATGAGGAATGGGGGCCAAAGGGCACTCCAAAGCTTTCAAATATTCCAAAGACAATTACATTTGTTTTAAACCAACATTGCTTGAATCAACCCTCTGTGAAAAAGTGTGTATGTGTGTGTGTGAGTGTGATTTTGATTTTTAATGTAATTTTAACCATTTTAGTTGTATCACTATGATGTCTGCAGTGTGGTCATTTATGGTGATGTCCAGCACTGGGGCATCATGCCACAGACATGTGGCATCATGTCTCACCCAGACACATTATCCTGACGCCAGACCGACCAGTCCTAACACTAACCTCTCAATGCTGAGCTCCAAGCAAAGCAGCTGCTTGTACCATTTTTATAAGTCTTTGGCATGACTCAGCTGGAGTTGAAACCGGCAACATCCCATATCTGAGGTGGACTCTCTAACCACTTAGGCCACCAGAGCAGTTCTATAAAAAAGGATAAAGTAGGTAGGTAGGTAGGGAAAAATCGGTATCTTTTAAAAAAAGAAAACTATGAAATTTATGTAAACTAGTGACAACAAAATCCTTTACCTCATGTGCCTTCTCAAACTTGAATACAAGCATTCATTTAATCACAGACTGTCTCATTAATTCCTCTTTAACATCCAGGTCCATTTCATAAAGACTACATGTATAACTAAATTCACTTTGCCGAGGCTGTTCATGTGGGTTGTAATCATTTTTCTACACATAACTGGAGAAAAAATATTGTGACACTAGTTCTGGTTTGGATGAAAAAAGAAAAATATAGCAAGTTGGACACAAAGTAAAGGAAGAATTAGGTGAAGTAGAAAAAAATAGGTTTGCTGGATACCTATGTTCATAGTCACACCTTTAAAAATTAAATACATTTGTTTGTCATTAAAAGAGAAACTTGGAAACTGTTCATAGCACCACCCTAGATGTATGCATTTATAAACATTTCCATTGCATGTAAAGGGAATTTGCTTATTGTGACAAAACAGAAAGGCATTAGGCTGAGGCCAATAAAGGGCAAGATGTAATAATGTTCCACAGAACTGTTTATTATTCACAATATCTTGCAACTTGAGATTTGCATAGCTTTTTAAGTTACAGCATCTGTAAGGCACCAGTATTGATTGCCTATACAAAACTTCCTTTTCTATTGTAAGGTAATCATTTCCTGACTTACCTTTGCTGACAGAAGACAACTGGCCCAATGTAATTTGAAACAAGAGTCCCTTTGCTGACAGAAGACAACTGGCCCAATGTAATTTGAAACAAGAGTCCCTTTGCTGACAGAAGACAACTGGCCCAAAGTAATTTGAAACAAGAGTCCCTTTGCTGACAGAAGCCAACTGGCCCAATGTAATTTGAAACAAGAGTCCCTTTGCTGACAGAAGACAACTGGCCCAAAGTAATTTGAAACAAGAGTCCCTCAGAGGGACTGATGCTCTACTGCCTGAACAGAATTTCAAGGAACTGAAGATAAGTCCATTTCTTTTGTCTCTGTCCTACTATTCTTTTTAAATAAAAAGTATTCCACAACTTGGGTTTGATAAAAATCCATTCCTACTTGTTCATGCTATATTGCTCACAAACCAGTACATAAAAAAATGGGGTAAAAAACTCTGACCTAAAAATCAATGTCAGAGAAATGACTACTTTTTCACTGAAATGCAAGTAAACACAACATCTTGGTCAAAATCAAATTCTTTATATGTACATGTCACTTCATTCATGTCAGTTTAGTACAAAAATGATGTACAAAAATGCAAGAAATCACCAAAGAAACTACCGATATGCCAGTGGTCAGATCTGTACCATTTTCATTCTGAACTAATAAAATATTGCAAGAAGTGGTTTAGTGAAAACCCCATGTCAATACCACCATTTATGTAAGATGATTTTTTAAATTGCCAATGGGGTGCCATGTTGGAGTTTTGACAAGTACTATTTCCATTCAGAACCAACTGCATACTAATACAGTGTTTTGGTGAAGCACAATGTTGATATGACCAGCAGCCACATAAATATTTCCCCCCAAAATATGTACCATTGGCAGGAAAAAATAGGGTCAGTCAGGTAACCAGAAAAATACATACTTTTTTATTTAGTCTAATTCACCTGTTTTAAATTTTGTGTAACATACATTTACAACTGCATATTGAAGAAGATAAAAGAGCTTTTCAATTGTAATTTAATAATATTTGGATTCACCTTGCATACATCCAAAAATATAACTTTTAAATATGGTAACTTGTCAGTCTGAAGTTCTCTGACAGCCATACAAAGTATTCTTTCATCAAATGACATAAGTTAAAAGACCAACTGTGATACATTACAATTTATTATCTTATATGTAGCTACCGTAGATAAGTTGAGTCCACCTGCATACTGCACAGACCAAGATCTGCCATTGCTTAATGTGCTGGCAGATCTGGGTCTGTGCAGTTTATTAAGAGTAATCAGCAGAACAACACAGACCCTGATCTGCAAGTACAATACGCTATGGCTGATCAGGATCTTCATTGCTTGCAGTTTGACTGAACTTATAAATAAGTATATACGGTGAGAGAGTTTACAATGTCTGATTATTATTGCAAGTCTCATTTATTTCAAGATACCATAAACTTCCAACAAGCAGAAATTTTGAAATTCATGTAAATATCCTTATATTTAAGTGGATTTCATCTACCACGAAGCGCAACAAATAAATTTAAAAACATTTTTTGGGTAATCTGATTTTATTGAAGTCCAAGCATTTGTTATTGCAACATTCATTTGACTTCTGGTTCCCTTCGGATATTAATGTTGCAAATGGCACCAGTTAGTGGACAATGTGTCCCCAAGTCTTATCAAAACAGGATTTATCATTATTCAATTGACAAAATTAATGATGAAATCACATGACCATCTCAATATTGGAAGAGTTCCTTCATATTTTCCTGCTCAGATTATTTGAAGGTAAACACCCCTTTATCATCACTTTCTGAATTTTATCTTCATAATGATTTTGCAAAAGGCACCTGTTAGTGGACAATGCACTTCTCGTCATATCAAAAGAAGATTTATCATTATTCTAATGACAATGTGAATGATGTAATCACATGATCATCTCAATATTTGAAGAGATCTTTCATATTTTCCTGCTCAAAGTATTAAGAGGGGAATTACCCCTTTATCATCACTTGTCACTTCCTTGGTCATAATGATGTATATACATGTACACTGTATTACCTGTACAAGTTTATTTGCTCTGAGAAAGGGAGGCATCTCAACCTCCATCAAGAATTCACAATGTGCAAAGCAACAGCTATTGCATTCATCGCAAAGACTTGTAGTCTGCACTCTTTTCCAATGTATATGTCTGTATAGAAATGTTGTTGTTGTAGGGTTTAATGCCATTTTTCAGCACATGATAGGCTATACATGGTGGCCAGTATTAATGGTGGAGGAAGAACCCAGGAAAACCACCGGAAAGAACCACCGACCCACGATAAGCTACTGGCAAGCTTTCTCACATACCCACATTGGCTGAATCCGAGACTCGAACCCATGCAGACAGAGGTGAGATAGCAGTGATCTGTAACGGAGAGCGATTTAGGCCACTCGGCCACTCGGGGCCCCCCTGTATAGAAATAAACATCCATTTCAATTGGTCATCAAAATAATGGTGATTCCTTATTTACTACAGCGTTAAGAGTTTCTGAATCAGATGTCAAATCTGTTGGGAACTACACACATACAATTTCTAAACTTTCATCCTATTGTAAATTTGTACTTTACATCTCAAATTATCAACATTGCACACCTTCATGGCAGCAAGCATTCAAAAATTATCCATTCATCTGACATTCAAGGAAACTCCTGGATTTCTGTTGGTCCTGAAATCCTCAACAAGTTTTTAAATTTAAAAATATATTTCAATGACCTTGAAAATCATGAAATTTCGCAGAACCTTGCAAAGTTTTGGAAAAGTCATGGAATTTCTGACAATGGAGTTAAAAAGACCTGATCACTGCTATATTCAATGAGCAGTGATTAAAAATATCTTGTTTTGAATACAGCACAATTATAATATTATAGAGTCTTATTATGGTCATTGAGTTTTGTGAAATGGCCCTGAAAAGGTTTGGAAAAGTCACAGAATTTGTTTTTGTTAAGTGTACAAGAACCCTGAAACTCCTGACAAATTAATTCACAGAATTTCCAACATTGGGACTTTGTAACACTGTAATGATGTAAAAATTACCCCCCACCACCACAAGAACAATGTTCAGATAAAAAATTGCTGCTTTAATACTTGTTTATAAACAAACACATAATACTAGGAACAATGACCTCAAAATTCCTCTTACAAGGAGTGATGCAATTAATTCAATTGTCTCAAATTACTGTGTGTTATCACTTATGAATCAAACTGCAAACTGCGCAGACCCAGATCTGCCATTGCATAATGTGCTGGCAGATCTGGGTCTGTGTAGTTTGTTAGGAGTAATCAGTAGAACAGACAACATTAACCATGATCTGCAAGCCTAATATAATATGACATATCAGGATATTTGTTGTTTACAGTTTGACTTGACATATAAATGAGTATATGGTATTTGTTGCCTTCTCCTGAGGGAGTATTCTCCTGTATTGTGTTGTCTGGTTGCATATATAGCTCAAGACAAAAGCAAGGACACTATACCCCACTGAACAACAAGAAAGAGGCAGTAGTCGATTTTGTATTTTACATCACACATTATTGTCATATGACATTAGGGCTTGGCAGTAGTCCCTGCTGGTACAGGTGAAATGACAATAGCCAGTTAAAGAATCCCAGGTGATGGGGTACTGACAAGTATCCTTAAGTGACACCTTGTAGGAAAAATATATGTAATACTTATAGGATTTTGAGACTTATTACCATATATACTCGATTATACGTTGAATCAAACAACAAAGATCCCGATCTACGGTAGCATAATGCGCCGACAGATCAGGTCTGTGTTGTTTGTCCTACTGATTACTCCTAACAAACTGCACAGATCAAGATCTGCTGGCACATTATGCAATGGCAGATCTGGGTCTGTGTGGTTTGCAGTTGGACTCCTCTTATAAGCGTATATAGAAACCAACAATGATCAATGCACTGATTTCAAATGCAAAAAAGCAAAATTATTTGAAAACTTCTTAAAAAAATAAACTGCAAAATAGTGTATATTAATAGAATATGCTGCCTCATTTCACAGCCGTCCAATATCTGCTTTTTATTTTGTACCAATTTGAATGTCAGAAGACATCTCATAGGTGACAATGCATATAAGATACAGTAAGAAATGTTTTAAAAACTGATACATTTCATGTAACTCTGAACAAAACCAGGGCTGTCAGGTTTACACAGAACTTAAATTTTTACATGTTTATTAAGAAATGAAGCAATTACATTTACACCTGATCTTACATTGCTGTAGTAGATCAAAACAAAGGTTTTATTTTCTAACAAGAAAATCATTTATCAGTTACAATTTTCAACCTAATGAATCTTGACACTGAAGACTTATTTTATGACACTACAGAATAGAAGATTTTATTTTTAAATGTTCACAATTTTGTTACATTTTAATGTCAATGCAGTTATTTTGGTAACAAGTCTATATTTCTCTTTCATAAAAAAAAATACCTTATATTCTTGACTAAAAATTGACTGATTTTTGTTGTTGACATAAATGCTACACATGACATGTTGACATAAATGCTACACATGACATGTTGACATAAATGCTACACATGACATGTTGACATAAATGCTACACATGACATGTTGACATAAATGCCACACATGACACAAGCACACTCTGTGTTGGTTAAACCATGTCACATGATGTGCTCACTCATTACCAGCATGGGTCATCCTGAAACAAATTAGCAAAAGATCACATTAAGCTATTATGAAGTTATAACGCAGTTAAGTCTGACAAATCTAACATTCATCGATATCAAGCTTTTATATACTTACAGTATATCAGTATGAATATTCACAAATTGAATGAAGAGTTTTGCTTGCAGTAGAAACTATTGAATGAAGGGTTTAGCTTGGAGTAGAAACTACTGAATGAAGGTTATAGATTGCAGTAGATACTTTTCAGTGAAGGGTTTAGCTTGGAGTAGAAACAAAGATGTCATTTCAAATTTTTTTTGGGGGGGGGCCAAAATTTGATTTGGGGGGAGACAAAACTTGATTTGGGGGGGAGGCAAAACTTGACTCATGCAAATATCAACACGCTGGCTCAGGCTAAATAACAGATTGGAGACATAGTAATATCAGGGACGTCATTTCAATTTTTTTGTAGGGGGGACAAAACTTGATGGGCTTGTTAATTTTTGCAAATAGGCTACAACAATTTTACAGCACATGCAAATTCAGGGGGATGGGGGCAAATGGACCCACCTGTCCACCCCAAATGATGTCTCTGAGTAGAAACTATTGGATGAGTTGAGCTTGGAGTAGAAACTATTGAATGAAGAGTTTAGCTTGCAGCAGAAACTATTGAATGAAGGGTTTAGCTTGGAGTAGATACTTTTAAATTAAGGGTTTAGCTTGGAGTAGAAACTATTGAATGAATGGTTTAACTTGCAGAAGAAACTATTTAATAAAGGGTTTAGCTTGGAGTAGAAACTATTGAACGAAGGATTTATCTTGGAATAGAAACTTTTGAATGAAGGGTTTAGCTTGGAGTAGATACATGTACTTGTCAATGAAGGGTTTAGCTTGGAATAGAAACGTTTGAATGAAGGGTTTAGCCTGGAGGGGAAACTTTTCAATGAAGGGTTTAGCTTGTAGTAGATACTTTTCAATGATGGGTTTAGCTTGGAGTATGCACTTTTCAATGAAGGGTTTAGCTTGGAGTAGAAACTTTTCAATGAAGAGTTTAGCCTGGAGTAGAAACTACTGAATGAAGGGTTTAGCTTGGAGTAGATACTTTTAAATGAAGGGTTTAGCTTGGAGTAGAAACCTTTGAATGAAGGATTTAGCTTGGAGTAGAAACATTTGAATGATAGGTTTAGCTTGGGGGAGAAACTTTTGAACAAAGGATTTAGCTTGGAGTAGAAACTTTTGAATGACGGGTTTAGCTTGGAGTAGATACTTTTCAATAAAGGGTTTAGATTGGAGTAGAAACTTTTGAATGAAGGATTTAGCTTGAAGTAGAAACGTTTGAATGATGGGTATAGCATGGAGTAGAAACTTTTGAATGAAGGGTTTAGCTCAGAGTAGAAATCTTTGAACAAAGGATTTAGCTTGGAGCAGAAACTTTTGAATGATGGGTTTAGCTTGGAGCAGAAACTTTTGAACAAAGGATTTAGCTTGGAGTAGAAACTTTTGAATGACGGGTTTAGCTCGGAGTAGATACTTTTCAATGAAGGGTTTAGATTGGAGTAGAAACTACTGAACAAAGAGTTTAGCTTGGAGTAGATACTTTTAAATGAACGGTTTAGCTTGCAGTAGAAACTATTGAATGAAGGGTTTAGATTGGAGAAGAAACTATTTAATAAAGGGTTTAGCTTGGAGTAGACACTATTGAAAAAGAGTTCAGCTTGGAGTTGAAATTATTGAATGAAGGATTTATCTTGGAATATAAACATTTGAATGAAGGGTTTAGCATGGAGTAGAGACTATTGAATAAGAATTCAGTTCGGAGTTGAAACTATTGAATGAAGGGTTTCGGTTGCAGTAGAATCTTATGTTTTGAATGATGGGTTTAACTTGGAGTAGAAACTATTAGATGAAGGGTTTAGCTTGGATTAGAAACTATTGAATGTGAGTTCAGCTTGGAGTAAAAACTATTGAATGAAGGGTTTAGATTGTAGTATAAACTATTTAATAAAGGATTTATCTTGAAGTAGAAAACTTTGAATGAAGGGTTTAGCTTGGAGTTGAAACTATTGAATGAAGGATTTAGCTTGGAGAAGAAACTATTTAATGAGAGTTCAGCTTGGAGTTGAAACTATTGAATGAAGGGTTTAGATTGTAGAAGAATCTTATGTTTGAATGAAGGGTTAACTTGGAGTATGAACTATTGAATGAAGGGTTTATCTTCGAGTAGAAACAACTGAATGAGAGTTCAGCTTGGAGTAGAAACATTTGCATGAAAGGTTTAGCTTGGGGTAGATACTTTTAATTGAAAGGTTTAGCTTGGAATAGACACTTTTCAATGAAGGGTTTAGAATGAGGTAAAACCTTTTGAATGATGAGTTTAGCTTGGAGTAGAAACTTTTGAATGAAGGGTTCAGCTTGTAGTAAATACTTTTCAATGAAGCATTTAGCTTGGAGTAGATACTTGTCAATGAAGGGTTTAGCTTGGAGTAGAAACGTTTGAATGAAGGGTTTAGCTTGGAGTAGAAACTTTTCAATGAAAGGTTTAGCTTGGAGTATGTAATTTTCAATGAAGGGTTTGTCTTGGAGTAAAAACTTTTCAGTGAGGGTTTAGTTTGGAGTAGATACTTTAGAAACCTCTCCACTATAATATATATAAGGTCTCATGTAACATGACCTCACATTATGGTTTGTTTTTCAGTGCCCTTTTACCTTCTTACTCCAGACACTGATGCAAGTACTGGAGTGCTGAAAGCCTTATTGGTTATTGAGTTCCATCTTCCATTCATTTAAACACATACTGACCTTGTTAGCATCTATTTGGCAATGATGTCATTCACAACCAATTTTAAGTTCGATACACATAAAAATGATACACATGAAATTTGCTCTTAAAGTCATAATCAAAAGTATTTTGGAAACAATTCACTAATTTAAAACTTAAAAAATATATATATTTTACTCTGGTAAGGAAAAGAAGGCTTTGTTGTGTGTGTGATTTGGATTTTTAATGTAGCTTTAACAATATTTCAGTCATATCACAACAATGTCTGCAGAGTGAAACTTTATAGCGATGGCTAGCACTGGGGCATCATGCCGCAGACATGTAGAATGATGTCCCACCCAGTCACATTATCCTGACACTAGGACGACCAGTCCTAAAACTTAACTCTTAATGCTGAGCACCAGGTGATGCAGCTTTAGTACGATTTTTAAGAGTCTTTGGTATGACTCGGCCATGGTTCGAACCCACTACCTCCTGCATTGGAGCTGGACACTCTAACCACAAGGCCATCGGAGTTTTGAATGCTTTTGA
Source organism: Sinohyriopsis cumingii (assembly GCA_028554795.2). NCBI lineage: Eukaryota > Metazoa > Mollusca > Bivalvia > Unionida > Unionidae > Sinohyriopsis > Sinohyriopsis cumingii. The sequence goes on along the minus strand of CM068825.1, from coordinate 118,868,237 downwards.
ATTAATAAAGAGGCATCACCTGATGCAAGTTACTTTAGACAATCCATAACTGACCCTTAGGAAAAGTACAAGCTGTCTGGTCACCAAGTGGATTTCTATCAAAGGTTTGCTTTTTATATTTTTTTCTTGGCATGGGAGAGAGACATCCTAAACTTGCTCAGAGGTTCTTAACAAGCTGTCTGACAGTTTAAACAAGAAAGCTTTAATTGACAGAAACACTTTCTTCTGCTGCTATGGTTTTAATCTTTCCTTAACAGAAATTTTATTTATCAATTATATGTTGGGTTGAGTATGAAATACATTATCCGCAAAATGAAGCGAACAGTTTTATGAGTATTCTACAATAATGTACATACACTTAAAGTGAATTCTTGATACCATGCAATACTTAATAACATACGATAAGAGACAAAATTTAACCAATGTAATGACACAATACTGCATATATTCACTTATAAGTCAAGCCCAACTGCAAATTGCACAGACCCAGATCTGCCATTGCATAATGTACCAGCATGTCTGGGTCTGTGCAGCTTGTTAGGAGTAATCAGTAGAACAAATAACATCATCAGTGTTATGCAGACGCATTAGGCTATGGCAAATCATGGTCATTGTTGTTTTCAGCTTGATTCGACCTATAAGTGAGTACTGATGGTACTACACCAAGACAAATAAACACTACTGTGATGCCAGTATACACAGTAAGTAATGAATGTATGGAGGTAGAAAATACTAACATTTGAACTCATTAAGGATACAATTTATTACAATAAACTGACCAATTTCACATTTGCACTATGACAATTTAAAAATAAAGGAATTAAAAAGATTTTTTCTTGAAGCAGGAATAACACAGAAATCCCTAAATTTATAAGAATTGGTAGGAACTCAGCAGCCTGACTACTACAGTCTACTACAGTCCTACATGCAGGATCTCTGTTACTAACTAAATCAAATAGCCCAAATGATAGAATCCATACTTTATCACAATACTTGCTGATCACATTCTACAACATTCACAAAAGCTAAACACTCACTACATGCCATGATGTTCATTTGGAATGATTTAACTTAGGTCAGGCATGGGATTCATTAGAAGAAAATAGTTCTGACCCCCAAACAGCTTCAAAACAATTACTCTTGCTCTGATTTGAAGAAAAATAGGGACTAATTAGGATAATATTATCTGAAAAAAAATTATCCTGAGACATGAAGAAAATAATTTCCTACTTGGAATGACTATCCCAGCCCCTCCCCCACCTTAGTAATTAAATGGTGTGTAAAGTCAGGTCAAGTGAACAGGCAAAAAGTGGGTCTCTGTCCTTATAGCATGCTGAATGGATGGACAGCTGTTTAAATTTATGTAAAACAGACCATGGTCATAAGTTTTTTGTAATGTATGTAGCTTTGACTTATAGATGAGTGTATACTGTACTTAGTTAAGTAAGCACACATCCTTTCTGTGCTGGGAGGATTTTGTTAACTGTAAAATCTTACACCCACCAAGCACCAAATTTGGGGAATGAATAAAGAAACAGGACCTTTCAGTGACATGATTTATGAGGCTGAAAAGTCAAAACTACAATGGAACACAGCAGACTTGATTTTAACAGAACTCTCAAGACCCCTAAAAATTAATTATTTCCATAACTGACCTGTTGATAAATGTCGAACAATATTATCATGACCACACTGGACTATTGACCAATCAGCCAGCAAGGTAACTGACCCTTCATGCTTCTTATATAGACATACACACACATATGTACACACACAATTTACCCATAATATATAATGACTTCCCATATACAATGTGGTGTCTTCTGACACAAGGCACAAAGTGGGTTTGTGGAAATTACCTATTTGCTGTTTAGAAACCTTATTACTTTGCCATTTCAATGGTTTCATCACATTCAGTGATTATAGGCCAGTACTTGAGGCATATATGTTTGAATTTCATTCAAATTCACACAAAGAGAAATATCTACCTTTAGGAAAACTGATCTAACACCTGATCATACCTTACAGGTAATAATACTGGTTGGAAAATGATGAAAGGGATTTAAATAGGTTTGATTCATGGGGGTTCTTATCACTGTGTATAAACCCACAACTGAAACCTACCTTGGGAGGGATTGATGCCTAGGTAATAGCTCATTATTTCCACAACTAAAGATTTCTGCCTGTCACAGGATGACAGAAGAAGATGGAGATTTGCCTACATCATCATATACCCCCCCCCCATCTTCCATTATTTGAACAAGAATAAAGGAATAGAAGATTTGAGGTAGAATGGAAATAATACCTATTTTCATTTAGCTGTAAATAAGAAAATCTGTTGTAAGCAGTCATGAGCAGACAGTAAGTCAAGAGAAAATGTATAAAAAAAATGTCCCTCAAGGCATTTATTGAGAAAAAATTGTAAATAATGGATCCTGTGAGAAATATTTCTTAAAAGTAAAATACTGAGACAATCATAAGTAGGTAAATTATCACACATTAAGTAGAATATAATTACTTAAAAAATTAACTTCTCCACTAAATTGACTCCCACCATATTCTCACAATTCAGGCATAGAATTTCTCTGTAGCAAGAAGGACTAATAAATTGAGAAATTTACCTGCTGAATCTTAATTAGCCCCTCATCACTAGCTGACTGGCAACAACTGAAACTTTACCTGCCTTCTAATTACTGAAATTATACAAACTACTAGTGGGACAAGAAATTTACTAACCTCTGGTTAGCAAATTACCATTGATTTCAAGTCCCTGCAATTCAGTGCTAATGTAAATGAATAATGAATTGACATATTTACCAATTTACCGACTGAATTACATGCCTTGAATTGGGTGGATTGGCTATTATGTGTTACAGCACACTATAAATGAACTGATAGTCCTTTAATGTATAGATAGATATATTACAAAATTATTTCAATTGAAAGTAATTTTCCCATGCAGCATATGGTAACAAATGGTCACAAAAAGCAGCAAAAAAGAAAATTATTTCCTTTTTTTTGAATATGGAGAGGAAGAAAAATGTGGGAAACATGCACTGAAGAATTTTAAAAAGTGTCAAACTGGAAGTTATCTTCAAAGGTTTTAAACAAATGCTATTGTTCATTCTACGGTTTTTCCATTATAGGCATTCAGTCAGATCTTTTCATAAAGAACATGGACATAGATTTTAGCAGCAGCTGAGAAGATTTAGATGAAATAAGAGATAGAGAGACACAGAGAGAGAGAAAGAGACAGAGAGAGACAGAGAGAGAGACAGAGAGAGAGAGACAGAGAGAGAGAAATTGTTCCTCTCATCAGAAAAAACAGAAAGGAGTAATTTTTCATTTACTAGACATAGCAGGAAAATGAAGGTAGTAAACTGTAATTAGACCATTTTGAAAGGTCATGTTACAAGACAGCAATGAAAAATGATTCTCCATTGAAAATCTCAAACAACTGCAGTTTTGTTCTTCATGATTTATCTAGAAATCGTTTTAAACGTTTTTGGTTATCTCATGTCCTTATTTTCATTGTGACCTAAATATGTTAAATTGATACAAAGATAAATACATTTTTGCTGGTCACTGAATAGTCGTCTATCCCAAACCCTTACATTCCAAGCTCTAGTGACTTCCCTTCACCAATTACGTCACTTCAGCACATGTACAATGGTGAGGTAATGTCTGCTTAAACTTGAGCGATGGTAAGACTTCCAAGTCTCCACATGAATATTCATAGGAACAACAAAATTTAGGATTTTATAATAAGAAAAATTAAAAATAACAATCAACACAAATCTTCATATCGAAACTTACAGAGAAGAAAGAAATGTAACAAAATATAGCAAAGGGATTATTTTTTAATTAAAGAAAACAATTAAAGATATATCATGATATCTAAATGTAGAGTGCATAAGAAAGAGAACCTGTCAAATTAGGTTTGACTTGGCCTGATTATTCAATTTATTAATACATGTACATGTATTCAGCCAATTTATAACATGCTTTCAAACACATGCCAGTGTGTAAGACTGGAAGGTTACACTTTGGTGAAAGGACCTAACAAGAATACATATTATTAGTCTTAATTTATTAAAACAATTACTGATAATTAACACTTCAGACATTGGTCTGCTTTAAGGGGGACTTCAGCTTGCCTCAATAATATTTTCTTGGGAATGCCCAACAGGCTGGTGCTCTGCAGCGTGTTGAATTTAACAAGGCGATGTATTTAACTCTTTAAGCCATTCTACTGGTAAATGTCTACAGAACACCCACTTAACCAATTTAAGATTCGTTAGAGAGACAAACACTTTAAAACTGCATTGTCTTGCAAAAAGTTTAAAACTTGGATTTTACAAAGGATAACTATCCCAGCTAGTTGTGAAAATAGTTTGAGCAATGGTGCATTAGTTCGAAAAAAAGGGGACTCCAAGTGGAAATCTAAAATGGTGGGCAGACTGTTCAGCAGGTATATAAGATTTCTCGGTACACTATTCAGCACACACTTGTATCACCATGGCAATAAACCATCAAGGAGGTCAATGTGGTGCAACTGCATAAGCTGTTGAGTGAGCAAAGGTTTTTGCATCGCAATTGTTCAATAGAAATAAAACATACACAACAGGTAACACAGTATGTGCAATTCCAAGCAGGCATTTATAAGGACTCATCCCAAAAATGAGTGCACACATTCACCACCCCAGTTATAATGGGTACATAACAGAAATGCCTGGATATGCATGTACAAGCCCAAGCATATGAGTTGAAAACTGTCTTCCTCAGAGAACAGCATATTATACACTTAACTTCATGTTGTTTAATACTACTCTATACAGAAAACTTAAATTTGTGTGTTGAAATCACTTTTCTTCATTCAGTCAGTAACCTATACCACAAGTGCAAGACATCCACAAAGTTTGGTCCAGGCCTGTGATATAGTTCAATATTAATGTGCAGAAACCATTTCTCTACCAATGCACCATCCTGCATGTCATAAGAGGTGATTGATGGTGGCAGAGAACCACAATGGCAAGGTATTTAATGTGCTGGACTCACAACTGAAATGATCTGGGTTCAAACCCTACTATTGGATCAGGCCAGTTCAGTTATCATGCTGTGTCCTTGGGCAAGGTACTTCCTTAAACTGCCTCAGTTCTGAATACCCTAGTTGTACTGCAATGTGGTTAAAACACCAAACCACACTTTTTATACAATAGATGAACTTGTTTTAAGTACCGGTAGGCACGTGTTTTAAAAGATGATTTTTCTTCAACCTCCATGGTGGCTGCTCAAAACGCCTAACTGATCCTTACCTTGTATTTTCATTTGTTTTGAAGATTACACCTTTTTCATTTTTGATTTTTCTTCACACCTGTACAAGGAATTATATTTTAGAGACTTAAAGAGCAGAGCAAAAAAAATTTAAGAAAATATTTTTCAACAAAACTTGCAGGGACATTTTTGGGGGGTGACAATTATTTGAAAGAAGATAACCAAAACATGAATCTCCATGTTCAGCAAGAAGCCACCCAATAATGTGTTTAAATCTCTATAGAATCTCAGCATTCTGATAGACCTGATGAAAAATAGTGCATTTCAATACATTTTAATGACATATAACCATCATCTAAATTCCTTGAGGTAAAAATTAATGACAAAAAATGATCATATCTGCTTAGTCTGTTTTGATTTAGCATTATTACTTTTTAGTCCATTTTGAGTACCACCTGCTAGCTCAGAGTTTTAGGTGTGGGTTGTTTACAGAATAGACCCAATGCAACCGTGTGCATGCTATAACAGGCAACTAATGAAGGCAGAAATTACCATTACTTAGTGGTTAGTAAGCTGAACTTGCAACCTAAAGGCTGCTGGTTTGAATCCTTCTATTGGATTATCCTAAATCTGCAACCATGAAATGTCTTTGGATAATGCACTTTATTCCAACTACCGCTATCTTGGTACTAAATAATCTACATGATTACTGTGCTGTAAGACACCAAACCATTTTGAGAAATGTGTCTCAGAAAGCATAAACTTAACTTCAAGATATGAATGAACAAGAACCCTACAGTCCCAGTCAAAAAGAAATAAAAATTATTTTCCCTTGGGATTCTATTTAATCTTTTTTCTTCTAGGATGTTAATTGATGGAAAGAATTCAAGTTTTCAATTTGTTATATTTAAGGATTTAAATCATTGAAAGGGTCTGCAGAAAAGCCTCTCAATTTATATTTAAATTGCAATTGTTTATACTTGCTCAGACCAAGTATAATCCTATTTCTTACTGGAATAGGAGAATAAATTAAAAATTTATTCAACTTGTATTAAATGTATTCACAACTCTCTGTTTACCAAAAACTTTTATCCATGAGCCTAATTTATAATATTATGCAGACTAATTCTTCTAGATAAATCTAAAAAAAAATCAACAAAAATCAATTCTCCATGCTTTGAGTTATTCTAACCTACCATTATTTCCACATATAAAGTTCTTATCTCCCTTGTTAGTTCAACTTCCTTCCAATGTTTAGCTTCTTGCATAATTTGTTTAACTTGCAGGGAATCCACTGTAATGCTTATCAATGGGACAGCAAATCATAATGTCTAGTGGGAAGTAATTTGTTCCTGAACTATAATCCTTTCTGATTTCATTCTTTCGGGGCATAATAATGGACAAACCTGTAACTAAGGAAACTGGGAATGAAAGGCTTGGCAAGAAAAACTTGATGCATAATACTAATTGTATCCAAGATGAAATGCTATGCTGATAACCTATCCAAGGCATTATGCAAGACTACTCTGACAATGTATCCAAGCAAAATATATCACTTCAAGGACACCACGGAAATTGAAACACTTGTATGTTATCCAAACAAACTTGCATGGACATAAAGTTGCCTTTCTAAAATATGAAAAGTATGAAAAATTATTGTGGACAAAAGTATTCAGTTGTTAATATTAAAATATTAATATCATATTATGTGTCACTTGCAGACAAAAAGCAAATAACAGACAAACACCATTACCAATTTCAAAGCAATAAAAATACACACCTGTCTTTTTGGTGAAAACTCTCATAAATATATCAATTACCAAATGCCTGTTTTGATTCCAGCATCACTAATCATGATTTTGCTGGAACTTGCTTAAGTGGTGTTCCACAGCACTTCACTCTCTGGGTTAAATCAGCTGCAGAAATAAATCCCCTTTATTCAATGCTGTCGTAGGGCTGAGGTAATGCTCCTCTAAATCTGAGAGCTTCCAAAATTAGTTTTCTGATCCCCTGTTTCATGTAAAATCATCGATTCACTGACAAATGCATCACACATTCAGCGCTCTATGCACTCTGGTACATGAGACACAGATTTTTACCAGTCAATAGCCTATAATATTGTCTTGCCAATTTAGGCTGGATACTGGCAAAAAATTGAATAATCGTAAAGAGCTTATTGTGAAACTATCATTGGTCCACAATACACATCTAAAAATATGCTGTTATTTAGGCATTTTCTAAAGAAGTATACATTGTTCATGATAGACAATATTATATATACATCAGAATTATCTCACTGGCAGAAAACTGGTCCAATTTAAGAAATCAAGAAACTGTTGATATGTTATAGGGCATTGGAATATCTACATGCCAATGTGATGCCCATTGTGCTACATCACAGTGGCATCATCTATCTGACTGATACATCACTGTGATGTCATAAAGTTTTTATTTATTAGCATCACCATATTGTTAAAACTGATGTTCAAACTGGGTACCTGTTTACCAATACAAAGGGAACTAACTCTAAAACTGTTTCTTCATATACTCCATCATGGTAATTTTCATGACATTTTGTTCTCATTATGATGAGCTTGGAACTGTACAAAATGTACCCAGATAATAACAATTTCAGTATACAAGTATTATGTCAAAGGCAGAAAAAATGTTTCCAGATGATATGGATGCCCAAATCAATGTTAAAACTTAATATACTTTAGGTCAGATATAAGACAATCAGGGGCCATAACTCAGTCAAACTCTGACTGAAAGAGGTTAAAGCAAACTTACCTAGATCTGTTTAATAAGAAACCAAATTTTGTTTTAATTCATTAATTCTTTAAGTCCTTCAAAGGTTAATGAATGGAAGCAAAATCTATAATGTGATATCAATCAAGGACCATAACTCAGTAAAATCATTTTGAAAAAGGTGAAAATCAAACAAGAAATTGGTTTTCCTGATATTAAACATTCCTGATTTAAATTCATCAACTCCTTCAAAACTTACTGAAATTCATGACATACAGGAAATATGGATGTACAACACATACTCTGACATGGGCCACATGTACGTCTTCCATTAAACATGGGATCAAAAGAAATAAACTACTGAGAGGTATTGGCAGTCATAAATAATGGTACTCATTAAGACTTTCATTATTTCTGATTTTTGGAAATTGTGTACTTTGTCGACTATAATCCATGTTACATATTATTAAGCAACTTTGTGTTGTGTTCTGTATTTACTGATCATTACATCTCTATGCAGCTATTATCAGAATCTTATAACATCAATTATTCATACATGCCAAGTGCCTATTGAATATATATATATATATATATATATATATATATATATATATATATATATATATATATATATATATATATATATATATATATATATATATATATATATATATATATATATATATATATATATATATATATATATATATATATATATATATATATATATATATATATATATATATATATATATATATATATATATATATATATATACACAGTGTATAGTCAAGCTTACCATAACAAAGGGTTGTAACATACATCCAACCAATTAGCAAACTGCAAATCCCTATTTAGACAAAATCACTTAAGTATTCTTATCACTCAGAGGTTAAACCCTGTGTCAAAGAAATATGGAGCTATCTCTGTGGTCAGGATGTTTTAAAAGTCAAGACTTTGGGTGGATTACAACACAAAGGTTCCCCAGGTGAAATCTGAAGACTTAGGGCCACATCAAAGAGTTTCAAGATGTATGTATTAGTCAGAGAGTAATCTATGGATAGCAGCTTGAATGGAATCAGTCAGAATCATTCTGATGATCTGGTAACCCTCATCACTCACAAGAATTTTTCAGATAAATGAACAGCCATGTAGTACATGTGTATAAAGAAGAACAAATATGTTCCACAGGGAACTTTTGAGGGAAAAATAAGTTTATTGTTTTTAATAATTGAATTTACAACTTTTGTTTCTCAGAGAAAATGTGATTCTTTTCTATTTCTTCTATTCCAATCAGTTCAGTCGCTTAAACTACTGCTATTGTCTGCTTATGGAGCTTCTGCACAATGGATACAACTTTTAGGCTATCTGACTGACCAATTATCAAAACACAAATGGACACAACTTTTAGACTATCCGACTGACCAATTATCAAAACACAAATGGACACAACTTTTAGACTATCCGACTGACCAATTATCAAAACACAAATGGACACAACTTTTAGGCTATCTGACTGACCAATTATCAAAACACAAATGGACACAACTTTTAGACTATCCGACTGACCAATTATCAAAACACAAATGGACACAACTTTTAGACTATCCAGAGTGAATACAGTGCCAGCATCCACTGAACACCTTTCTGAGTCTGGCAACTTACTCCCTATGAAATAGATGTATTTTGCTTTGAATTGCATAAATAAACTACATAATGACAGACCACCCAAGAAAATCTTGGACTTTTAGAGAAGATGCAGCTTCTATTGCAATTTTTGCCTGTATATTTTAAAGCTTTTACATGTGTAACCTCAAACTGCTATTTTATATATGTTTTATTGAATTGACTATTCATCTTGTGATTTATGTTTACATGGGGAGGGTTTGTAAACCTTAAGTTTTATGCAATAGTTCACTTGTATACTTTTCAACCTTTACATCAAGTTGGCACTATATTGCCACTACTGTACTGAGGTTCTGTAAAAATCACACACGCACACACACACACACACAGAGAATGAGTCTGACTTGTTTACATTCCATACAAGGAATCCCATATGAGATTGCAAAGCCAAACAAGCTCTATCATGTGTTTCTTATCTCTGTAAATGGTAAAATAGAAAAATATATATTGAATGGAATTCTTCATCGAGTTGTTAAAATGGGAATGACTAAAACTGTGTTGTAGTACAGCCTGAAAAATATGTAATTTTTTAATTGTCCTATTTGTATCATCAATATTTTATTATTTATTCACATTTTATTGCACTGATTAGGCTTCTAAAGACAACTAAATACCTAAATGATGCATTTCAAATTTATTGTTCTCATTTTTAACAAACAGGTAGTAATAGAAGTCAATCAAATATAGATTAAAATGGAAAAATTAAAATATACAGATTCTAAATAAAGAATCCACTTCTATGCCTAATTGGTACATTCCAATTAAATCATATGACTGTCCATATGTCAGGTATACAATTCATGGACAAACTCATATACATTCATACAGACATACATACATACATACAGACATGTACACATACCAGGATCTAGATCATACATTGTAGAAGACAAGGGATATCAACATAGGTCAATAAATCAAGTAGATAACTGAGCAACTTCAATAGTAATTTCAATACTTTCTTTTAATATTAGAATGTAGATGTCAAAATATATGTTAACAACATGAATCAGGACAGATTTATAAATATCCTACATTATTTAAAGATGAAAATGTCAGGTTGTCAGTTCCATGGTCATGTGAATGGTTTCTACAGCTGTTTCAATTTATAAGGAAAAACCTTATCAACTGCATCTCAGTTATTGTTATGATCAAACAATAGAGTTCCATTCCAGTTAAAAGTATTGTTTGCTGCAGACGATGGCAAACAGAGAAATTCTTTGACAAACCGATTATTTTTGCAAGACATATATGTTGAATGATGAGCAAGGCACTGTGGGTAAAACTGGCACAATTATCTGTGAAGACTTGTAATATGGAAGCTCCACAGAAAAAGCAGAGGACTCTACAACAACAATGGCAGCATCAATTTTTCATATGTCTGCTAAATATAGTAGTTCCAACTGAAACAAAATTTCATTTACTTAATTATAGTAACTGAGATTTCAAGTTGTCAAGGTTTTTGTTATGGTTTTAATTTGGTGGAGTAGTTTTCAGAAACTGAAAGAATACACCCCATGGGCGCCAGAACATAGGGGCAAGGGGGGGGGCGGGAATTTGCCAACCCCCATCTCCAACTTTCACCTCTAATTTTGTCCTGCATCCGTGAAACTTAATAGATGACCACTACATGTTTGCCCCCTCACCCACCTGCCAAACAAAAAAAAAATTCTGCAGGCATCCCTTGGATACACCTGGATTATAAGTGTAGAAACATTACATAATATGTTTTATATCTGCTCAGACATTTCATATCGCTTTCTGTTTTGTCCATTCACTCTTTGCGTTTGTATTATTGTGTTTGGTTTTGGTATGTTAAAAACCAGAAAGTTTAGATTTTAATTTACCGAACCTTACACTGAATTATAGATACAAACAGTGACCTTGTGCAATGAGAAGATATTGTCCAATTTTTGCCTCACCCTTCCCACTCCATTTTAGATATTTTGACACAACACCGCAACATAAATGTCAAAATATCTCTGATTGTGTGGGAAGGGTCAGAGAAAATTCAGACTAGTCCTCAAAATATAATGGTTCATTCCTTGAGCGTGAACTTGAAAACCTGCATTATAATATTGCTAAAAACCAGTCTAATATTGCAAAGTCATGTAACTTTTCAGTGACAATTCATATTTTTAATGTCATGTATGTTATGAGACCTTAAATTTATGTCAGATAGAATTCAGAAGATCTATTTAATTGGAATTGAACTTGTCATTTTCTAAATTTACATTATTAGATCACAGTTTGCTACCCTAATGACACAGCTGACTGTGCTGCAGCTCTGTGTTTAATGTGCCAGATTCACAACAGAATGGTGTGTGGGTTAGAATCCTATCATGGAATCAGTCTGGGTTGTTTCACAGAGCAAGTCACTTTACTCCCATTGTCTCAGCACTAAATAACCAATTTGTGTTGCTGTACCCTGACTTTTCTGTTATTTTGGGGTGTATGCAAATAACACTTCATTATATTAGTGTTTATATTTGTGCTGAAAGTGTTACAGGTTTTACAAAAGTACCAATTCATTTCTAAAAGAATCAGAGCAAGCCGAATCCCTTTTAGTGTATGTTTAATCAATTTACAGATGTGAGTTGTATTCAGGTGTTTTTCTTTTGTTTATCTTGTGTTCTTTTATCTTTTGTATTTAGATAAAACCAAGCAAAATATTTGACATATTGATCATCACTGGTATTGTGTATTGCATCCGTAAAAGTCTGCTAGCTTATGTTATTTTATCTCTCTTTTATGCCACACCCCCAAACTGCATAATTCATAAAACAATGAGAAAATTTGTTACAAACGACTTTTTATTTTGATATGCTTGTGATAAGATGGAGCATATTAAGTTATGGTGCCCATCTTCCTGTTACCAATCTGCACAATAACTTTAGTTATTCACCATATACAGTTAACAGACCTTGTGAATGGCTTGCACTTGTGGAAATAAAGGACCCAGTCAGTTTAGGACTCAGAATTTGAAAGGTCAAGGTCACTGCAACTGAAAACAGGACGATTTCTGCACAGTAACTGAAGTTCTTCACCATCTCGCAGTTACCAGACTTTTAATATAGCTTGCAAATGAAGGAAGAACTCTACTGATTTCAAGTGTCCACCGGTCAAGGTCACTGCAACTGAATGAAGGAAAATGATTTCAGTACAATAACTCAAGTTCTTCAACATCTATAGATAACAAATTGTATAGCTTGTACTTGAGGTGAAGAACTCTGCTGATTTTATTGTCAAAAGGCCAAAGATCAAGGTTACTAACTGAAAGAAGAAAAATGGTTCCAAACAGTAACACTACTTCTCCACCATCTACAGTTACCAAATTTTGTAGACAGTTCACACTAAAGACAAGGAAGAACTAAAGACAAGGAAGAAGTTTATTGGTATAGGAGTCTAGAGATCAACGGTTAGTGTCACTCTGACTGAAAGTGTGTGTTTGTGTATGTGTTTTGGAATTTTAACATGACTTTAACAATACATGTATTTCAGTCATATAGCTATGATGTCTGCAGTGTGGCAATTTATAGTGATGTCTAACACTGGACAGCAGGCTGCAGACATGTAGCATGATGTCCCACCCAGTCACATTATCCTGGCACCAGGCTGACCAGTCCTAATACTAACCTCTTAATGCTGAGTGCCAAGCAAGGCAAGTGCTAGTACCATTTTTATAAGTCTCTGGTATGACTTGGCCAGGGTTTGAACCTGCAGTCTTCCGCATCTGAGGCAGAAACTCTCACCACTTGGGCCACCAAGGCGATCTGACTAAAAGAAGACAAAAATTGTTTCTGCATACAAATTAAGTTTTTCTGTATCAAGGACTACTATATACTGAGTGGGCACATAATGTGCCATACATAGTACTCTTGTAGGGTGTGTGACATGGTCACCTCTCTCGATCATGACCAGCTGGGTGGTGAAGGTAAGGTTCTGAACATTTATGGTTCTCTTTGACCAAGATTTAATCATGTTTCACGTAGACATTTATAGTGATGTCAAAACAGAATACCCCCATTTGAAAATTAGCATATTACCATAACCAGTACAGCTTGTAAAATCTTAGATCTAAGGACAATCTTTCTCAAAGGAGATATTCACTGTAAAAGCCATTGCCATGGCAATATGTCCATATTATTTTCAATAGCAGTAATTCAGTGCACAAGGATAACTTGTAATTACATTGCTATTTTAAAAAAAGTTTTTGATTTGTAATATTTTGCAAATGTATGTTACTGTAATAGGGCCCCACTCAGAGATCACAACAGAAAAGAAAGAAAAAAAACATGATACATGTATTTAAATGTAAGCTGATAAAACTTCAACTCATGTTTTCTTTCTTATGATAATGTTTGTACATGCAGTCTTATAGGTGTGATGTCAATCAGAATAAGTGGACACTTTATACAAATTTATTCCACATGACATGGGTGCTGGGCAAAGTTCACAGACTTAATTTTTCTTCAAAGATGATTTTTTTTTTTTATCTCATCAACAATTTACATATTGTTCCATTCAGATGGTATTTTAGTGACATTGGTCATCCTGAGCAGGCTGGTACATTTTTATCAGATTAAAATTAAAAAGTTATCACTAAAAAACATACAAAAATATATTTATAATTTATACAGAGTTATGTTCAGTTCTACCATAATCTGAGATGTCTCCCTGTTACAAGGTCATCCCCTCTGAACTGCAAAGCTGACCGCTTATTAAAGAGATAGACTCACTTGAGGGGAACAAAGTGGTGAAAGATACTATTTTGCTACAGTAGGGTGGGGGACAGGCTTGTCCTGAAAAGGGCCTTTCAAGAGACAGACCACTTTATGGCTCTACAGGTAAGGCAGCCTAGGATAGGGAGGGGGGCTTGTCATGAGACAAGCCTTTCAAGAAACAGACAACTTTATCTCTCTTCAGGTAAGGCAGCCTAGGAGAGGATGGGATTGGGGGGGGGGGGGCTTGTCCTGAGAAGAGTCTTTCAAGAAACAGACCACTTTATCTCTCTACCAATATAGTTTTTGCTCAGATAAACCCATAAAAGTTTTGTCTTAATAGGACAAAGTAATTTAATTTATTTTATCAGTGAATAACATACTTTGTAAACAATTTAAAGCTTTTTATTCCTCAGAAATACATGAAGATCATTATACCTGCAATTACATGCTATTTCTGCCAATTAGCCACCCAAATTACTATCATTATCTCTAACCTTTTGCTATTTGAACAATAAACAAATTCTTGCTTGTTAACCCTCAATCTCTTTTATTAGCATCCTTTTCTAGCCCTGTTACATACCATTACTGGGGAACAATACATTTATCTAAACACAAGATAGGTATTCTCAAATGTAGGAAGAAAAGAGTCGTATATAATAAGTAAAATTGTATTATATTGTTAGCTTTGCATACCTAAAGTGACTGATAAAATATATCCTGTAACAGGGTATTGGTAACATCTTACCTCAGTCAAACACTAAACAATGCATTTCTCAGGGGGCCTTTCTGAAATTTGTATACCAGTATGAATTAGGCATAAATATAGAAGACTGTGAGTCAGATGGATGAAAGTAGTTCACTTAAAATAGTCCCTTTTTTTGTTCATTCAACTTTACTTTCCATCACACATTCTTTCCATCTCACCATTTTCTCACCACCCCCACCAAACCATTAGACACTTTCTTCCTCCATGAACCGCCCCCCTCTAATTATTACAAGTTAGTGCAGGCAGTTATTTTCTGTTCTTAAATGCTGCCAGAAATGATTGATGAAATGGATCTTTAAAGACCAAATCACATACAAACTATTGACATAGAAATTGTGTACTAAGAAAGAGATGGTCAGTCAGGACCAAGTATTGTATCAAATATATAAACTAGAACTGAAAATGCAATGACACGGTTTTATATGTCTTGCAGTATTGTGTGTGTGTATGTGTGTGTATGTGTGTGTGTGTGTGTGTGAGATTTGGATTTTTAACGTAACTTTAACAATTTCTGCAGTGTAACAGTTTATAGTGATGTCTAGCACTGGGGCATCATGCCACAGACATGTAGCATGATGTCTCACCCAGTCACATCATCCTGACACCAGGACAACCAGTCCTAACACTAACCTCTTGATGCTGAGTGCCAAGCAAGGCAGCTGTTAGTACCATTTTTGTAAGTCTTTGGTATGACTTGACCAGGGATCGAACCCACGACCTCCCGCATCTGAGGCATATGCCCTAACCACTAGGCCACTGGAGCGGTCTCTTGCAATATTGAAGGTATAACTCGGATACATAACTTAATAATATGAGGTTAGACATATAAATGTGTTATGACTTGTGTTCACTAACAATATCATGAATATAATGTTATTAAATTGACTGAGATTTGTGTTAATTAGCAATGGCAGAGTTAATTAGCAATTACTGTCAAAATGATGACAACTGAGATATTCATGACTTTTTTTTTGGAGATCATCACACAAAATGATTTGTTATTGTTTGAAATTGTATTTCAAGGAAACAAAGTGTAATGATGTACACTGCAAATTCTTTGTCAAAGTTTGTTGCATTAATGTCTGATGAACTTTGGAATTAAGGTGTGATCCAGAAGTCATGCCTGAAGTATGAGTAAAGGACAGTGGTGTTAGTGATTTGCACGCATATTATGACAAGTGCATTGCTAGGCATGCACACGCATGGCATCAACATTGAAAAATTAAAATATCATGTTTACAAGTATTAGGCAGGACTCTCCCTGCCATTATTGTGCATGGCTCTGCTCCCACTATGATGGCACAATGTTACATGAAGGTAGAATTCTGTTGGACAGAAATATGAGTGCATAGTTATGTCAAAGCTCAAAATATTTTGTTCCACATTTCTATAATAAGGGGTTTTGGCATATGATGTACAGTGAATCAAAAGAATATAGGTGGATATTTCATGATGTGATCAGCCATTGTTTATTCTTATCCATTATATATGGCATACGGTATCCATCAAATTTTAGTAACAGTGACATTGACCTTCAAATTGCCAATTCTATAATTGACAGGGTTCTTTTTCAGGCAAAGGGGAAAATTATGTACCAAGTTTGCTTAGATTGGTTTAGGAGAATTCAGTTATTGTCTATAAACTCTTTTCAAGGGCACTCTATTTTTACCAATCAAATGTGTACTTTAAGCTAAAGCTAAAATCAATAGGTTCTTTCTTAGCTAAAAAGATTGTAAAACATGCGCTAATTGTAATTTACAGCAGAGGAAAATCACACAAGTTCTGGTCTGGAATGGAATAAAAGGGTCAAATCACTTTCATTACTGCAACTTTGAAGATACTCAGCTCAAATGAATAGGATCTCTTTCTTAGGCAGAAGGTACAGATTTTCATACATGTGTGTTGTATAGTGCCAAAGTATATTGTTTAGAGATGAGAATACAATGTCTTGGAGATGATAATACAATGTCTTGGAGATAAGAATGCAATGTCAGATTGGTTTTTAATTAGAGTAACTTAAATTTTGGAGCTCCTTGCCCCCAAATCAGTACAGTGTTTGCTGGGGTTGTGGGAAACAGATGAAATATTTAAAATTCTGTTACATTATATCTAGAACTTATGATTACGACATGAAATGCATTAAATATTTTTTAGCAATGGTACTACTAATCCCTGAGGTCAGTAGGGTTCTTTGGGCTGAGAGAAAACATCAAACCAATCTGCACTGAAATGTGTTCTCAGTAGTAACTAGGTTATTATTTGGAAATATAATACCAAGTTTAAAGTTTTAATCAGTTTCTAGCAACAGTGACCTTGACCTTGGAGCTACTGACATCACAGTCAGTAGGTTTTTTGTTTAGAACTTAAGTTATGATATGGAAATCAAATTAGATGAGCCAAGTACCCATGATGATAACGATAAACTATAATATTCCACAACCTTTGTTGGTTGGTTATAAAAACGCCAAACTATGTATTAGTGCAAACCACTGCACACTGAAATATAGGTAACAATGACCTCATTTTCACTGGTGGTTGTGGTGGATTTTTGACCATTAAATGCCAAGTTCTGTTGCTCCAAAGACAATCATGTGTGAGAATTGAGCTAAATGCAAATGACAAGAAAAATCACTGGAAATATTTTTAAGTGCTGAGTATTGAAGCCAGATGGATGGATGGATATCATCAAAGCAAAAGACAGAATCATTTCACAATTTAACTAAGAATTTTTACTCAAGCCCACTTGCTTAAAGTCCAAATCTTAGTAATGCTCAACAACATGACCTACTTTTTTAAATCAGATTTCAAGAATTGGAAGCACAGTTACAAAAGATAAAGCATTGGTATAAAACCTGAAACTGATGTGCAATGCAACATATGATAGATAGGGCTGTCACATTTCCAAGTATTTTACAGACAGACAAATACCTTGGCACATGATCTTATATCCTCATATACGTGTAAATAGACCATATTGAAGGTGACTTTTTCTAAGAGGAAAGCCAGTGATAATCAGTCTTGATGTTGAGTCCAGTTAGTCTTGATGTTGAGTCCAGTTAGTCTTGATGCTGAGTCCAGTTAGTATTGATGTTGATTCCAGTTAGTCTTGATGTTGAGCCCAGTTAGTCTTGATGTTGAGTCCAGTTAGTCTTGATGCTGAGCCCATTTAGTCTTGATGCTGAGTCCAGTTAGTATTGATGTTGAGTCCAGTTAGTCTTGATGTTGATCCCAGTTAGTCTTGATGTTGAGTCCAGTTAGTCTTGATGCTGAGCCCATTTAGTCTTGATGCTGAGTCCAGTTAGTATTGATGTTGAGTCCAGTTAGTCTTGATGTTGAGCCCAGTTAGTCTTGATGTTGAGTCCAGTTAGTCTTGATGCTGAGCCCATTTAGTCTTGATGCTGAGTCCAGTTAGTATTGATGTTGATTCCAGTTAGTCTTGATGTTGATCCCAGTTAGTCTTGATGTTGAGTCCAGTTAGTCTTGATGCTTAGCCCAGTTAGTCTTGATGCTGAGTCCAGTTAGTATTGATGTTGATTCCAGTTAGTCTTGATGTTGATCCCAGTTAGTCTTGATGTTGAGTCCTGTTAGTTTTTGATGTTGAGGCCTGCTCTCATTCATCTGATGTCTCTCCATTATCACAAGTTATTGCTACTCCTCTGAAGCTACTTGGAAGATTGACATTAAACATTATGCATACATTCATCCTAAGGTCTATTTGGTCCTAAATGAACTTGGTGCTTGCACAGACATCCATTACAGCCACCACTGCAACCATCTTCAAAATTTTATTATTGTAATTTCTCCCAAATGGATGATTATAATCAACAGGGGTTTTCACTAAAGGACTTCTGATAAGGTCTGGTTGGTCCAAATGAAAATGCTGACAGTCTGATGCCCACAGTGGCAGCCATCTTGAAAATCATGTTATGAATTCTCTGTGCCTGTAAATAAAAAGCAACCGATGCGATTTTTAGGTATGGCTGGATACTATCAGAAATTTTCTTCCAATTTTTCTATAATTGCTGAACCCCTGACAAATTTACTGAGCAAAAAAAACAAGTTCTTTTGGACTGAAAAATGTGAGGAGGCTTTTGGCAAGTTAAAAGCTATGCTTACAAGTGCACCAGTTCTTACAGCTCCAAATTTCAGCCAATCATTTAAACTCTGTTGATGCAAGTGATGTTGGGGTTGGAGCAGTTTTGATTCAAGTAGATGAAAATGGTAGTGATCATCCAGTGTGCTATTTTTTTAAATAAGCACCAAAGAAATTATTCAACAATTGAGAAGGAATGTTTGGCTTTGATATTGGTATTACAACATTTTGAAGTTTACATTAGTTCAGCTCCTTCTTCGATTATTGTGTTTAGTGACCACAACCCCCTAACGTTCATCGGCAAGATGAAAAATAAAATTCAATGACTACTAAGGTGGAGTTTGTTGTTATAAGAATATGATATTGGCATCAGGCACATCAAGGGGAAAGATAATTTAACAGCAGATGCACTTTACCATGTATAACAATGTATTAGTTCATGTACACTGTGTGTAATTTATAAGAGTTCATTTTAACCTCTTGTATAATTATTTTGTGGTAAAAAGAAAGCTTTATCATATAAATCTTTCTTTGTTTGTAAGTTTTAAAATCTTGTTATTTTTAATTTTATTATATGTCAAAATAACGTAGTTTTGTTTACTGGGAACTCGATACTTTTCCAGAAAATAGTTTGACCTTGACTGCTCATTTGTAAACACATAAAGCTGACCTTGTTCCCGACCTTAATTCAAAATTAAGTTCTTTTTTAATGTATTTTTATTGTGGGAATAATATGGGTGAGATCGAGGCTGTATTGGATATGTGACCCTCGACTTGTAAATAGCGTTTAGTGAAGTAAACAACTTCTTTTATTTTATTCTTAGAGTAAAATGATTGGTTTTTGTCAGGGCCACGTTGAGAGTACGTTATATAAACATGATCACGTGACTCTCATCCGGGCATCTGTTTTGCGCAGTATTCAGGTTTTACACCATTGTATTAGAGAAATAATCTCAGTCTGGGCTTAAAACACTTAATGTCAAGGTGTTCTTTTGTTGTGTCAGTTTGGAGTTATTTTAATGTTTATTCAAATGATTTGGATTGGAAAGGATTTCCTGGAAATATATGTGTGCTCGTTCAGTATTCTTGAACAAAGACATTTATTAAAAACTGTATTCAGATTTCTAACACCGGAGTGTTATTTATTGTGTTTCTACAAGGAACTGTAGACAACAGTACTGTACATGATACAGCATACGTAATCACCTTCCATCTTGAATTCTTCGTCGGGATTCAAACTTGAATTCATTAAAACATTTCATTATTTGGACTTCTAAAATTTTCTTCGTGGATTATTCTTGGATTATTTTAGGAATTAATTCTTAAAACCGTAAGTTCTTGATTTGTTATATTTTACAGAGTTTTTCCAGGTGAATAAATTATTTGATGATTTGATGAATTTTTCAAAGCTTGTTGTTTTCACGCCTAAACACGAAACATATCTTTCTGGTCCTGAATGAAAACGGGGACAATAAGACTTAAGATATGGCCACTGTGAAAATCTTCTTCCCACTTTTCCGTAATGGAAAATCATATTGACATGGGGATTTTCAACAGAAACCTGATTATTATATCTAATTGGTTCTGAATGAAAAATTGTACTATTCTGACATTTAGTATAGACGCCATGGGAGCCATCTTTACAATCTTTTTATCTCTACTTCTCCTGAACAGAAATCATATCAACATGTTTTCACCAGAAGCCTCTTTATTAAGTCTGGTTTGTTTCTAATTAAATCAAATATGGCCAGCACAGGTTAACCCTTGAAAATCTTATCACTGCTACTTATTAATGGATATTCATATGAACAAAGGCTTTTTGCAAAGATAATGTATTGTGGTGCCTGGTTTGTCCTAAATGAAAATTATGTAGATCTGACTTCAAATATGACTGCCATAGATGCCATCTTGAAAATCTTGTTGCTACTCTTCCTAAACGGATGTCGACATGGGGTTTTCACCAGAAGAATTATGTTGACTAATAGCCACCATGGCAATCTTCTTGACTGGTTCACAGAATTAAATGCTAAAGAATAGATGAGAGAATAAATTTTCTGAAAGCAGTTCTGGTTTTTAAATGTTATAAATTTGTGGTCCTATTAATGTTTAGTTTTCGGCCAAAGACTTTTTATGATAGATTGTTGGTATTAGATGAAAACGATGCTCCAAAGACATTCAGTGTTGCTGACTTAATGAACATTTTGAAAATCTTTTTGCACATTCTCCTGAATGGACTGTATCTGGTTTGTCCTAAATTAAAACGTGCTGATCTCATATCCAATATGTTTGCCACAGTGGCTAATTTGAAAATCATATCATGCATTAATATCAAAAATGGTTTCAACACTGTAGTTACAAAGAAAAATTGGGCTTATGTTGAATTCCTGGAAATTCTTTTCAGAGAGTAGAGCATGAGTTCCTTCATGGGACTCATGTTCAAGCTCTTTATTCCACCAAAATACTAGCCCCTCCCCTACCACCACCTCGTGTACAGGTAGGTTTTAATCCCGGAATGAATTTCAATTTAATAACTTAGGTCCTTTTCATGTTTAGATGTTACAAATGCATTGTGAAGAGGGAATTATCAATAACAAAGCTCAGGCAGAGGCAGAGGTTTTGAAAATTGTTTTCATTACTTAGTGATAAAATACCACGTTATATTTATAATGTAAAAATATATATTGCTTCTCTGTATGCAACAGAGATTCCTTGAATATAAAGACGTGCAGCGCCTCTTATTAATTTTAATTGCGACAAGTGTTTATAAAAAACTGTTGTTATGTATAAGTAGGAAATACCGCAATGACGTCAGTAGTATCATGCCCTCTATGCAGACTATGAATGCTTTTGTGCGTCCAAGATTTACCTCTTCATGTCAAAGTATCTTCTATACCAGATTGCAGACGGTGGAAGAAATCAAGACAGTCATATAGCAAGGTATAGTTATTCATTTTAACTTTACTTTAGCAAACCTCAAACTCACTCTGCAAGACAAAACTAGCTGGATTCAAATATAAAAGCTTGCAACTGGAGCAGCTAAGGTAAAGATGATGATGTTTAATTTGTATATGCTTATAAACTTATGAAGGTTATTAATGTATAATGTCAAAGCACCAGTCAGTTATGAAAGTAATTAATGCATGATGTAAAGACACAAGTATAGGAGAGCAGATGTCATGTGTTATGTTGTAGGACGAAACAGGGATGTAATGTAAATTACTTCACAACAGATCACACTAATTAATTCCCATGTGCACGCATGGAGCTAGTCTGTGCTTGAAGTCTTCAATTTTACTGCTATGACTCAGAATTTTAATGCATTTTACTGCTTTGTCTACAATAGTTTTCACAACAATAGGCCTCATTTAAATACCACTACATTGGGAAACCGCCATTCTCTTATTACCTGACTTTTAATGCATGGACCTTATTGGTGTATAAGTCCACGATAAGGCAGAAATTATTTTGTTATGTAGCTGCCTGTCTTTCTATCTGTTGTCTGTTTCTTTTCCACACAATAGCTTGGGTTCTCCACTATGTGCCATTGCCAAAATCTAAAACAAGTTAGCAAAGGAAGAAGTCAATGGGGTGAGGGAATAAAGTCAAAGTCAAAGTAACTGAAATATAAACAATCATTTGTGCACAATTACATTAATAACACATTACAAGCCTGGACTAAGCTTTATAGCTATACTGCACTTGGAGTAAGGTAGACAACTTTTGACTTTGGGGGCAAAAGATCAACAGTCAAAGATCACCGTGGCTGATAATCTGAAAATCATCACTGCACGAAATTTCAGTTTTCAGCTATTTATTTTCAACAGAGTTTGTGGAAGGCTTTCAATTCGGTTAGAAAGAGGTATATTAACCATGGGGTTAAAAGTCAACGTCACTGATCCAGAAAGACGAAAAATGAATTTTGCATATTAAGTTCTATGTTCAGTTCTGGACCATATAACTTGACCAAAGTTTGTGGCAGTCTTGAACATAAGTTAATTTAAAAAAAAAAAAAAAAAAAACCCCAGTTGATTTGGGGTTCTAGAGGTGACGGGTCATTTTATGGTTAGGTTAATTAGAAAATAATGGTTTCTACAAAGCACGTTTTGTTCAAGACCGCGTAATTTGACCAAAGGCTCGGATAATTGAGACCTATTGATCAATATTCAGTGTCAACAATGCCCCACTAGTACCTTTATACGGGGCACTAATAAACACGGGGCAGGCGTATGATGTGCCATTCATGGTTCTCTTCTTCATTTTGGTGTGTACAATTAATTGTTTGCATCCTCGATTTTCTTAGATACTAACAATCCACTGGTTATATGTATCCTTTAGCTCCAACAAAGAACCATATTCTTATGAAATTGTCATAAAAAATTATTAGTATATCTTAGCCCAGTTAAATGATTTGAGAGGAGTTGATGTACTACGCTCCACTCCCACCCCTACGTGTCTTTCTTCCTAAATCTTAGGTCATTGTTTGGATTGGGTTCCACAGCACCTATCACTTGGTAAGGGGCCAAATGGGATATCGTTGCACATGGACATTATTTGGACATTCTTGGTAAAGGTTTTAGCTTTACTGGTCATAAAACAGAAGAGCTTTGTGGGATGGCAATACCGTCAGCAAATATTTATTATCGCTACTCTTCCTAAGCTATTGAGAGAATTGACATGAAACACTACACACACACACACACATACACACCCATCCTAAGGTCTAGCTAGTTCTTAATAATAATAAAAATATTGCTGCTCATAAATCCAGTATGGCCACAACAGCAGCCATCTTAAAAATCTTATTGGTCGTAAATGAACATGTCGCCAATGTGATACCCAGTATAGCTACCATGGCAACCATCTTAAAAATCTTGTTGGTCGTAATGAACATGTCGCCAATGTGATACACATTATATTCACTGTGGCAGCCATCTTAAAAATCTTGTTTGTCGTAAATGAACATGTCGCCAATCTGATACCCAATATAGCCACTATGGCAGCCATTTTAAACATCTTGCTACTGCTTGTGTGTGTATACAGTCATATCGGCATGGGGTTTTCACCAGAAGATTTCTTGTGATGTCTACTTCGCCCTATATGAAAAATGCTTCTACTAAGACCCGCGATATTCTTTATTTGAAAACTTATCAATATTATTCTTGAAGACCATTGCCTAGTTGGTCCTTAATGAAAATGGTGCCAATCTGACTTCTGATGTATGGACACCACACTGGCCATCTTGAAAATCTTGTTATCACTGCACCACCTAAATGATGGTCATACTAGCATGGGTTTTTCACTGAAAGACTTAGTATGACGTTTAGGCGGTCCTAATTAAAGACAGTGCTGACAAATGTCGTCACTACTCTTCTTAGATGGAAATCATGTCATCACTTGGTTTTCACCAGAATATTTTTTATGATGTTGGTACTAAATGAAAATAGTACCGATCTAGCAGTATGGTAAACCATGGCATCCCTCTTGAAAATCGTGTTGGTACTCCTATTAATTAGAAAGTGATATCGACGTGGAGTTTGCGAGAGGACTGGTTATTATTCTAGCTGAACCTGAATGATAATCATGCAAATATGACCCCAAATAAAGATGCCACAATGAACATATTAAAAATCTCGTTACTAATTCTCCGAAATGGATGGTCATATGAGCATGGAGTTTTCACCAAAGTCTTAAATGGTGTCAAGTTTGTCCTTAGTTACAATTGTGCCGATCTTACACTCATAATGGCTACTTTAGTGGCTATGAATTTAAAATCTTATCGCTCAAGAATATCAGAAAATTTTTCAACACTCGGGAAGCAAAAAGAAAAAGAAATTCTTTTCGGAGAGTAGATTAGTACCTCCTGAAGGGATTCTTGCTATGTTTATCAGGGGGTTTTGTAACCTGTACACATACTGGAATCCTAAAACCTTTGTAAGGGATGCGTCTTGGTGGGTACTACACCCTTGCCAAAAAGATAAGCCAGTATGTCCATCTTTCATTCTTTACTGATTTTCCTACACTTGTGTGTTTTGATTATAATGTCCAAGCTCTGTTCCTCTTAGAATCATCACACTAGATGACTGTATTTATGTCCATTAGTATCACACATGTACAACAAAAATTGTCACTCTAACCTTCCTCTTACATTTTTCTGCCATAACTTCATTGTTTTGTGTGTGTCGAACTAATGACCTGCGTAGGCCTTGTGTACCATGTAAACTGAAATCGTGAAACTGTGCTAAGGGACAATTCTTGATGAATCCTACACACTCGTGGCAGAAGTTGGTTACTGTGGCCCATATTTCACTCTTTACTGACTTGGGTTAAATATTTGTGTTTTAAGTTCATTTATCAAGCACTTTTCATGCTAAAATCAATAAACTTTATTATTATATACATCTCAAGTGGTATGACAGTCATGTTGAAAGGTCACTGCCACCTATATTTTAATTTACTGGCACATATATAGTTTTTCGTTTAGCTCATGGCCACTTTTTTGGCACACTCTGTGTATGCTTTTGTCTGGACTTGTGTTACTTGGTTAGGCGATGCAACTTTATAAGTGGTGCACTCTCATAAAAAGTAGATGCCTGTGACCCAAATTACCTGTTTTACCGACTTTTAATAAACTTTTGTTTTAAGTTTATTTCTAGCACTGTTCATGCTAGAATCAGCAAACGAGATGATTATGTGAAGTCTCTATTTGTATCACATCTTTACAACGAAAGAAGATCAGTCATTATGACCTACATTTTGCATTTTAATTTCTTAAGTTTCTTGCGTTTTTCTCATGATCGTATATGTTTTTGCATATGTGCATACTGTCCTGTCTGATATCTACTATAAACCGCATAATCATTACTTCATCAGCGCAGCATCATCTTTAAATTAACAAAATTCCTTGTGAAAAATTGCTTACGTTCTTCACCAACCATTGTGAATCACTAATGGAAACGTAGTAAAAATCTGAAGAAGACAACAAAAAATGAATATACAAGTTTTTGTTTATTGCGTAATGAATCAGTATATGTTATAACAGCAGAAGTGTCTGCGTTAAATTAGCAAGTACATCCAACCAGTAGTGTTACCGGCAAAGGTGTGCACATCATGTGATTTACAAGCGCATTTTGCAGGCGCATTGGCAGTAACTGTCACACATTAAGGACTTATGACCATCGCCTATCAGACTATATCAAAAATTGTAAAGAACTGTGTGTGCTCATTTCAACCTTCGACGAAGCTAATTATATTACAACAAACACGTTATGAAACTAGAAACGTTCCATGCAATATGCTGCATAAATCCTGTTCCTTTAAGGGGTTGCCCCCATGTAATGCCCCTAATGTGGGTGTGGGGGTGTGGAGGCTTAGATGCTTTAGCAACAACAAAAAATGTTGCTACCCAATAGCTGAAACAAAATATAGTCTTCCGCTGATTAAAGAAAATAAATAATTATATCCCAGTTCCCCCCTCACCCATTCAAATGGTCTATCACCAAAAAATAAAAAAAAAAAAAAGAAAATCATAATTAAATGTGATCAGCATTTTAGTGACACTATCCTGCTATCCAGCTATAAAGGAATTTCGGAACACTTCTGACTATATTAGCTTTAAATCTCAGCTAACTGAAACAACTGATCGAAGTTTTTGAAATAATGAATCAAGTGAACCATCTAAGCTGAATAACGTCTACTTTAGTTTCCTTGGTGCGCAGCATAGCTTCCACAAATCGTTGCTTTAAGCAAAGTTTAAGGCATGTTTGTGTACAGTCAAGCCTGTCTTTCAAAATACCAGTGTCCGATTCGAACTGAGCTTTTTCCCGTAACTTTAATATGGGCAACTTTTCGCGATAAAGGTGTAGTGCACCAAAATACACTGAAGTAATGGGGATTTTCTTCGGCTGGTTTTCCTGAGTGCTACCCTCTTTGGACCCGTTGACCAGTTACCTGGTGACAGTATACCAGTCGAACCCTAACACGCATGGACCGCCGACAAGATCGAATTAATGATATTGATATATTTGTTACTAGTCTATCAACTTTCAGATCATTTAATAAAACCTCTAAAATTATTTGAAAAGCAAAAGAAATTGTTGCATTTCAACCCTTTAAATACGAGCTTCTTCTGCAATCATGAACAGAACCTACTACTACTGATCATGTGACATGCGCATGAACATCGCAATTTATGAATGAAGCGCGTGAAAGAAACCACTCATTTACAATAACTGTTAGTAACACGAATTCTTAGACCCATATGTTATTTATAGTTATTGTTTCATTTGTCAAATTTGGTATTACGAAAGATTTAAATAGTTAAATGACTGAAATTTTCTCTGCAAAGCCAGCCTAATAGTGATTTAACTGTTTCTGGCGAGACTCCGATGCGGGCACCGGGTTGATAGTGTTATTTTGACAGTTGTTTACAAAGGGATTGGACAAATTGTTGGAACTTGAAAATACATTATTTATTTTTTTTACAGAGAATGGTACTAATTCTCTTTTACATGTAAAGTTTGGCTGCGACATAATTGTTCACGTTTCTTAAGTTATAACCGGGGGACATCAAGGGCAAAAAAAAAAACAGTTCGAGGCTCACTTTAGAGGCTGGTGATACGGAATCAGAAACGAGAGTATCACTTTCTTACTTCTAGATAATGGCATTAAATTTCTGGCTCATTCTTGATAAATGAATTGATAGGGGTATAATAAAGTATGTTATCACAAACTTTACCACCAGATTCCTCTATTTTCAGTGGGAAAAAAAAGAACAAACAGTGTATTTATCATCCCAGTTGCTTTCTCAGTGATGACCAGATTCAACTAAATAGTCTAACTTTCTCAGGCGTTGCTTACCACGTGTACTGTTTCCAAGGTTGTTTTGGGGGGTTGGGGGTTGTTTAATGTTACTACAACCCTTAAGGTCACCTCCTGTAAGCAATACACCTGTCTTCAGCAATAGAGGCCTAGTAAACTCCCATTAAGCATCTACCTAGTTTATGAGGCCGTTTTTCACATTCCAAAGAAAGCTGCTTACAGTGAAACCTGTTTATAAAGGACGCTCATTGAACAACAACATGTTCTTTATTGGCATGTATCTTTTATACACAGTTGAAATTACATGAAACGTAATGAAGTGGACACGTACATGTTGTCCTTTATAAACACGTGTCCTCGATATGGAGGTGTCTGCCAAGCAGAAATCGCTGCAAACATTGTTCAGTTTATGATATTGTTATCAATGTGGAGTTAGGACGTAAGGTTTCAACAAGTATTTTTTTAATCATTTCTTTTACTATGAAATAGAGCCATTGAAATCATTGTTTGATTTAAAACAGAATCTGTTTTGTTTTGGCTTTTTTTAAGTTAAATTTTCAATAAAGAAAATAAAAAAGTGACATTAAAGTTTGTATGCACACCTTTGGTCATTACACTACGTACTTTGGCCATATGACTCAAAGTTAATCGCAAAATAAACAGTACAATGTAATTCTAAACGATCGTTGTACCTAGATTGCCTTATGGTAATTGTTAATAGGACAGTACAATGTAATTCTAAACGATCGTTGTACCTAGATTGCCTTATGGTAATTGTTAATATGACAGTACAATGTAATTCTAAACGATCGTTGTACCTAGATTGCCTTATGGTAATTGTTAATAGGACAGTACAATGTAATTCTAAACGATCGTTGTACCTAGATTGCTTTATGATAATTGTTAATAGGTAACAGTATGTAATTAACTCCCCACTAGAAGAAATTGTTTTTTTGGTGACAATGCGTCTTCCTAGATATTTGGAAGACTTACAATTAATTAACTATTCACATTTTAGCCTTGAATTTACTTTCACGCTGCTGTCAGACATGTTTTTAAGCTCGTTAAGTTTAGCTTCGACCTGTCTTTACGGAACCACTTTCCCTTAAAATAAGAGAGAATCATTTAGAAGGAATTTATTCAGAAATTTCGAGTGTAACACATTGGATTCGCCAGCCTTCCACTTAACAGTCCTGCATAATAACACATCACAATTCCATCTAATTGTGTGGATTAAACGCGTAATTTGCTGCTACTCAAGATTCTAGAAACAGAAAACTCTAAATTTCCAACTCCTAGTGATATTATGTCACTCTTCTTTTTCATCTCGTGAGAAGTACAATTTTTCCAGTCTATAAGCCTTTTGTTTCTACCGAAAATTCTTTCACACCATCCTCGTACATAGTAACCAGAGTTCAGGAAACGCGTTTGCACATCACGTTATGCCTTTGAAAACCTGTCACATTACTTTACGATAAAATCGCATATGTTAATCCCTCTCTATAGCATCCCAACAACTTAGGGGATCACCCCCTCCCAAGAAATATTACTAGCTCAGCTTACAGAGTGATAACGTGTTGCGTGTTGTGTGACTTGGGATTGAAACATGTTTAAGAATCAGTTAATCAAACTGATTATCTTGATACCATATAGATTGACGTGATAGTACCCGAAGTGTATCTATCAGATATAAGTTGTTAAGTCGATTTGCATGAGAAAAATGGATGAAATATCCCTAATATGTATTTCATCCAATATTCTTCCAATTCTCTGTCTGTAACAGTCATAAAATACTGATATCTTGTATGCACATTTTTTATGGCAAAAATATTGCATGGAGTAATTTATATGAGGATGTATGGTATACTGAGACAGTCGGACATCTTTATGTTAATAAGAGTTTGGCACAGGGATCTATTTATATACTTAGGTAATAGAACAACAGTTGAGTCTGGTCTGTTTCATTCCATGGTTATTGTCTGTTTTACCACCTACACTTGTCATACATATGTATGCGAAATTAACTTAAGTATAATCACGTTCTTTGTATTATTATTGTTCTATCGTTATTTTTTTTGGTGAAATATACGTTGACTTTTTAATTAAGAGCATGGCCCTTGAGAAATACATTAAAACCAGTTCCTGAAGAACACTTGAACTGATATTTAGATGCTAAAGCAACCCTTAATTTTGGATTGTGCAATTTATGCAACATTGTCTGATCATCATAAGCATGCAGTATACTAGACTCTAGTTGTCCAATTGAATACAATCATTGGATCGTGAGTCATTCAAACTCAAAAACTTGATGTGTACAGTTTGAAAATTTTGTTCAGAGTGTCGGATTATCATTATCGGAACTTTGTCAAACTTAAAAGATACAAACGTTATAATTGTTTTAGAACCTCATGAGTATTTCTAGAAGTGTGTGGCTAATTGTTTCCCATAACAGACAGGTTAAATTAATACATGGTATAAAAATTGTGTTCAGCCCATTCTTAGATGTGTTAAGATTTAAATGGTCAGACCATATCTTCCAGATTAAAACAAAGAAAATTATATAAAAAAAAATTAAAAAAAATTGGAGTCGCGCTTGAGCCTGTGATTGCTCACTTGGCCTAAATCTGCTAACAGCTAAATACAATTGTACTTCGCTAACAAATGTGGTTATGATGCTTTTTCCATATTTTATTTTATATTCCTTTTCTACATGTGTTTACTGCACATGTCTTGAAAGCAGTTAAGATGTTTGTTTTATGTCTTTATATCAAAATTTGATGACACCTCAACATCTCTGGTCCAATTTTAATTAAATGTTCTTTGTGCCAGGATTCTTTCTGTCAAAGTTGGCGATGTTCTGCTTAAGATGTGGGGGAGAAAAAGGTCTTGAGTTTCTTCTATTTCTTGCAATGGCGGCAATATTTTACGGCTATTCTGTATAATTTGCATAAATCTGAAATGCCAAAATGGTTAATTTGCTTTCCGACTAATTCAGTCATATTAATTCAGCGATATTATAGAAGAATTTTTTTTTTCTTCAGTTCTGGTAACATCAGCCATAACTGACGATGGACGTGTAAACTTTAAGTTTTTTTTTTTTGTTGCCACAATGCAGAAGATGTTGTTTAAAGGATTTTCAATTTTTGCTAACGGTATCCCCACACTTAATAACGAATCGCTATAATTTATATAAAACTGAAATTTCACGAGGTTAAGATGTTTTCTGCAAATGTTGGCCTGACGTTGTGATGCAGTTTACATGTATTTATTTTTTTATAGCAATAACCGCATCATTGGCGAAATGGCATCATTTTTGAAAACTTAATTGCCTTTATTAAGATGCTTTCCATAAAAGTTGGTCGAATTATGTTGAGCGGTATTTTAAAACAATTTGTTGAAACATTTTTATATTTTAGCAGCAACGGCCTCATTTGATTGTAGATTGGCACTGCGTGCATATGTTGACAGCACTTCAAGTCAGTATGCTTCGTTTCAAATTTGGTAGAATTCTTTCGAGTGGGTTTTGAGAAGTCTGTGTTTATTAATGATAGCCATATATACTGATTTCGAACTGACAGCTGTTGTTAAAAAAGTAACAAAATTATAACCCTTCTCGTCAGGATCTATTGTTAAATTTGTCAAATTCTGTTGAGCGCCTATTGAGAAGACGTTTAAATGACTTTCTTTTTAAGTAAAGGACACCATATTTTGTGGCGGGTCATTCATACGAAATTAGAAGAAGTTAATGCCATTATGCAGGTAGTCTTTATATTATTTGGTAACTGTAGCCATGTTGAATGATAGATCGGCATCCTTTCTACAATTTTGAAATCCTGGCACGCCAGGATGTTCTTGGACAAGTTTAGTTGAAACTGGTCCATGTGTTTTTTTTTAGAAGCTTAAAATACAACGGTAGCAGGGCAGTACCACAAGCTGTCATGAAATTGGTCAGGTGAGCTAATGATAAACATTATCTTTTAAAGAGTGGGACTGGAACCAGTTTCTCATTTTTCAAACACAGAACCCTTTAAGAAATGCATGCTAGACATAATTCCATTAACCAGATTAATGGCTAACACGTCTTAGTTTTGTATAAATTCAATTTCCGCATGGAGACATGAATACTTTCGTTTCTATTGCTTTTGTGTTGGTTTTTGTTAGTTTTTTTTTTCTTCCATATATGCCCTAATGATTTTTTTAAACAAAATTCTTTTTAAGCCAGAATCAAACACTGACTTAAAAAATAAACGCGCTTTTGTAGTGCATACACTTCAGAAGTTGAAGCAAACAGGAATATTTATCACAGAACTGCTTAAAAATCGATGTTAATACGCTTTTTAAATATAATCTTTTTGGTCCACGCTACTTGTGCGGATATAATTAATCAAACGTATTGATCTGGATTATTCAACTACGAGATTCCCTCGCCGATTAAATAAAACACACACACACACACACACACACACACACACACATATCTTTATCGTACACACTCATGCCTATAAATGAAGATATTTAGGCGTGTGTTAACGTAAGTTGTGGGTAGAAAGAGATTAATAAAAGAGTGCATATTAGTGGTAAAGATATGTATGTATTGACCTTACGTTCTCGTCAATGAAACAACCATCTGAATGCTACAAAACTCGGTTTGATACATTGCATATTTCGGAACGAAATTTGGTGTATGTAGAGAGAGAGAGAGAGGAGCTTTCTTAAATTAGATGTGCATCAGAAGTAAGCCTCTTTCATCTAGATAGGATAGATAGGTGTGTCCTACTAATGGATTAAAATGATGGAACATCTTTAGTTCGTTACATTATAAATTGAGATGTGTAAGTTGTATTTTCTTTTATCATAAAGGTTAGCATTCAAAGATTCTAGGTCACTGTGACCCACTTTATAACTGAAAAAGAGACATGTTGACTAGTTTGATTGAAGCAAATGCTGGCATAAACAATTTATCTTAATTACAGAATTACGTCAATTTATTGCAGATTGGGTAATTTGCAGGCCACACAGGGAAGATCATAGATTTTCTTGGGTTTGATTTTGAGAAGGTGCGGATTTAGTTGCATAACTTGGACAGCTTTCTCTAGTTCTTCACTGAAACAGAGAGCTTCGATTTAACATCCTCTTGGATGTGCCGTTAACCGACTTTCTGAAACGAGACTTCCTCTCGAGTCAACTGTGAACTGTAATGAACGTCAGCTATCATTTTTAAAAAATAAAAAATGGATTCTTTCATTTCTTTTTAAATTTTACAGTTTACTGCGTAGTAGCATCACATAGTATATATATATATATATATATATATATATATATATATATATATATATATATATATATATATATATATATATATATATATATATATATATATATATATACCTTTTTCATACCGTACTCTTAACGTATCAGGCCCCATATGTGGGAATACTCCTAATTTATGATGTAAAATTTAGATTATCGTATTGATATTATTTTTAATTCCTGAATTTGACCAACATAGCATATATTCCCTCAGTTGTTATTTAAGTGACTCGCGGTGTTCCAAAGGAAAACAACAACTTACGACATATACCTCACACCTGTAACGAACAAATTGTAATTGCGATCAACTCTTCTGCCTCCACTACTTACAAGGATGAAAAGCTGATTAGTTGATCGATTGACTGGCGTTTGATGTGATTGATTGGCTTGCGTGTAATGGCTCAACAATACATTTTAAGTCATTTTTAGTGCTGAGAAAATAGGAGTTGAGTACCTTACACAAAGATCCACCACAGCTGGCTACTGGACTGGTCTGGCCGGCTTTCGAACCGGCAATTATTTGATTACGATTCCTACATGCTTGTCACTGAGCCAATGGCACGGCTTGCCAAACCAAAGTGTAGGCGACAATTTCAAATCATGCAGGTGAGACATAAATTCTATCATACCAGGATACAAACTTTGTACATATATTTTTGTGTGCAAATGTTTCAGTTAAATTCTGCAATAGATACAAAAGTATATGTCTGTCAAAATCTTAAACATGAAACCTTTATGATGGCACTATCTCTGACAAAAAATGCTAAAATGGTGAAGAAACATACAATGCATTTGCATATGTACTGATTTGTGAATTCAGATTTGTTGTTGCCATTTCGTTTGGATAAGAATCACTATTGTAGAAAACTAGGTCGGGGCAGGCACATTCTCACATTTGCAAGAAGAGGTGCTCCAATGACTGCAGGAAACAGATGAACTAATACAGTATTTGTTAATATCAAGCTCCATACGCAATTTCGAGGTCCATCCTACATATCAAACTTACAATCTATTCTGACAGCTGTCATTCTGACCACTCGAGTTATTTATAAAACAAGGATTGGCCGAAAAGTTGAGAATGCATCGAATTAGTTTTCTTCGCAACTCTTCTTTGAATCCAGTTGTATAAATAGTCGAAGAGGTCCTAATAGATCCAATTTCTTTATCAAGAAGACATTTCTGGCGAACAAATTGTATGATATTTGTGTAAATTACTTCGCCGACATATATCCGATGCATATTTTTGTCTCGGATAAATAGAGGAGGTTGTCGGAATCATCAAGACCAAGAAAACAAGTTTTTTGCCCCATTTGAATAGCAAATATGTACGGGTATAGTTAATAATGATGTATGCTGAACTTCATTACATGGGTCAACATGGAGCTAATGCGATTATTATGGCCAGTTTGTGTTAAAGAAGCAACACCAACCACGGACTCGGAAGATTTATTGCTAGGTGCTTGTGTAGCTATATAGAAAAGTTACCATATATTTCTGTTGATAAGCGTACGGATGATGACAAGCACATCGTTCACGTTTACAAAAGTATGGCAATTAGTTAATAAAAATGGCTTTATCTAATTAGATATACTCATCCACTACATTTTGAAGAAAGAACAAGCATCAGGCCGGTTGCTGATCTTGTCCCGAGACTAGTAATGTACTTTATTCCATGGCAGTTCCAATTTAATGGAGTTCATGGTTGCTTCAAACAGACAACAAGGACTAAACAAAAAATTTCCATCAGTGAAGAAAACAGGACAACCTTACCTTTTAGAGACAAGTTCACAAATACGAGTCCCTTACCTTTCAGAGATATGTTCACAAATAAGACCCCTTTACCTTTCAGAGACAAGTTCACAAATATGAGTCCCTTACCTTTCAGAGATATGTTCACAAATAGGACCCCCTTACCTTTTGGAGACATGTTGGCAAATAGGACCCCCTTACCTTTCAGTGAAATGTTCCTCATACAACTCTCTTACAGACGCATGTTCTCAAATGTAAGTACCGAATCAAATTTCATCGTTAGATATAGCGCGAAAATTGATATTAACACAAATATATAATTATTCACAATAATATATCTAGTAAATATGTTCTTGTAGTGTTTTAATAAAAATCAAACGCAACCGAGTAATTCATTCTTTAATCTTTTCAAATCATAGGGGCTTTTTGAGTTTCACACATAGTGTCTCAGCATTGCCAACGCAACATTTTAGCAAACAGTCAAATGACTTGCAGTATTTTTATTTGTAAATGAATTCTCTAATATTTGGTTTGAAGTTGAAACCTTACTGATACTTAATTTATATGCACCTTTTATTTACCAAGACGAGAGAAATGACTTTGCAGAGTTGTTTCCCACCGAAGCATAATAGAATCCAACTCTTTGATAATCCATTCTAAAAATGCATAACCTTGGGAATTAACTGTAACGAAATTCATGTTTTCATGAATACTAAAATGGGTAAACATGTGAACAAAATCTGGAATTTCATCAAGTAATCAGTGGTTGATTTGGCATGAATGAGCAAGTCCAGCAAATTAAACCTGCGCATCGAAATGGATTTTCCACTCCAGACTTATCACATTATGTGCCATTTTCTATAGATTACATCCCAATTTCAGTCATGCTAAATAGAAATATCAACCGTTATATACATATAAGTACAAGTTGATATCATCACTAAGAACCTCGTCTGAGATTTAATGATCATGGTACGCATTTAATGTGATTTACTATGAAAACAAAATAATTATTTTTTCTAAAAATGCCTGGGAGAAGAGTATATAATCTCTCCATATTAACATAATTACAAGCAAGGTTATATATATTTAACAATCCCTTAACATTATTAATGTGCCTCGCGTTTTACTTACCCATAGCCTGTTGCATCTTACAGGTCATAGTCAAAACAGAGATAGACAATTATGTTATACGCATTTGGTGGTGCAAGGTCGGCTGTAAAATTACTCAACCAACTACAACCGTACTTATCAGTTTTGCATACATTTTTCGAGGTACGCAGACGGATCCTCAGACTAAAAACACATGTCTTTTTTTGATGATAATGTATGCAAAACTGCAAGAATTTAGAGCATTTACTGGAGTGTGAAAAGAAATGAACTATGGCCCATTTTTTTTGTAAGCAGAGATGACATAGTTACTTCCCAAGATGAAAGCATCCATTAGGCTTCAGGACCGTACATGCAGCAATTTGGGAAAAGTGGAGCAAAATGTATGGTCTTCGAGTAATAACAGGCGACTAAAGGTAAGTTAATATCATAAATTTATGCTAGGGTTGAGTACCGTCTTACATACACTGGACATGTAGTTATGTCAAAGAAATGGAGTCAGCAACACGAGGCACAAGTGGGGTTGAGAGCGTTCGCACGGCTGATATCTGTCTAATAGTTAAATTGAAAAGTAAGCGGCCAGAAATCTAGATCATTCGAATTCTTTATCTGTAATTCATTAGATGCAGATGATTGCAAATGGTATGGAAACAACTGTTTCAATATTGATGTATATTTTTTTTGTATTTTCATCTATATTGGATGGAACACAAGCTTTCATTGTCAAATATGGAAAGGCCAAAATTCAGTCTGTCAAAGTATGTCGAATTCTGTTAAGCAGTTTTATTAAGTTAAGTTCGATAAATATTTTTCTATTTTATTTTTTTTATTGTTTTAATTTTGCCAGTGTATACTTTGGCTTGATGACTGGTATCACTTGCACAAATTCAAAGGTCATCATTCTGTGATGTTTTCTATTGAATTTGGTCAAATTCCTTTTCAGTGGTTTTTTTTTGTGTTTTTGTTGGGAGAAGCGGTCGTTTAAAATTGGTCTGTTTTTAGTAATGGTGACCAAATTAATGACGAATCGGTGAAAGTCTTTGGTGATACGATGCACTGTGTTCAGTATAGTTCAAGTCTATTTAGCGGCTTTTGTGAAGAAGTCATTTAATTGTTTCGAGCGGCAGAAAAATATCAGTTTGTTATTTAAAACAAAAACAACAATCAACCCTGTCTTTGGTGCGTATCATTAAATAAGTGATACCATATATTTGGCATCTTTGAGTTTATTATCAAGGAATTACGTAATCAGATTTTAATCATATCTAGCTGGGAAATCTATCGGTTTCGGATTTATTCAGACACAGCTTAATGACATTCCCATATACATGTATACGAAACAGTGGTCATCTTTCCGTTTAGTATTATTTTGTCACTTTTTTGCATTGGATTCGTGAGATGGGGCAAATTTATGTCGATGTACGAAAAGTACATAAGTTTGGGCCAGAGAACAATTAAATAGATTTATGGAGACAGGTGCTTGTTAAATCGCTATACTGCAGTGGTTCCAAATGTCTGGTCGGTAGTGGTAGAGATTTTTAAATTGAGCATTCTTTACTTAATCGCGAGACGGACTATTAGGAACACGGCTAACTTCGATTTTATAGCGGATCTGTCGAAATTTATAGTTTCTAGAAACCGTTAGTCTAAAACCTGGAAGGTCAAGTTGAGCCCAATTTTGGCGAATAGATAAAAGGCGGTAACTGCATTTCATCCTGATTGGTTACGCTAAATATGGGCGTGTTTCCCACACGAAATTTCCTCGCTGTAAATATTCCTCCCATCGAAAAATCGAATTAGCTAAGCTTTGCTGCAAGAGTAAAGATACACGGAACTACAAGAGTCAATTTGGAAGAATTCTCTCGTAAAACATTTGTCCAAGAGACCGGATGTCTGGAAGGTCGACGGACACAAGTTTGGCGGTATAAACGAGCAAAGCTCGAACGCACAAAAGGTATTTGCGTCAAATTCATGAGATTCGTTGATATCAATATAATACTTTGCTTGAATTATTTGATAATATGTGCATGAATTTAGTTGCTTAAATTCGTAGATCAATTCTCTTGATATAAGTATAACTGTCTTGAGTTTATATATATATATATATATATATATATATATATATATATATATATATATATATATATATATATATATATATATATATATATATATATATATATATATATATATATATATATATATATATGAATTCGTACAATAAACTTCTTTATATAAGGTTGCGGAATTGTTTGAATTAGTCGTCTTGTCTGTTTTTTTTTATAGGAATTAGGTTTTAAGAATTTCATGTATTACTTTAGTTAATATGAGTTACGAGAAGCCGTGTGAATTCACCGATCTCAGGTAATTTCATGTATGCTAAAGACTTGAATGTGTGTATTCGCTGAATATAAAGTAAAGCCAGGTAGTGAATTGTATTCATTCATTTGTGTAATTGAGACGAGAGCGAAACCTCTCAGTCTCGTGTGTTAATGCAAAGTGATGAATTAGCCATTAGGAAGTACATTAATCTTATGAAACTCGGTTTGTTTTGGTCTGCCATGCTTGGTCCGATTAAATAGCCTTTGATATCTATTTCAATACCGATAGTAAGCTCTGATAACGAGAGGGGAGTAATGTTCTATCCCCAGTAGAATAACCGACAGGAAATTTAGGTTGTTCTCTGTTTATTTTAAAAGGGGAAAATAGCTGTTCTGACGTATCCCCAGAAGTATCCTCAGATGTACCTACGCACTGACGTATCTACATGCTTACATATCCACCTACCCACACAAAGTTTGAGGGCCGAAAGGAGGCGAGACAGTAAGGAGGTTGGGAGAGAAAAAGAAAGGAAAAAGGCGAAAGGACAGAGAATAACTACAGTGAAATTGGAGTGAACTAGAGATAAGCAGGTTATGCAATTGTACAAGGCAACGACTTCGATTGTTCACTCGATCGTATGATGAACTAATTCTATCAGTAAAACAGATCAGCTATTTTTATAAATATATTTGTGTTGTAAAATTCGGTGAAGATTTATTCCAAAAAGAAGTGTATCTTCCTAATGTATTGTGTTATCACCACTGTTTATATAATTGATTAAATTTTGATTTTTAATGTACGGGGGCTCGAATCGTTCTGTTCTATATATCTGCTCAGATCTCTATTTATTCTACCTATAAGTTTACTCGATCCGGACAATAACACAGAGGGCGATCATCTCCTAGATAACGAGAACCGAATAAAGCGGACACCTTGAAAGAAGGTACAATCCGCCAATCAACCTTCACCCTTTACAAAGAGTGGAGGCGCTTACAATTCACATTTATCATGGTTTATGCTGGGGTAATTCAAATTGTACTTTTTTGCATATTTTTAGGTCGAATTATTATTGTCAAAGTGCGGAATAGTTTAATTTCAGAAAGGTATTTGAGCCATTTCGATACAAATGTACTCGAAATCGATGCGAAAAAACGCAAGTTGTTGGCTAAAGTGGCAAACTGACACACCAGTGTAACATTGAATTAATGTCGATA
The DNA here is from genome assembly GCA_028554795.2 of Sinohyriopsis cumingii. Classification (NCBI taxonomy): domain Eukaryota; kingdom Metazoa; phylum Mollusca; class Bivalvia; order Unionida; family Unionidae; genus Sinohyriopsis; species Sinohyriopsis cumingii. The sequence goes on along the minus strand of CM068825.1, from coordinate 118,828,424 downwards.
TGGCATGGATGTGGGATTTTTGTTACATCAGTTATGGAGAATTTAATTGATGGAAAATTTAATTGATACACAAGTATTTAAGAGCCCATGTGATGTCAGTCAGCGTTGAATTTTCTAAATATCTTACGTAGCATGACTTTTAGTGGAACTGTATTTGCAGGATCTGCATCTCGGTGAATTTTTGCAGTACAAACTTTCATGGCGAGCATTGCTTCAATCAGCTACACGTATAAGGGAGATTACATGCGACTGAACCGTCCTGTAGAACCTGGTATACAGATGAAGTCTTAAAATATATCGACGATCCAAACAACATGAAAAGTAGGTTACTGCCTCCTCCTCTCGACAGCAGGAAGTAGTAGTCCTGCTTTAAACACATTATCTGGCCTATTTTCAGTGGCAGATCTAGAAACATCGTTTGGGGGAGGGTGATTAAACAAGTAAGCGAGGGACCTGTGGGACAGAACCTAACGTAGGAGCCCACTTAGAATCTCTTGCATTTTTTCATCTCTGGGACATAATTGAAACAAACCAAAACTTAAAGAAAACCTACTCTAGAAAAATGTCTGGTTGTTTCGCGCTCATTTTTATGGTGGGGGGGGGGGAATCGCTTCCGCATCAAATACACAACCACCACCACGACGAATCCACCCTTATCTTCTGTCACGTGTTATTTTTAAAGCTCTCTTCATTCCTAAACAAAAAATTAAACTTAATATCGCATAGCCTTCAAGCTTTTGGAAAGCCATTGCTTGGAGATTCGCTGTAATGAATGTAGTGAGGTGGGAATGATATGTACGTGGAACTTTGCAGCCTTTGAACTGGGTCATCTACTGTTGTGTGTCCTTGGGGAAGGCGCATTACTGCAATGGCCTCAGCACTAAATAACCTACTTGTGTTGCTGTACCTTAAAACACCAAATCAGCTTTTAAAGAAGAAATAAAACTACTTTTGGACACATCGTAATGGATGCAATGAGATAAATTGTTAACATGTACTTACCAACCTATCTCGGGTACATATGCACTTAACAACCTATCTGCAAACATGTACTTAAAAACCTGTCTCAATGCATCCATAACACAAGCATATAATTTTCAGAAGTTCGATAGCCCTGCTATGTAGAACTTTTGGTTAGGAATCTTCATTAGCTTAGCAGACTATTCAGTTGCCTATTTTCTTATACAAGTACAAGCACATGGTTCTCAGCAGAAAATTAAATACTACATATTTAATGACTTTTTGTCGCCACTAGTTCTTTTGCATCGATTCCAGATGTTAACTACATCGTTAATGTCCATAGTTTTGTCCACCACCACCCAATCCCCTTCGTTTTATCTCTCAAGGAATACACCTGCAAATTTCTTATGTTAACTAACTTGTCTCAACGTTTCGTGTCATATCACACCATGACACTCCGCGTATCCCGACTACGTTTTCTTTTTTTGGGGTGGGGTGGGGGGGTGTTGGAGATTGCGGGAAATTTTAGCCATGCTAATATGTGAGAATGACAACAGACTGGTAAATACATAGTAACAGTGTGACGTTCAATACAATAACCCTATTTTCAAAAGCATATTTTGGCACAATTTTCAACACAATGCAAGCAACTAAAAAGGCAATCTCTCCGACCTCAAGCCAACTTCCATTGAAAACATACATGGATCTGAAATGGGGCTGTATATGCAAATCATGTGAATCTATGATGTTCTATATTCTCTAAATCATAACCTAGACAATACTAAGCCCGTGGTTTTGTCAGTTCTGTGTTATATTTAGGCAGAAAGTTATAAATAACCATTAAGCTTGATCTAAAAACATTAACACTGACCCTAATTGAGGATACGTACTTACGGACGGACATACTGACACGCACACTTACGCCATAAGTCGTCGCGAGCTTCGGCCAAGGCGCGCTGGATAAAAACTAAATCACTAAAATTTGACGGTGAGAGACATTTCAGTAGTTCTGAGTAATAGGATGGCACCCCAAGTAAGTATAATTGTAACTACCATGGAAAGCCATTTATTAAAATAACGTAATATGGGTTTAAGCTGCCTGTTTGAAATGCTTTGTTGGACACAGTACCACTTTGACGATTATATCGTGTAAATGCAAGTAAACTGCATTTCCTAACACAACATAGTAACTGCTCCGGTCGGATCAATTAGTGGGAATCAAAACCGCATCCCTACAATCACTAGTCCAACTCCATAACCACTCCGCCACCTCGACCCAAAGAAAGAATCATGAGTACAAACTCAGATCTGCAGGCACAATGGCGATGCAAATTTTAATTTTACGCTGTTTGCATTTAGGTGAGCGTTATACACCAGCAACTACAGCATACATTACACGTGAGGCCGATAAAAAAAACCCAAGAAACATTTAACATTATTACATGGGAGCTTAGCTGGTAACCAAACCATTTCTCCTTCCTTCCCGATAATTGACTTGTGTCTGCTCATAATAATCGTAAATACCAATGCATAGCTCCCGAAATGTTTCTCTCTTTGTATTCACCATTACTTCGTGTCAACCATATCTAATTTGAAGTGATGTGAAAATTGTGTTTGAATGAATACCTGTTGAAAATGAAATGAAATGTAATTTAAAAAGCAGATCTTAATAGCAATCGTGGTAGACGGACAGCTTTACGTGAATTAAATGAAAAGAAGATAAAAAAATTAGACCCACGCTGAAAACTGTTGATAATGAAAGACTAATAAATTTTGAAAGCGTCAAATTGATATATCTGATTTACTGAATATACCCGTTTGTTTAGGGTGGAGGTGGTTATAACTAGATACAACAGACAATTCCGTATCAAACTTAGCTTTTATGTGACGATCATTGACATTGATAAATGACCTTTGACCTCCTTGATACTTGGTGATTCTGATTCGGCTTTGGGTCATAACTTCAGTTGTTCAATTTGACCTAAAAAAAATGCATAATTACTATTTCCATAACTCTTACAAACCAGATTAGACCTAAGTGAATAGAGCGTCCGCCTCAGATGCGGGAGGTGGCGGGATCGAACCGAGACATACAAAAGACTTTAAAACAGTTGGTACTAACAGCTGCCTCGCTTGGTTCTCAGCATTAGCAGGTTAGTGTTAGAACTGGTCGGCCTGGTGTCAGGATAATAAGACTGGGTGGGACATAAGACTGGGTGGGACATGATGCTGCATGTCTGCGCCATGACGCCCCGGTGCTAAACATCACCATAAACAGACGCAGTGCAGACGTCGTAGCGATATGACTAAAATTGCTAAGACTACGTTAACAATCCAAATCACACACACACACACACACACACACACACACTCCCCCAGATTGTTAAAAACTACATACCGTGTAAACAGCCGTATACAACTCGATAGTCACAACGGAATTAGACAACGAGTTGTTATCAGATACAGGAAAATATTGTTAAGTATCTTCACACTGAGTTTCAATAAGTACCCATGACAAGGTATATAAGAACATATTTTGTATTAGATTTATAACAGAACTTGCACGTTATATACGAGAAATCATAAAAAAATCAGGGACAAATGAACGACAGATGAGACAACTTTATTTGTTTTACCTCCACCACGAGTCAAATTTAATCAGTTATAAAAAGGAACGCACATAAATGCTTGTTAGAACAGGGCGGGGGCCTAGAAATTGGATATTTTGTTTATTGCTACTATTTTGACACCTGCTGCTACATAGCAAATTATGCATGAAAGAGAATTCACATCATATTGTGAGATGACACACCTGTTTCATTCGGGCAAAAATTAATCAAATTAAGTTCTCAAATCCATTGAGTCATTTTAAAAAAAAAATAATTAATGATCCAACACGAGAGAGAGAGAGAGAGAGAGAGAGAGAGAGAGAGAGAGAGAGACTTTTCGAAAGATAAAAGTAGAACAAAGACTGAAATACATGGGTGCCCATATATATAGGGACCAGTTTTACCTTATGTGCATTTAAAGTCGGGTTCGAGTAAACTTTAGTAGAATATACTCCCGATCATAAACACGTAGCTGAAATTCGAATTCGACATGAAAGGATGAGGATGTAGACTTGGTACATGTCTAATTACTTATAATCAATGGCCTGGTGTAAGTAGGTGCATTATGTTACATTATGTAGGACAACTTAAAAAATAAATCATTTTACTCAAATTTTAAAGATGGATTTCTTTTAGTTGAGGTAATACGTCTCTTAAACTGTATAATGCAGATATTTCATGAAGCAAATAGTCGTGGATGAGACATGCAATAAATTTTAGATATGACCATTAGACGAAGCTTGTGGGATAGGACAAGTTTACCTGGCTGCCGGCAATAAAAGAAAAGCATAGCACTCAATTATAAAATGTTTGCATTTGACTCAGATGTATCTTACATTCTGTGTTTAGAGTGATACTGTGGAACTAGATTCGTATATTGTGGTGACTCACTAGATTGTTTGCCGGAATCGCAATATTTGGTTTGGTCGTTTGAATACTGCCCGAGCCATATCAGGTTAGTTGCCATTGTGGGTCATTTTATTCATAAAGTCAAGTCATTGAATAGTCTTTCGTGTGCTGATATACCATTAAGCACCAACTAACCAATGTCTTCAAAAACCTATTTGGAACATCCCTTCACACGTAATTTGCTTTGCAATTTCCTTTGATGATCAAAGGATAGAAAATTAATTCACCTACTGATAACTCTGTGCATTGATCAGACTGTTGAGGGCAAAAGGAGTACAAACGCTTTTGGATCACAGACAAGCAACAACACTTGCGTATATTTACCATGTACTTACTATCTAGTTTTTCCATGAGGTGTTGACTCTATCAGTGACGATATCCAACACCACCATACCACCTGCCAATGTAAATATATTATCATTTATTTCTGATAGCCAGCCAAAGGAGAAGGTACTGTCTTTATTAGCCTATTCGTTGAGTCAAACTGCAAACAACAAAGATCGTGATCTACCATAACATAATGCGCCTGCAGTTTGTGTTCTGTGTTGTTTGTTTCACTGATTACTCCAAACAAACTGCACAGACTCAGATCTGCCAGCGCATTATGCGACGACATATATGGGTCTGTGCAGTTTGCAGTTTGTCTCGTCTTATAAACGAGTACGTATGGTTGATGTTTATGTACTTAGAGTACTTTCCTATTTTTTCCTGTTTACAAGGAAATCAATATGTAGATACTAAGTACTTTCTCTCATGAATGTTTATCTGCGGCAGCTAGCAGTTGGGAAGCTGTCTCCTCAACCTCCCAACCTCCCCCATGCAATGTACAATGTATTTTGCAAATAAAAGCAAATAATAAGAGCACTGTGTATAACTTGTGGGTACACGGAGAGGGATTGGAAGGGGAAAAGAAAATGGTTATACGACTCCTTTTCGTTCGATGGGATGCGTTGTAGCCTTACCGTATGTACCTACTTATAAGACGAGTCCAACTGCAAACTGTCCAGCAAGGTGAAAGATATAAATCCATTGCTTAATCATTCGCTTTAAGCATAATTTATTGATGTAAATAAAAAGAAAATATAATAGTATAATAGGAAGTGTGTTAAATTTTCAACTCACGTATTGAAATTAACTATTTTTTATTAAAACTTGGAAACCTTTTATATAGTTATCAGTACTAACATTATTTTCAAAGGTGCTATTTAGTTCATTTTAATTTCCTTTCTGTTATTGTTTATATCCTTATCCTTATCGTTAATTGCTATTAATATCTGCTCATTTAATTGTTAATTTTGTTTTAATGCTGGCACCTGGTTTGAAGTATGGAGCTATCGCTACAGGTTAGTACTATTATGCCAGGTGTTTAATAGTAATAACCATAACAGAACGACTCCAAATGAATTAAGCAAGGTGTTTTACTTTGATGAAAATACTTTTAATGCATTTTGCAGGAAAATAATTGGAAGAAACTAACAGGAAATGTTGTAAAGATTATGGATTAAAAACGTTAATCTTTCCATCTTTCAATGGATTCAATTTTGAAAGTTGCTTTGAACTTTTCGTTATGTTTTGGAAAGAACCCTGGTAATCAAGCTGTATATCAGACTCGTTCGATTCTGTTGTTTTTTTTTTTTTTACTACACGTATCATTCAGAAATTGGCACTGTACTGAAATGTTTTCCTCTCCTTCTTTCCACAATCTATGGTACAGGATATTAACAAATCTATCTAAATCTATCTATCTATCTATATATCTATCTATCTATCTGTCAGTCTGTCTGCCTGTCTATCTATCTACCCTTCCGTCCGTCCGTCTGTCTGTATGTCAGTCCTACTAATAAAAGTGAGTAGGAATCTCTAAATATTGGCTTTGGCTCTGTTGCTTAGACAATAGATCCCAGGTTTAAGTCGGTTGGTTGTGGTTGTTTTTTGTGTTTTTGGTTTTTGTTATGGGGGCAGGGGACAGTTTTATGTACAAATTTAATGCTGCAATCAGCGACCTAGTATATAAAAAATCATAAAAAAAATCAAATACACAAGTGAAGTCATAAAGGTCCATATTTTTAGATACCTATATTAAAACAAAGCATAAGAATATTATCCACTTGACCAGAGAAGTCAATGGCAGTTCATAGCAGAAGAAGTTTATGGACCCGAACCCCAAATTTCTACCGGCAATTTTCATGTCCGAAGGTCATTTTTGACACCACGTGATGCTCACAGTGCAAACACAAGCCCTTTTCCTAGATGACATTTCTGCAAAACAGCGTGTACTAAACAGGCTGATGCAATTGAAAATAGTTGTCATTGAAGCCGTTTTTGAGATATTCTACTTGCCCCCAGACCCATGTGTTTACTGCTATGGGAGGCTAGCTCTTCTTCCTAGCCGACTATTGGTATTTCACTATCAACATACTGCAGAGCACCTTCGGAAGGTGTACATACCTGACATCAATTTCAAGAACAGCACAAGCCCGAAACACCTAGTTCACAAATTTATCCATACCTTTAAATAGTAAACAATACTACCTGAAAAAGTCACACCATAGCCTTAAGTTAAGAAATTTGCCAGGGGTCAATTTACGAAACTGGACTCAGCCATGTATGGCACGTTCAACACGCTATTGACTCATCATACTTAGTAAATGACAGCTGAGTGGTTTCCCACTGAAACACCTATACAGCTGATCCGAGCTGTCCTGGGGAGGTATTTGACTCGAAATTCATAGATTACAGGTCAGGCTCTTTTCCAAATGAGCTACCCTGACTCCCTCCCAGGTTCAAGCCTAAATCATGCCACACAAACTTCTCCTGAAATAGCAAACCATCCATCTTTCCGTCAGCTTTCAGGTATGCAAGTGCAGACATTGCATAATTGATGATTTTCCACGGACCAAAAAATGGCGATCAAACTGCTTTAAAATCATTTTATTTTGTATTCGTAAATATACAGCATGAACACCTGTATACATAAAAACCATATAATCATGGTCCTTTGTGTGATATTCATGGTTAAGTTTGATTACATAGTGTCTAATCTGAAATAGTAATTTGATTTAATCATTAGCACGACCTTGGCAAAGACCAGGTTATTGTCCCAATTAAATACAAGACGTTGTATACTGTGATTCACTGTTATGAACAGTACGAAGATCAAAGACCCCGATGTAGTTGTCTTGTGTCATGTTATAGCCAATATCAATATTTGAGCAGGTTTTTCAAAGTACCTATCCTGTTTAAACAAAGCAAAAGAAGAGCAGAATTACCATTATGTTAATACCAGTCTTTAAAGGACAAGTTTTGATCAACGTTTGAGGACTCGTATACAGAAAGCACGGAGATGTGGGTGTACACTACATGTTTTGTTTATATAGTTTTTAGCTCTAGTTACTGTAAAATCGAAACTGTTTTTGGGGATCAAATTTGTTGTCTCGAAACTAAATGAACACTTTCGTGTAGATAATATTTCAATAACTCACACTATTTACCTTAACTCCCATTACGACAACATAACTTTTTTGCACTGTATTTCATTTGCATTTATTATCCACCGAGGGAAAAATCTTCCACGAATATGTTATTATATGTAACATTAACCTCTATTAAGAAAATGTGTGTTTTTTTTACACGTTTAAACGTCAATTTCGCAACCATTTTACTGATACTCGTGATAAACACGTAGACTCCAATGCGTTCTGAACAAGCAACTTAAGTTCGGTCTCAAAATTTGCAATTTTTATTTACATTATATATCTTTATTACAATAAGGCGTGAATCATATAATTTTCAGGATCTGTTTAAATGTTGAACACGCAACTTGCTTCGATTGCCTTGATAATAAATAACTGTAATGTGTTGTTGGGCCATGAAACACTACACAAACGACAACTGGAATGTCACATTTTAATAACTTAGATGTGCCGTAATTATCTATCTATCTATCTACACACACACACACACACACACACACACACACACACACACACACACACAGATATATATATATATATATATATATATATATATATATATATATATATATATATATATATATATATATATATATATATATATATATATATATATATATATATATATATATATATATATATATATATATATATATATAATATAATATAATATAATATATATAATATAATATATATAATATATATATAATGTTGTCTCTACATTTAAGATGTGATGTGATCTCCGAGATGGTTGAAATGGGAGAACCTGAAGGAACCCATCATTTAGACAAGAACATAACACAATCCTTGTACGTGTAGGAACTTGGGATTGAAACTAATACTACAGAGCTGGGTAGCAAGTTCATTACCATTATGCTATTCAGATCTCATGAAAAGGTTTATTCATTCTATTCACTAATTGTGAGTTTCGTCAATATTACGAGTAAGTACAATGTTGAATACCTAGATTCAATGAGAGGTCCAACTTCTATCGGGAACGCAGATTGTTCGGACAAATGCTCGGAACGGAGTTGGCCCATAATCAGCTGAAATTCGAAGCAGGCTTAAAGCGATTATGCTACAGAGCACCCTGACTAGATTTAAGGGTTTAAAGAGCTCATGGGTTGGAGTTCTTGTCCAACCACATATATGTCTGCTTAGTGACATGTTCTGTTTTCTTATCTCACAGTGGATATTTGAAGGACTCAGAATAAATTAAATTCAGGATAACTAGTCTCAAGAAAGTCAGCATTTGACTGTAATTGCTTTCGCAGATTACACGCATTACATAACAATGGAGAATACATTTCCGGTCATCGTGATTATACCTCTGTCCAGATATATGAAATGTCTGCATTATAACAGCATTCTAATTCTTAAAATGTTCTTCTAATTCTGCAGAAAAGCTGCATGAACATCGTACGTGTTCAATCCAGCAAAGCTTAGAGTGTTGACAAGAACTCGTTGCCCCTTTCCCCATTAAGCCTGTTTTGTTTTGGTTTTTGTTGTTGTTGTTTTGTTTGGGAATTTTGGGTGTTTTTTTTTTGGGGGGGGGAGGGGTATCAATATGTTTATTTTTGTATTAATACAGACGTCCCCCTCCCCAATTACTATTTGGAACTAAGTGACTGTTCTCCATTTTCAACTTTTGCTAAAATGCACTCTACATGAAACGTAAAAATAACTATGGTACATTATTCTTAGTCGATATGCCTGTCTATAGGCACCTAATACTTGTCAGTCTGTATACCTGTATTTTATATTTGATCAATATATCGGCATTCATAGTAAAATCCTTTTATGTTTGTTTTTTGTATCGATGTAGATTTCCCAAAGCACTTAGCTAAATTTAGACTGTTCAAGACTAAAGGTTATTTGAGATGAAATAAAGATAGGTTCCTTTGATTCCATAAAGTTCACCAATGACAGATAAAAACTCAACAATTTACTAACAAGACTATTTTTAAAGAGAGGTGAACGTGTGTAAAGACTAAATGGATTTTTATAGAAATCTACAGTGTAAGCTATGGGTGTTTTCAATGATACTATTCAGATCTGACTATTTTTGCCTATAAAGAACATCTATCAAGTTACAATAATTTCATCATAATACCGTCAGAGAATAAAATTTATTTAAAATTTATAAAATTTAGGATGCAACATACGCCATGTTATGGCATACCGTAATTAATGTGATTCACTTGATACAATGAAACTTGAATTGTTATAAATGTAAGATAAATCTACTTTTTCACAAAGCCAGAAATAACTGATTTGTTTACTGCAACTCATCCGAAATAACAGTCAAATACCAGTGATCAACTAACTGGCTCAAGAGTTACATACCTGAACTATTTTGGGATTAAATTGTTCTTTTTAACCTCAACGAAAGTGTGTATAGTATAGATATGAGGACATTTTGAAGCAGACTATCTTAACCGGTATTTATTTACAGAAAAGTCATCGTGGAATGTGCATAAAATAAACAAGAGATATAGAGGACTGAACTACAAACATACGGGTATTTCCAGCTCTCTTATGCAATATGGATGATGTGATCGCGAAGACATGCTATTGCAGACATTGAAACATGCTAATGAGGTATTAAAAGAAAATTGTACGTACAATATTATAATAATGTCAAATAGTTATTTAAACGTATTTAAAGCAGAAACATCTTACTACTTGCAGATCAACAGTTAAAAAAAGAAAAAGTGAAGATATTGCCACTGCTGGAGTGGGGGCGGGAAGGACTTTTAACTTCAGCTCGGTTGTATTTACGGCGCACCTAGAAGAAAGGATGAAGGAAGGTTATTATTTGAAAAGTATCGCGTTATTTTTATATACCAGTATTAACTTCATTTCAGGTAAAGGTTGAATTTGGGTTGAATTTTTAAAAGATGTAAGCAAATTGTATGATTTTCCGATACGTCATATCCCCATAGCCTAATGTTTCCACAAATCTTTTTATATATATAAATAAATAAGACATAAGCAGTGCGGTACTGATCTTTGACTATATATATATATATATATATATATATATATATATATATATATATATATATATATATATATATATATACTGAACTTGAAACAAGCCAGCTTCATAAACCAGGGTAGGTACTAATAAAAGGCAAAAGGTATATACATAAATGGTCACAAAAGGTAGGGCTGTGGTTGTCTTCACTGATAGGTGTTCACTTTTTTGAATATTTTACAATTAATCTGAACATAAAATGTTGTAATTAATGGTGCAATAAACTGGCTCTATTTGAACGATTGAAACATAAATACAAGAAACGAAACGATATCAAAGGTTCTGTAGTGAAAGGTTGATATTGATCTATTGTGATGCATTAGGCTTACTTGACACATTTAGGTTAGGGACGTGATGAAAATTGAATCCTTGTGTTAAAATAGTATGTGCTGTGATTGACAAGCGTTTCAAAAGAAAGACTGAAACAGCAGAAACTAAAGGCCTTATTACCCCACTAAAAGATATGTCATGGATGAGAATATATCAACGAAAAACAACCAATGTTTTGGAAGTGTCCCGAATGAAGAATATACCATATACAGGTGTGATATTGCCCACAGCTTTTCTCACACATATTGAATCACAATGCTCATTGTATTCAAATTCCTCTCTTTGCATTGACATGTCAGCGTGTGGTCGATGGTATGGAAATAATCGAGTCCAACAATTCTGCGAGCAGGTGCCAAATTCTATGCTGGATGACTACTTTAATAGTTACATCGAATCAAAACCTTTCATTTCTACTCAACCTGGAACCCAAATTGATTAAGCGCTTCGTTTTACTGATATATTACCACACATAGAGTGGGAGAAATTGACATCTTTAACTGAGAAATAGAACTGAATAGCTAAAGGTTAATCTAGATTAATCTTCAGATATAATTCCCAATTCGCTATTTATTTTAGTCATCACCAACAATATCAACAAGGACAATAACGAGGAGAAGGATCATATGCGTGTGCAGGAATTTACCGGGGAGGGGGAGAGGGAGGACAAACCCAAAATCAAGGGGTCGAACCTTTAAAGTGATACATATAGAGTCAAAGGGAGAGTCAAGTCCCAAGGTCTGATTTTGGGGATGGTTTTGTTTAAATATTAATGCAGGTTTGCAGCTATATACAAGCGTTTGTATTTGTATATACATGTATATATATATATATATATATATATATATATATATATATATATATATATATATATATATATATATATATATATATATATATATATATATATATATATTACTCATAATGTCAATGGATTATTTTAATTATGTAAACTTGATTACAATGTTATCATAAAAGAATCTTTATTCAATAAGTAAAATCTGTTGCGCTTTATTGATCAGGAACATTTAGCCCTCTTTATGAGTTCTAGAATTTTCTTTATCACAATATTTCTTCTACTGAAAACGAGGGAACCAGTCTAATTGTCAACATGTCAGGATGAGCTTGCTATCAGACAAATATTTGTTAAAATCTTGTTTAAAAATTGGATCGGGTGGACGGCGGGCTTATCATCAATTATAGATTTACCATTGAATAAATACGGTGCAACAGAACTTTGTCCCTTATGGACAGGTGTCCCTTTTAAAGTCATGTCTGATACTGCAGGTTTAACCTCTTGTAGACATATTCCATTTTAGTCTGGATATTTGTGTGGTGGGTGTGGGTCGGCTATGCCTTAGATGTATCCTTTATTTACTTAATTGTTTGATAGCTTAGCAATGGAGAAGTTGTAGCACTGATTAGCAGAGAACAAAAACAGAATGTTCTGACAATGTATAATGCCCGAAGGTCTGGAGTAAATACACAGTAGATTAGATCCTAAACAACTTAGCTTAACTCTATGCCAGAATGTTTATTTTGCAATATGCAAATATAGTAGTAGTACAAGTCTCATTAGTGTGGTGTCTATGTTTGGTATATTTATTTGAAACAAACATTTCCCCATAGGTAATGTCAATTACAGACACCATATATCACAAACGTTTTGGGAAGTCATAATTTACGCTAGTGGAGATTCAAATGTGACGCTTATTTTACATTTTGCAAGTCATGACCCATAGTAAAAACAGATAAAGACTGTCTTGTAAAATTACAACTTTCTCATTTTATTTTTTATTCTAGAATTGCGTTCCACTGTTGTCTGTCGTAAAACAATTGAAAATAGTAAAAACAATAGTGTTCACCATGAAAGAGGTTTTGAAAACAGTTATTTAAGTTTTTCCTCATGGGAATACACAAAAAGTGATATAATTTTTGCACAAGCTACGTTTAACAGTTTGTATAAAAGCGGTAGAGACAAGTGGCATGTACTTACAACGAAATTTTCAGTACCCCAAAAACAATAAAAGCGAAATATTAAGAAGTGATTTAAAGCACACACACACACACACACACACATATGCTTGCTGTAGATGATAATATTTACTATGCGCCGCTAGGTTAATTTGAGTAAGACACATTGCTTGCATTTATGTACTTTCCAAGTCTTGAGTAAATAAAATAGATTTAAATGCATAAAAGAGGCAAAATAAGGCTACATTTTCTCTCGTCTCAGAGAATTGAGTAGAATTGCCGCTATACCTAATCAGTTCACCTTTTAGCCATTTAATATATTTACTGTACATGAAGAAAGAATGACATACAAGAAATATGATGTGAAATCTTAAACCCAGTCTTCCTGTTTCGTGTCTCAGTTTCGTAGTTTCGCAGATTCAGTGAATATTTAATCAAAACGTTTAAAAACATTTTCAAGTTGTTAGGTATGCAAATAATGTTGCACATCAGTACAATCGGTGACTTCTTTGGCTTTTCTGAGACAAATGTTAACACTTTCATTGAGGTATTTGATATATGTATGTGAAGTAAAGAAAAGTATGTATGTATGTATGCATGTATGTATGTATGTATGTATGTATGTATGTATGTATGTATGTATGTATGTATGTATGTATGTTGTTGGGTTTAACGCCATTTTTCAGGACACGATAGGCTATACATGGCGGCCAGTATTAATGGTGGAGGAAGAATCCGGGAAAACCCCAGAAAGAACCACCGACCCACGAGAAGCTACTGGCAAGCGTTCTCACGCACTCACATTGGCCGAATCTGAGACTCGAACCCACGCAGACAGAGGGGAGATGGCAGTGATCCGTAACGGAGAGTGTTTAAAACCACATGGCCATTCGGGGCTCCATGTCTGTCTGTCTGTATGTATGTATGTATGTATGTATGTATGTATGTATGTATGTATGTATGTATGTATGTATGTATGTATGTATGTATGTATGTGTGTATGTATCTACGTACGTATGTATGTATGTTTGTATGTGTGTGTGTATGTATGTATGTATGTATGTGTGTATGTGTGTATGTATGTATGTATGTATGTATGTATGAATGAAGGTAGGTAGGTTGGTTGGTAGGTAGGTAGGTAGGTAGGTAACAATGCTACCCCAAACGGTACACTTTACACCCGCCGTATGGTAAATAGTGTTATTTTACTTCTTTTATATAAAACCCGTTTTCACATCTGGCCACTATCGGACATAATAACCGTGTAATTCGCCTACAGTGTCACTGTCGCTAAACGCCTCTACCTTGCAAATACTGTATATGTTTCGTTTATCTATAGGTGTCTCCCTTGTCTCATCTGTAGGCCATGCGCAAGCTTTGGTCAAGGTAAAATACAAAGAACTCTAGTTATTTAGAGGAAACCTTTCTTCTTCTTTCAGTCTATTCTCTTAACCTTTGACCCATTTACCCCAAAATATTATGTTAGATGTTTTGATTTAAATGCAATTCATTTACAACGGTTGGTCAGGATTGAGGTATAGGATTTGAGTTAATTTGGGGAAACTGTTTTTCTTCTTTTTTACCGTCTGACCTTGACATTTGACTGTTTAAGTGTAAATTAATAATCAACATATTTCAAATGTAAGCCATTTGCAAAGTTTAGTCAAGGAAGGTGGTACAAAACTTAAGCAGTTTTGTAAAAATATTTTTTCTTCCTTTCAAGCCCTGCTATCTTGAACTTTGATCTTTTGTCCCAAAACAAGTGTTTTTCTTTATGTCAGTTGCAAGATATACACCAGGTATGATATGAAAGAACTGTAATTTTTTGAAGCAAACAATATTTCTTGTTAGAATCACTGTAATCGTTACCCTTGACATTTAGATGCACACCATTTACACAATTATGCAATTGTATCTGATATATGTCAAGTTTTGCTTTTTTCAGTCCATGTTACCTTAACCATTAACCTATTGCGCACGAAATCATTAGGTTTCTTAACTGGCATTGATGCAAGCAAATTACAGTGTTGGATGACGAAATATGGTGGAGAACTACAGTCATTCTGCGGAAACGAATTAGGAACAGACGGACGGAGAACGTCAGAAGATCATACTCTTCGCCTTTCGTGTGTATGTGCATCAGAGGAACGACCACTCTGGTTGCCGAAGTGGTTAGAGCGTTCGCCTCCAATGCAGGAGGTCGCGTGATCGAACCCAGGCCGAGCCACAACAAAGAATTATAAAAATAGTACTAACAGTTGACTCGCTTGCGCTCAGCATTACGAGCTTATGTTAGTGTTAGGACTGGTCGGCCTGGTGACAGGATAATGTGACTGGGTGGGATATGACACCACATGTTTGCGGCATGATGTCTCTAGTGCTAAACATCACTATAAACTGACACACTGCAGACATCGTAGCGATTTGACTCAGATTGTTAAAGTTACGTTAATAGAAAAAAGAAAAGAAAAAAAAAACACATCAGAGAGTTATTATTATTATTATTATTATTATTATTATTATTATTATTGTTGTTGTTGTTGTTGTTTCAAGCTCATCTCTTATACAGATATGCAGAAGTCCAGTTAAAATGTGCAACATAAGACACTAATATCTTAGAAGTCTAAAATGAAAACTGAAGCCACATTAATTGACGGACCGCTCCGCTGGCCCAGTGGTTAGAGCGTCAGCCTTGGATGCGGGAGGTCGCGGGTTCGATTTCCGGCCGAGTCATACCAAAGACTTATAAAAATGATACTAGCAGCTACCTCGCTAGGCGCTCAGGATTAAGAGGTTAGTGTTAGGACTAGTCGGCCTGGTGTCAGGATAACACGACTGGGTGAGACATGATGCTAGATGTCTGCGGCATGATGCCCTAGTGCTAGACATCACTATAAACTGTCACAATGCAGACATCGTAGCGCTATGACTGATTTTTTTAAAAAGCTCCGTTAAAAATCCAAATCACACACACACACACACACACACACACACACACACACACACACACACACACACACACGCATTTATTGACCATTTTGGTACAAGTTAACACACACATTTATTGACCACTTTGGTACAAGTTAATTTTTACCTTGTACTAGTAATTATCCATACTTTCACGAATCATTTAATGTAGCTGAATTGCTCCATCTCAACATTTGTAATACCATAACAGCATACACTGCACACTCTGTTATATAATAAATAAAGGGCTAGAATAAAAAGTCAGAATGAAATAACATGCTGACATTGTTTAGTTTTGTGTTAACCTTAATTGAATAAAAATGGAAATTCTGTCTAACCGAAAGCCACAAATACGACAATGACTACTGCTGATATAAGTTATGTCTAAAGTACAACAATAGGAAATCACACCCATTGTTTGCATTTTGTTGATAATGTTTCTTCGTATGACAAATATCCACAGTTTATCGTGTAAAAGTGCAGATGTTTACGAAATGAATTAGTTGGCTTAACATCCATTGTAAAGCTAATGGATTTGCTTGTAGTTAATGTGCTTATAAGCAGCACGCACCCTGATCTGACATAACATAATGCAATGACAGATGAGGATGTGCGCCGCTCTTTGTTATGATTTCAAATGAACAGGGTACAGTCTAATCTGTCGGCGGATCAGAGTCTACACAGATCACTTGAAATCATAGCAATGAACAATGCGAACTCTGATTTCCCGTGGATAGGAATCTTCACTGCTCGCTTGAAATCACAAGTATAAATATCGTATGTACCAGTATAGACCCTGATTCGCCTGGTGATTAAAATTTACTGTTAACTTTAAATCATAAGAAATATAACAGTTTTGACAGTGTAGACTTCGATCTGACAGCGGATTAGAGTTCACAATGCTCGCTTGAAATCACAAGAATGAGCAGTGTAGACTGTAATCTGCACACGGATTAGTATTCACTATTCACTGTTCACTTTAAATCATAAGAATTAAGTATTTACTCTGATCTGCCTGTGGATTATGTGACGGAAGATCCGTGTTGATGATGTTCGTAGAAAAGTATTGATTATAGGCAGACAAATTTTGTAGTATACAGATTGGATACGACCTATATATATATTACATTCAGGATGCCGATAAGTTATGTAATCTCTTAGTTTGACAGACACTTGCCTATCTAATAGTCCTCAGTGTGGAAACAGATAATACGAAAAATAGCATTGGCAACACTATAATTACCAAAATAGGACTGGTGTTTCATATGTGATCACGTAGGCAGAATTGCTAAACGTATATGAAAGTCTATAAATTGTTAGATGTTACCATCTTACAAAAGCAGCTTTGTTGAATGTGAATAACAATGTGTCCTTACTAGACGGATGCCCTGCCAATATGGTCATAGAACACAATTAAGTTTTACTATATGTTCTCTACATTTGTTTCTCAGTACTGACCTTTCCACTGTGTGACAATCAATGCAAATCGTATGTTAATCTAAAATTCCTTTAAAGATGACTTCACGGTGAAGTTCTTGTCAAAGGTTGACCTGCTCTTTTTTGAGATGCTGGACTGCCAACATAGCAGCATGTAAACAGAACACAGATTTCACTTCCGGATCATCACCAAGGCCTTATTACTCACTGTGCACTGTCGCCGAAGTACACACAGACAACAACACCCTGAGCTCATATTATCAAGAATAAACAGTTACCTTTAAATCCCTACCAAAAGTGCATAAATAAAGCTCTTCTATCACCACCAAAATGAGAGAGGAAAAAATGTTCTAAAAATATGCATGAACTACATTCGTGGGTACTGAACTGGAAGTATTAATTGTAACCCGTTTCCATATGATGAATCTGATGGGTAAATTTCGAATTAAAACATGGGCCATCACTCTTTGCATAAATCTCTCAGAAAAGAGTGATAAGGTGGTGCTCTAAAGTTTCGTATTTTGCACTTAGATTTTTAAAGGAAAAGAATTTGCCAGAATTTCCTCATTGGGTATACTGGATATGTAAAGAAGGACCTTGTGTATCTTAGACATTTTAAAATAACTTTTAATTCCCTTCATTTTGATGTGTGATATATGGGTGTAATTGGGTTATAGAGCATACATCTTGACCTTACTGCAAGTGTGAAGTGATAAAAACTCTGCTAGCTCCACTTGCTCATTTTCACTCGTGGACTTGATAAGTAAATTGGAGGGAAAAAAAGAGAGTGGATAACGTTTTTTTCTAAATACTTTTAATCATTCATTGCACTTTCAGAAAATGTCACTGTCTAGTCTGTCAAAATTGGTTTTCCCTATTTCAATAACTTCTAAAGATAGTGTACTTTAGACTAATTCTGCCTGGGTTTTTTGTAGCATATGGGAATATTCATCTTGGTTAGCCACGTGATTAGATCATGTACAATTTCCATAAGTACAATATCCAAATAAATTTCACCCACAGTACTTGAAATTAACATGTAAGTATGCCAATATTCTATAATTTTCATGCTTTAAAAGCAATTAACTTCACCGTACACCCGTCACTCTCTCAGTTCATAATATATGCAGAAACGGACCTAGGATGTGCGGGGCCCAAGGCAGCAAGCGATGAGCGGGGCCGCAAACAAAATAATTGCATTGCGGAGTTGATTTCCGTCAGCAGCGCGGGCCCAAGGCGGTTGCCTGTTCGCCTTGCCCTCGGGCCGGACTTGAGTATATGTACCTAAACATTATCAAGATCATCACAATATAAAACATCATGCTATCTGGCCAGGTGCCATGACCTCTCTTGACGGAGCATCATGGAATGCCAGGGTACCAGGCTACATGCTACCTCCTTGGTTTCAATCCTTGGAATCCTTTGGAGGTGACTGAGTGGAAACGAAGTTGATGTTGAATATGGCGTGAAGGAACGGGGCAGGATGGTTCGATGTTCTCCCTCCATAGATATGGCGCAAGGATAAAATCTTTATAAATAATCATATAACCGATTCGAGATAGCATGCCTCATGCTACGGAAACACAAATGTTTGGCGGTAGAAATAATAATAATAATAATAATAATAATAATAATAATAATAATTTGTATTCTGTCGTTCACTTTCATTATCATCCAAAACAAATTGTTTAAAAATCGCTGAATTAACATGAAAATCGAACAAAGACTGCAATGCTTGATGTCTCTGCGTTAGTATACTGTATGCACTCGCATATCAGTCAGATTCAACTGCAGACAACATTGATACTGAGCTGTTGTTGCATAATACGCTGGTAGAACAGGGTCTATGATGTTTGTCCTACTGAATAATCCACACAAACTGCATTGGGTCAAATATGCCAGCGCATTATATGACGGTGGATCTATATATATATATATATATATATATATATATATATATATATAGAGAGAGAGAGAGAGAGAGAGAGAGAGAGAGAGAGAGAGAGAGAGAGAGAGAGAGAGGGAGTTTGCAGTTGTGTATGACTTAAGCGTTACTAAAGGCGATATAACCAATACAGCTTGCGAAAATTGACTTAACACAGAATCTTAACGTTGACGCCACTGCCCCACCGGGAAAATGACTCCTAGATGTCTCCCAAATGTTCTCACTAATAAGACATTGAGACGGCAAGATTGTTGAACTTCAAATTTGTCTTTATACGGTATTACATATTTCTGTAGTAGTACAAGAGGTCAGATGAATGTGATGCCTTTCCTGTTAGTGGCAGTGTTAAAATGCAAGCGAGACTGGATTCTTCACATAGGGTAACAACAGGTTTCTCTTGTTTTTGGAGCTTTTTTAAATGAGATTTGCTGGATTTTTTTAATGAAAATCCTGTTAACAAAAACCACTTAAGTTAATAAATACTTGAGGTACACAGGAAAGAAAACTTCAAGTGCATAGTAATCCATAAATGATAAGTTATATTTTGTTCACAAAATCTAATACGGAAACATAACATTGAAACGAGTAGTTGTAAGGTGGCCAAGACCTACTAGTGAACCTTCTAAGACAGTTTCACCATAATAATGTAATATTGAAATAAAATAAACGAAATCAACACTTTTATACATTTTAAAATCTGTTAAAGTTCATGACCTTAAAACATCTCATATTTAGTGTCGTACTCTTTTGCTACGATAGACAAAGGCTTCTGATTTAGTTTTCGTGGTTGGTGACAAACCATTTCAATTTCAGAGCAACTAACCAACGGTAGGAGAATCCCGATAAAGAAACTATTGCGCATTATCAATAAAGATGCAGTGTATTATTCTATTATCTAGTAAATTTAGGATGTTTCGGTTGTGCAAACAACATCAACTGTTTTCTTGACAAAACCGCAAACATTTATCCTTGAAAGACCACTGAATAAACCGAGAAACGGCGATAAGCCAATGACACCGCAAAGTTTTCTTGTAAACTACCGACTATTAAATCTATACTAGGAGATTAGGAATTGAATCCTGTGAAAGACAATAGATAGCCAATATATCTCTATCGTACCTACCTGGCTTATTGACAATGTAGCATTATCTTGGTGGAGTGGTTTCGCAGTAATAATTTTCTTCCCCCTTTTATTAGAAAAGCAATACATCCCATCCATAAACTAAGCCCAAAGATACTAGATTTTAAAAGCAAATATTTACTGTAGTTCGCTTTGATAGGTATGTAAATAAGCACTATAATACCTCCAGCAGCGGCAGAGAAAAGAGCAGTGTCTGTTGTAAGCTATGTGGATTATTTGCGTTTAATTTTATGATATATATGATAATGTCGCCAACGACTTACTGCATCTAAATATCTTGTCATTTCTAAAAGCCTAAAAAGCAAGTTCAAGTTTGTGAATAAAATTGATATTGTAAATTATTCAGGACACGAATAATGACGTTTCCGATAAATATGGTGTTTATGCATCGACTGAACTTAGATTATAAAAACATGACGCCTAATTAGTGGCTAATTGATATGTATATTTGATATAATTTATATTTGATTTAATTTAATTGTTTTTAAGTTTTAAAATCTTTTTATTTTTAATATCAGTATATGCGAAAATGATGTAGTTTTGTTTACTAGAAACTTGATATTTTTTTTAGAAAATAGTTTTACCTTGACTCTTCAGTTGTAAACACCTAAAGCTGACCTAGTTCCCGATCTTGATTTCAGAAATCACTGAGACAAGTAAATAATTTTGTATTTCTATCTTATTCTTAAAGTAAAATAATTGGTTTTTGTCAAGGTTATATTGGGATTACGTGCTTTTAGACGTGAATACTTCTCGAAGATTCTGGAAAGTTGACCCTCATCAGGGAATCTGTTTGGCGTTTCAAATTACTGTATAATCTTTGTTTATAGAGTTATTTCGTCAGTTTGGGATTAAAACACTTGATGTCAAGGTGTTCGTTTGTTTGTGACCAGTTTGGAAATCACATTTTAATGTTTATTCGAATTATTTATTTTTAAAAGGATTAATTCTTTTTCCTGGAAATATATGAGTGCTCATACAGAATTATTGGACAAACATATTTCATTAATTCAAACACCGAAATTATTGTTTTGTGAACTACACATAAAAGGATATATCACCTTCCATCTTGGATTCTTCGTCGGGGCTGAAATTTTAATTCATTAGAACAATTCATTATTAGGACTTCTAAAATTTAATTTGTGGATTATTCTTAGATTATTTTTGGATTTGATTCTTCAAACCGTAAGTTCTTATTTTTTCATTTTTATAGTATTTTCCAGGGAAATAAATTATTTGTTAAATTTTTAAAAGTTTGTTGTTTTCCCTCTTTCTTTTGTTACTGTTTATTCGAGCCTAAACAAGGAACATAAAAATTGTTTTTGAATTTTGGGTAAAATATTTCAGAAATTTTGTTTTTTGAAATTTGTATTCCTTATGTTTTTGAAATCTTTAGTGAAATCGGCAAGCGTTTTCTAAAATGTCATCAAAAGTGGAAACCTTTCTTTCAAGTCCTACCCAGGACCAATTAGACCTTTTAAAAAAAGATGAATTAATTCAACTTGCCAGAAAATATAATCTTTCTGAGGTAAAGGCTTACTTAACGAAGCAAGAAATAAAAAATATTGTAGTCCAGTACCTGGTAAAAATTTTGTTGGATAAATGTGCCTTGGTTTCGATCAGTAAATCTGTATCAGACTCTGACATAAGAGTAAAGGAATCAGAATTAAAATACAAGATGGAATTGGAGTTGAGGAAGCTGGAACTTCAGAATGAAGATAAAGAGGAAGAAAGACAAATGCACTTACAAGGAAAACAAATGCAAATGCAGTTGCAATTGGAGAAAGAAAAGGAACAAATGCATTTACAAGCGAAAAAAAAAGAGAAGGAAAGACAAATGCAGTTACAAGAAAAACAAACGCAGTTACAATATCAGAAAGTGGAGAAAAAGACAGGAAAGAGATAAAGAAAAACAAATGTAGTTACAAAAAGAACAAATGCAAATGCAGCTAGATAAGGAATAACGAGAGAAAGAGAGGGAATATCAATTTAGAATTAAAGAAATGGACCTGGCAAGTGAAAAGCGTAATCCCACTTCAAATACAAACTTAAGTTTCGATGTAAGGTTAGTGCCCCCTTTCAGAAAAGAAGAGAAGTAGACAAATATTTTACACGTTTTGAAAAAGCTGCTGAATATTTGAAATGGCCAAGGGAGCATTGGACTCAAGTATTATAAGGTTTACTTACTGGTAAGGCTAATGACATTTACAATTCACTGTCAGTTCAACAACTGTAGTGACTATGATACGGTTAATGAATGCATCTTAAAAGGTTACGAGTTGGTCCCTGAAGCTCATCGGTAAGAAACTCAGAAACTGTAGAAAACAAGCTGACCAGACCTATGTCGACTTGCATGGGAAAAAGGTACGACAATCTGATAGGTGGTGCTCTTCTAGAAAGGTTATTAAAGAATACGAAAGTCTCAGACAAGTCATATTGCTTAAAGAGTTCAAAAACTGTGTCCGTAGTGACATTAGGATTTATCTTGACGAGCATAAGGACGAAACCTTGGAAAATTCTGATCGTGCCGCTGACGAGTATGCTTAGTCCATAAGGTTTCTTTTGTATGCAAGACTTCCACTCAGCAGTCTTTTAGTAGAAAAGTATTTCAGCCTAATAAGAGCTCCTCTAAATCTCAAACTGGCACAACTTTTGAAAATGTAAGCTTCAGATAAGTTTGATCAAAGATCCTTGTCTCTTCCTACGTGTACCTATTGCAAGAAGAAAGGACATATTATTTCTGATTGCCACAAAATGAAAAAAAAATCGGCATCAGAATCAAGGCAGACCTATTCCAAATGCTCTTATTTCTAAGAGGTCAAGATCACGGTAATGTATATTTGTTGGGTCTAATAAACGCCAGCCTGATATTATTATGGAGAATTATGAACCATTCATATCGAAGGTTCTATATCACTCTTATCCCTTTTAAAATGTTAAGGGACATAGGAGCTTCTCAGAGTCTTTTATTGTCAGGTACTTTTCCTTTTCCTGAATAGTCTTCTTCAGGGAGTAGAGTGCGGCTTTGTTAATGTTCCACTCCATTCTGTAAATTTGCATCAAACTTTGTCTTAGGACCAGTTGAGGGCATTCCTTTATTACTAGGCAATGACCTAGCTGGAGACAATGTTGTGGTTAATTCACTTGTAACTGACACTTCTTGCTTAGATCAGAAGGTAGATCCAATTGAAAAAGAATTCCCTGAGTTATTCCCAGCTTGTGCAGTTACCAGAGCTATGGCAAAGCAAGCTCTTGAGAATGATGTTGGTAAGGAAAGTATTCCTTTAGCTGACACATGTATTGGTCAGGCTTTTGATGAGGTCATTTTCACTCCTTGTTTGGATCAATCAGAAGGTATTGATCACAGTGATCCGCTTTTAAGGATTCATTCTCTTTAATCTGATAAGGGTGACAAACGACAATCACTTGTCGTCGAACAGGAAAAAGATCCCGAGATCTCCTATTTGTTTCAAAGGGCCATTAGTGAAACCGAAGCCACTGACGTTCCTGTCTGTAATTTCATTAAAAATGGAATTCTAATGAGGAAACGGAGACCGCCCGAGGTACTTGCTGGTGATGAGTGGTCAGTGAACTATAAAATTGTAGTTCCAAAAGCTTACAGACAGGAAATACGTAGTCTGGCCTACGAAACTCCTTTAACTGATTATTTAGGGATTAATAAGACTTATCACGAGATCTTGACTCACTTCTACTGGCCAAAAATCAAAAGCGATGTTGGTAAATACTGTAGATCTTTTCATACTTGTCAAATGGTAGGAAAGCCCAATCAGAAAATACCTAAGGCTCATCTACAACCTATTTCTGCTTTTGACGAACCATTTAGTAGAATTATGGTAGATTGTGCTGGTCCCTTACCTAAGATCAAGTCAGGTAACCAATACCTGCTGACCATCATGTGTGCGTCAAAAAGGTTTCCAGAGGCAATTCCTTTAAGGAATATTAAATCTAAAACAATAGTAAAAGCTTTGATACGTTTTTTTTTTTAAAAAAAACTCAGTTTGCACTTCCGAAATCTGTACAGTCTGATCAAAGCTCAAATTTCATGTCTGGGATTTTGCAGCAAGTTATGTACGAATTAGGCATCCAACAATTGAAATCTTCTGCCTATCACCCTGAGAGCCAAGGGGCATTAGAAAGATTTCATCAGACTTTGAAAAATATGATTCGATCATATTGTTTTGATACAGGTAAAGCTTAGGATGAAGGCATTCGTTTACTATTGTTTGCTGTTAGTGAATCAGTTCAAGAATATTTAGGCTTCAGTCCCTTTGAACTGGTTATCCGTGAGATAATCGTCTTTCGAAGGTCTGGTAAAATGCTTCATTGATCATCGTTGCTATTAGAAGACGCTCCCGGAAATCTTTGTAGAAGCGAAGCTACAAAAACACTTCTCCCTATCTCTCCTCCCTATCTCTTCATTTTTTTTATATTTATAGATTTACTTTTTTTTTGCAATCATTCATTACAAAGTAATACTGCAAAATTGGACAGATCATTTTGTAACAACACTACCGATACAGGAGGCTTGTCCCAGTCAGTCAGTGAAAATGTCATGGTTAAGACGAAACGTGTCGCCATTTAATCACCTCAATTGCGCAAGACATCGCCTCATCTCATCAGCCAATGAAATAACGTTTCCAGTATTTCCGACATCTCGAGAGAGACTTTTTGTGTTTGTTTTTACCCGACCCTCTCTTGGAGAACATCTAATGGAGCCACGCAGCAATCTGGTCGAACGAGAAAATTGGTAAAGCACATTGTTTATGATCCCCCTTTTCAGTATTTGTTTGTAAACCTCAATATAAAGGACACAATGTTACGATGGACCAGCATTTGTCGTCCCTCTAATATTCTTTTTAAAACTATTTTTCACTGCATATTTTGAACATAGGTCCAGCTTTTCTCATTTAATGGTGAGAAACTAATACTAAAAGTACAGTGTAGAAATGATTACTTGATCAGTTTTTAGAGATTTAAACGCTGAGCTATATGTTTTGATAATTATATAACCTAACATTGTGAGGTAATCAATATTGATTACTTACAGTAAAAATTAGTGAGGGAAAATTACAGTTTCAAAGCATTAATTAATCATGCCTTAAAACAATTTAAAGATCCGAATTTATAAAGAAAGACCGGAACTTTACAATTTACATGATCAGTGGATATAATTTTTATATCATTATGAATGAAACAATAATCAAAGACATACACGGTTTGCAAACGAAACCATGTTTGACTCCTTATTTATGTTCTCAAGGCTTTTAACGAAGTAGGTAACGGACTGCACAACTCACATACAGATTTTTGGAAATTATAGTGAAACCTGTCAATAAGGGACACAAGGAGAAAAAAAAGGTGTATTTTGCCGACAACAGCATTTTACGTACATGCCTAACGTGTAAGTAGAGATAAGACGAGGGTTCACGAATTTCGTCCATCATGAGTAGACGACATTTAAATGGAGGTTTGCTAGAATAGGTTTTATATATTTGGAATAACAAGTTCATCACTTGGTTATTTAGCAGAGCTATAGTAAGAATCGAATAGATTAGGTAGATTACTCCCTGGTTTAGAATTTACTGAGTTTTTACAAACGTGATGGAGTAATTTGTAAACAACACAACACAGAAGCTTACGGTTATCAGGTGTGGACTTATTCCCATGACGTATTAAGGGTGCGCTTGAGTATATATCTCTCTTTAAACGAATATTCTCATAGTGATCAGTTAATATTGTTTTTAAAATAAGTACGAAACATTGGATGGAATACACTGTGATTAATAATGGATTGTGGAAAGCAGTTGGACTCGGGTCACAATTATTTTTCAATTGATAGTCCCTTCATTTTTTGTTTGGTCAGTACTGAATTTTGCATTGTGTCCAAACTTAATCAATCATAAGTTAATCCAAAAGTATCTTCAAAGATGAAGTTCTCGTCATAGGTTTTCTTGCATTTTTCTTGGAAGGTCATCAGAACGACGTGCCGTGTGTTACAGATTTGACTTCTTGGACAGCAATATTGCCTCTTTAGTCACAGTGCACCATTGCCAAAATACACAAAGCAACAACACCATTTTATATTGAAAAGAAAAAAAAACCCAATAATTTTAAAGGAATACCAGATACCCAAATCTAATAAACGTATTGCCACCAAATTGACCGAGGAAAAATGATGTAAAAATAGACTGGGACTACATTTGTGGGTACTGATCCGGAAGTAATAATTGTGACCTGAGTCCAGTAGCAGTTAGCTAGTATCTTTGGACTAAATGATTGAAGTTAAACTGTTCTGAAAATAATGAAAGTATTTAAACAATTTGTATGCATTCAAAGTCAATTTTATAATCGACATGCCTTGAGTATGTAGCAGCAACTATTCTCCCATTATTTATTATCCGCCACATGTACAACATTATGTCGCTATATTACAGTCTGTTTTTCACATAAGCCCACCGAGATGTTGATTGCTCTTTAATACGGAATGTAGTTTTCCTTTACTTGTTTATATATATATATATATATATATATATATATATATATATATATATATATATATATATATATATATATATATATATATATATATATATATATACAATTTGGTTCTTGAATGATTACCAATTATGATAATTCGTGCTTGTTTTCTTATAAATATACCGGGTACAAGTCAGAGAAAAATAATGAGTATTTTCCCCTCGTAGGATGATTATCAGGAGTTACAACACATATCTGGATAATTTACTATCAGGTACGAATATCAGTCTGTGTAGTTTATAAGTTACGTTTTCTTGATTCACTGAATCGGTTTTCTTTAATAGACTTGTAACTTATAATTGCTGTCTTGATAAGCGTAGTTTGAGTTAATCACTTGAATATTTTCTTATGCTAATGAACAATGTCTTGAATAAGACTGAACACTCACTTGAAACTCCACAAATAATTGTAGGCTACCGTACAATTAGCGTTCAGCAGCAGCTCTACTTGCCACTTAATTATGAATGGAAAAGTTATCATATGAGAAAGTATTTTGTCCGGCACATTTCGGCGTACCGGTAGCCGACGTTTTCTTTTTTCTAACCGTTACTATGGTTGCGATTATGTGGAAGAATACATGATATTTGATTTTCTAATCTTATCAATCATGTTAATAGCAGTCAAGTGTATAGTTAAATACACATTATACTGGCGTTGTGAAAACTCAGACCGTTTCGTGTCATAAAACCAACCCCATCACATAAAAAAAATAATTAAATGGTTAGCGCCTAACATTTATAATAGTCTTAATATCGTTTCCATATATATATATATATATATATATATATATATATATATATATATATATATATATATATATATATATATATATATATATATATATATATATATATATATATCGTCTTTTATAAACAGTGCAGTGTCTTTTCAGAGAGTTGTATGCTACCGCAGGTTTCACTATACCCTGAAACAATGTTTGAAATAAAGTATCGTGAAAAAGCTACAAGAAAATTCATAATCAACGGACTTTTTATAAATCTACATTTTTAAATATAACAATTGCATATTCTTGATGCATTACTAAATGTTATCATGTAGAATATGTCACTGCCATTTTATCCCAATTCTTTATATATATATAAAATGGAACAATTTAGAAGATTCTTCAATGTGCCTACTTAATTATTGATTTCTGCTTGAAAAAAGCATTATGTTCAGTCAATTGTAAAGAGGTTAAAGCGACTGTCTGAATGAGAAACTTTAACAAATTTCCCAAATTTAGCTATTTGTAATTTGTCGGCCATATATAGGCAAGAAACAAATAAATGTTGTCTTTATAAACCTCACTCATATCCCCACCGACACAACCTCCAATTGCTTGACCCAGGCTCCTATATCAAATCCATACCTAATAACTAAGCCGTGGCTTCAACACACTTGACGCTTTCATAGCCTTTGACAAATTGTTGTAGTATACGTCAAAGACGTATTCACATACCAAGTAACATAACAATCTGTGGTTAACTGTACTTGAGAACGAACGAACGCACGGATGCGTACACGGACACAAAAGCGATGGTCATATCGAGTTTCATCACAGACGTGCTGGACAAAGATCTGAAAAATAGATTTCAATAACATCTATTTTATTTTCATGTGAACATGTAAAAGAAATGTTAAAAATTGACAAAAGTAGAAATAACTCTCACATCTTTAGATCCTTTACGGATCTTGACAGGCATGTATGGGAGAATGGTTTAATCAAATATTAGTTAACTTTATAAAGCCATTTGTCCTGAAACTGCTATATTCATCCGTCTCTGGTTTATCGTTGAAGGAAGATCAGAAATTAAGACTGGTTTCTTAAGAATTACCCCCTATTTCATTGAGACGTTGTCATAAATTACATTATGGTTTCAGCCCTGTTGTCTACACTTCATTTGCAGGCAAAATATCCCCTGCGGAGTAAAGCATATTAAAGTCGCCTAATAAACAGTGTGCCAAGCATACAATGCCATCAATAACGTCTTTAAACCCCATTCTATGTTTGAACAAATGCATGTGTTATTCAAACGTACTCCTTGCTTTAAGAACACGGGTCCGTTGATAGGCTTAAACTTTGGGTCCACATTTTGCAATGAATGGTACAGAGGTCTTATGCCAAGTTCAATATAATGATAGAACGGCTCCGACTCCTAACCCATATTGTTTGTTAAAAGTGTACAGACCTCTGTTATAATACATTGTTTTCCTTACCATTGTTTGTTGCAGTTAACCATCCAGCAGTCATATAATTCTGTCTGGCTGTCTCTCTTTCTTAAATTTTATATTTAATCAAACGATTCAACACCGATATTGACATATTATATTATATGATTTAACAATAATATTTGCGAATGTATACATCCGAAAAATAGAGTTTACGTTATAGATGTCATGTGAAGCATTAATGGCATTTTCATTTGATACTGATGGAATACTACAATGTCCTTCAAGGTGTGTACCCTTTGTAAGTCGTCCAAAATGGTCTGGTTTAACATGTGATGTACATTACAGGGACGCAACCTAATCACAATTCGACTGTGATTGGATAGTATACAGCCATACATTCAACGTATAAGAACATTATAAAAAATAACACTTATTATTCAAGTATCCGTTGAAAACGCTTGCCCTTTAAATGCTGGTTGGGGTTTTATATGACAATTTGGAGAATAAATTTCCTCATCTGTCTTCCTTAAATCTTACAATTCTTTTTAATTTTATATGGAACTTTTCACGTAGGATCACACACACATATATTATTAAAAAATATTGAATGCGACGACCGCTATCAGATCATCAAGGAATCTATATTTAAACACAGCGCTAGTATAAATCTAACAATAACTGTTTCACTCAAAACAAATGTTATGTCCAATCATTAGCATGTTGAAAACAAAACAATAAAATTATGTTGGTTCTGAATCCGTGTCACCAGAATCCTATATTCCGAAAGAATACATATATTTGAAAAATCTGCAACTTTGTTTGCTGATTATGTATTCTTCTTCCTTCGTACTCATAAATATAGTTCTTCGATGTATATGACATCACCCGCACTCATCATAGTTCCCAGTCTTAACGAGAACTATGACTCACTGTACGATTGAAAAGAAAGGTCCTGTCCTAGTCAAATAGTACCCGGTATATATGAATTAATCGAAGTTTCACTTGCTTGTCTGAAGTTCAGTATACATGTACATACAGTCACAAATTAGGAGCTTCGATTAGTATATATATATATATATATATATATATATATATATATATATATATATATATATATATATATATATATATATATATATATATATATATATATATATATATATATATATATATATATATATATATATATATATATATATACCAGTATATCTGTGTGTGTGTAGTTGTGGGTGTGTGAACTTTTAATGAAATTTGAGTCACGATCTGCCATTTCTTTGATGAAATGTTCTGTTAAAGCTAACTATTTTTATATATTAATTTTAGTCGTATGCTCACAATTCAGACATTACTGTAATAGGAAACACCGTTTCCAACAAACTGAAAAATATTTTCTCTTCGAATTGTTAAGCAAAGCTATTCGAATCTTACGCGTGCCCTGTGTAGCGGTTGCTACTGGTGGTATGGTATTATGAGGTTGTACCTTCTTACAATGTGTCTGTTTTATTTGGCTATCGTTATCTAGAGGGTGATCCCCCTAGGTATTGTTGCCCGGATCGAGTAAATATTTAAATAAAGTGTGAAATTATAGATGGAATAAATAGAGATCTGAGCAGATATATAGAACAGAACGACACCAGCCCCCATATATTGAAAAACAAAAATTTAATAAATTACATAAACTACTGATAATACATTACATTAGGACGATACACTTCTTTTTGAAATAAATCATTCACATAATTTCAAACACAAATATATTTATATAAACAGCCAATCTGTTTTAAATGATAGAACTAGTTCATCATATAATCGAGTGAACGATCGAAGTCATTGCCATGTACAACCTCATAATCTGTTCATTCCAGTTCACTCCAACTTCACTATGGTGGTTCCTCTAGGTCCTTTCGCTTTTTCCCTTCTCCAATCTCCCTACTGCCTCGCATTGTTTCGGCCCTCAAACTTTCTGTGGGCAGGTGGATACGTAAGTACGTAGATATTTGGATAAGTAGGTACGTGGATACGCCAGTAGATACTTCAGTGGACACGTCCGTGAAGTTATTTGCCCTTTTAAAATAAACAGAGAAGCATCCTAAATTTTCCGTCATTGGTCCTACTGGGAAAAGATCGTTACCCCCTCTCGTTATGTCAGATATCGTTCTATCGGAATTCAAACAGATCAAAGGCTACCTGGTAAAGCTAAACATGGCAGACCATAAACAAACCTAGTTTCATAAGATTAATGTACTTCCTAATGGCTATTTCATCACTGATTCCTATTAACATTACACGAGACATAACAGTTCCGTTCTCGTCTCAATTACACAAATAAATGAATGAAATTCAGTATATGATTTAACTAAGTTATTTTCAGTTAATACACGCATTCAAGTCTTTATCATACGTGAAATCATCTAAGATCGGTGAATTCGAACGGATTCTCGTAACTCATCAAATAAAGTAATGCGTGAAATTCTTAGATTCCTATGACAATCAAGACGGCAAATTCAAACAATTCGTCAACTTATATAAAGAAGATCATTGTACGAATTCAGATAGATTAGCACAGTTACACTCATTTCAAGAGAATTGATCTACATATATATTTGCCGCCTTTTATAACTAGGCGCCATTTGTGGTCAACACGACTTGCAGAATTCCAAACAAAAGATCTGGAACATTTCAAATCTGACAGTTCCGATATAAAATCGAAGGTAACCTTCCCATTTCTAGTCGTCTCACTGTTAAGTAAACGAAGGCTTAATTAAGAATCACTTTCTCTCCAGACACAGACATTAGAAATCATTGCAGTATAGCAATTTAATAAGCACCTGTCCCTATAAATCTAATTAACTGTATTCCCTATAATTTATTAAATTTTTCGAAGAATAAAATGTCTACTTTTGTAGAGTCAGGACTTAAAACGTGGCGGAAATAAAATATGCCGTATGTATCAGACGTGTGAAATTTCATGTGAAAATAATGTGAAAATAATATGAGGAATAAGATTTCGGAAACGTAACAAGAAATCATAAACCTTCATATTTTATTTATTCATCAATCAAAATTTCAAATCCTGTCCATGACTTTGGACGAAGTTCTGAAATTCCATTACTTTTTTCATGCCTTAAATTAGTATTGAGAAACGCCCAGGACTTAACAGATTTCCATGACATCAGGAACCCTGTTTTTGTAACAACCCTTAGATAAATGTTAACAATTCAGCTTAGTTGTAATTGGTTTATTTTGTAATTTGTAATGTATAATTTACACAAGGCATTACAATAAACCATGTATTTTCCGACAGAAACAGAGATATAACATTAGACAAATGGAGACATTAGATGACTATTGAACAAATATATTTCCTATCTGATCTTCAGAAGAAATATTGCCCGAGTCCTCCGCTTCACAAAGACTTGATCCGAAAGTACCATATGGCCCCGTACTCTCATTATTTATGTTACCGATCCTACAAGCCTATAACCATTACTTCCATGTCTACACTACTTATTCAACTCTATTTTCATGCCGAAATTAAAAGTTTTGAATGCGAAAAGTTCGAAATATTAAAAGGCATCTTAGACTATGTTAAGTAGTTTACTTGTGTACGATGTCTCGTTGAAGGAACGTGAACCGTATTTGAGAGTTTTGCTCCAGAAACTCTAATGTTTACGAACAGATTGTTCTTTTTTGATGTGTGGTTTAACGCCATTTTTCACGATAGGCTATACATGACGGCCAGTATTAATGGTGCAGGAAGAACCCGGCAAAACCCTGGAAAGAACCACCGACCCACGAGAAGCTGCTGGCAAACTTTCTCACATACCCACACTGGCTGAATCCGAGACTCGAACCGGCGCAGACAGAGGTGAGATGGCAGTGATCCGTAACGGAGAGCGCTTTAGACCACTCGGCCACTCCGTTTACGAACAGATAGAGAGACAGACAAATTACTGACAAACAGTCACAGTGATAGTTATATCTTCCCATATTACATATAAGGATGGGGTGGGTGGGTAATAAAACAGCAAAATAGTAAACCATAGAACAATAAATCTAAATGATATACATAATTTCGAAAATATAGAAATGCGAGTACTAATATATGTTGAAACAGATGCATCGCTGCTATATTTGAAAATTAGAATCAAAGATGTAAACTATTGTAATCTTGCATTTATTTTTTTACATATAACACATTTTAGGGATTCACTAGACTGTGTTCCAAAACTTGATGGACCAAATATGATTTGACAAATAAACAGTGAAAAACTAAATGTTTGTGGGGTTTTTTGTGCGCATGTGTTTGTCGCATTACTTGACAGTGCCTTTAAATTACTCTTAGAAAATAGTGTGCCGCAAAATCTGGGTCTGTGGGAGTGAGTTATGCACATACGACTGAATGAGATAATCCAGCGGTTAAATAAAAGAAAAACCTTCTTGTTTGGGAAATTCACAGAGAGCATGGTTAAGTATATGATTTCAAAATAATGATAGGATGTACTTTCACTTCGTTCTCTTGAACCATCTACTTATCACAATGACCTTTTCATGTGACCTTCTACTTTCTATTGCCTAAAGAGTACAAGTTACCATAAAAAATATTTGAACATGGTAGTATGTTTACACCTTAGATTTTACTGTGTTCAGAGGACCGTATTCCTAAACTCTCACATAAATATAAAATGCAAGACTTTCGGTGTTTTTCACTACATGATATAACTATTGACTTCCGAAATTGAAGAGCTTGACAAGGTGGAAGACTCACTCCTCTCTGTACCTGAAGAGTTTGATAACGAAAGTGCTTCAATGACGTGGGCAATTTAAGTTTTAAAAAAATCAGTTTTAAAACATTTTTTTACGAAGAATTTAACTTTGTTCACATTAGAGTCAAGACGTATATTAGATTGACGTTAGCAAATAATTGCAACGGAGTAAAGAGGTAAAAGCTCGCTAAACTGTTTTAGACTGCCGAGCTGGTCGGCAAAAAGTTAATATAAGAAAATAGTATGGTAAATGGCCAGATAGGAGAGGCTCTAACTTAGCGGCGATGATGTAGAGTGCACATAAACAGATTTACAATGGTCTGTGCCACCTGCTTTATACTGACATTCGGAATTATCAAAACAAAAGAGAAAAGCGACAAATTGCTTGAGATTAGTCAAGTATAGAAAACAAGTCTAGCTGCTCCAGGTAACCATATATCTTGGTTAAGAAACCATGCATCGGTACTAAAATACGTGGATTATAGTTGGTATTCAATCACAGAAAAACGTAACTGAAGCTATACTTCTGTCTTGTGATTTGAAATACTGATGCTATTTGTCAGTGAATGTGTTATATCTTTGACGGCGGAATTTGTCCTATTTAGCTTGAACATAATACATACTAGTTATTAACAGTTTCAAGGTCATTATTATGATATGTCCTTAAACAAAGGGGGTTAAAAGCATGCATTCTCTGACACTCAAATTCAAAAAACACGTCGTTCCTCCATAAAATCTACCCACACGCCGTGACAAAGAAGAAAACAAAGGGAAAAGAATAAAAGAAAATAGTACCAACGATAAGAGAGATAAAATGATTGTCTTCTGCATTATCCTTATCGTCAAGGAATTTTTAGAGTTCATTTGGGGGAATTTTATGAACCTCCATCTTTACGTTTATCTCAGGTTGTTTGAAGAAGGCATTTAGCAGTTTGATATCACAGAAGATTTTTCTTACATTGTTGTGTGACAGTCAAGTAACTGACTGATCAAGTATTATTTTTCACCAACATTATACTTGCACAATACTATATAATGTTCTAACAGATCATGAAGGTGATGGATGATTTATTTAATCTTGTTAATTACCTTAATGCTTAATGGATTAAAAATGGATAAATACTGCCACGCCGGGTGTTTGAAGGAGCGATGCGATAGCAACATCGGATTGTACGCGAAGGTCCAATATTTGGTAGACCCTTGTCTACTTTCAGTCAACAATTTCGGAGTAAATGAACTTGAAACTGGAGTCATTTTAAATTATACCAGCCACTCACCAAGAATGACACGTGCACTAAATTTATTTCTAATAAGTACGACATTTTCAGTGTGTAATAATTCATCATTCACCGTTTAATTCAAACATCCATTCGTTCATTCTCTCAGTCATTCATTCATGGACCAGATTTTATGAGGCACAATGCACTGAATGTATTTAATTTCAACACATAATCTAATAATTTTGTCAGCTTTTTTTTCTGAAACAAGTAGCTATCAATCTTTGAAAAGAAATCGTTAGTTTCGAAAAGTACATTTATTGTAATGTCATTAAAGAATCGGTAACATTATGCAACCATGATTTAATAATATTTTCTTTTAAAGTTGTGTTTGAAAATGACTAGTTGAAAATGAAAACGTTTAATATCTCAGTAGGGCACGGAATTTGCTTTTTTTTGTACTCTGGATCTGTTGTCAGGGCCAGAAGTTTATGGTTAAAACAGGACACAGGTGAAGCATAGTATGACTATGGGAATAAATCTGGCTATAAGTACGTAAGTTAGACTTGATATCGTACGGGGAAAGTGAATGATGTCAATGAAGTCACTAACAACTGACAGTGAACGTATAGTTTACATAGTAATTACCAGATAGTCCGTGCTCGCAGGATTTAGTATGTTTCCTTTATCTAGCACCTATCAATTTTCTTTGTATTAACTCGACCATGTAATAAACCTGAGAGATGTCTTCTTGTACCTTTGTATCGTTCTAATTTGGAAAATGCGCATTTGCTTATCGTACTCTATTTTATGGGTTTCTTAGAATTTAGTGATTCTTGTTTGATTATGGGAAGTCGGTGCTGGGGAGATAACTAATTACTAGAAGCAAAGGTCACGGAGTGAAGTGTTCGTGATGCTTCATGATGCCATAGTTTACTTTTGGTGAATTCAGGTCAGAGCCGCATGAGTGTCCCTGGAGCTCAGTGGTCTATATTAAACTCTAACTGTGTACATTGATTGTGTGACTCCATGTCCAGCATTTATGATTGGAGACTGGTAAATTACACATTGGAAAAAACGAGAAGGGACCGTTCCGTCGTAGTCAGGCGCCGTTTATTGTTGCTGTGGTGGTAAATATGGCGTAGAGTTACAGGCGAAATGTGACTTAAAATAATAATTTGACTGGCTTAAGGTGGCATAGCAAAATTAGCTCCCCGCATTAGGTGGTTAAGTTTTACAGTTTCACGGCGTCAAATGATGGCGGTAAGAAACGGAAATTTAAAGAGGAGAAACCATGCGGTTGTGAGATTGACAGGCGATTGGGAAGTTGTGAGGTTTGTGGTCATGTATTAATTATTGTCAAATTACGTATAGTTTGGACGCGTTGGTATTTCCAGTTTGCAACTGTAGGTGTATGGTAGTCTTTTGAATCAGGGAAAATATATGACTTCCAACGGGATTCGCGCCAGAGCTAACATCGTTCTGTTAAGAAACTCATATGTCTTGTTTCAGAATGTATCGTACTTGCGCATGCTGGTTAGCCAATTTGCCTTAGCCCACTCAAACAAAGACATGAGGATCTCATCGGTACACACACACACACACACTATATATATATATATATATATATATATATATATATATATATATATATATATATATATATATATATATATATATATATATATATATATATATAATGTTTTTGACATTAGAATCTGCTCAATGGAAAATTCCATTAAGGGACAGGATATTTCCAGAAAAATGGCAATTGTGACGTAGGTCACGTGGAGGGGTATATAATCTTGTTTATCTAAAAAGCACTCATTCTTGCTTTAGCATATGAAGCATAATCAACCTTATTAATTCTTTGAGGTTTTCATTTTGATGGATTTATTTCTTGAAATTAATATTCACTGGAAATACAAAGTGGTCATCAAGAATTTTTTTTACTGTAACATTCGTTTGGATTATAGTGAATTCAGACAAGGATGTTTTTTTATTATTATATTGTGATACATCTAAAAACTGTTATCACATCAACACAAACAAGACCAGTGACACTTTAACACATTCGAGACTGTAAGCATATCAACACATTCAATACTGGAATTTAGTTGGAATACCACTGGAATTCAATTGGAACTTCATAATTTGGACTTGTTATAGAGCGTTTATGACTATGTGAGATTTAATTCACAACATGATGTTCTTTTTAAATGTTTACTTTTTTATTCTAGAAAAATAAATTATCGGTTGAATTTTACAAAACACACTCGCAGACACACACAAATATCTGGTATCTAAGCTGGGTCGGTGTGTAATTCACGAAAGATCAAAGGAAGATCGACTAGCCATTGTACAATGAAAAGTATAAGACTGGATAGAAACATGTGACAAACAATGTTACAGTGTTGTATGTAGACCCCTTAAATGTTACAATTTGTAAGTTGAAGACTTTTATACTGTGTGAAACTGTTACAAGCAGACCTCTACAATGTTACAATTTGTTAGGTAGAAAACGTTTATGCTGCCGCTGTTGAGATCTATAACATGTCAGTCATATATTCGAGCCGACAGGTTGACATGTTATAAGCCACACTGAAAATTGAGTTTGAAGAGTCACAGTAAGAAGATCAAGCAGCCGCTTCGTTCTTATGAACTGTCTAGTACTAATATTATTACCCTTGCCTCTTTCGTCCAAGGGGTACTAATTGGACCCTGTTATGTATATTTAATTTAATTTAATTGTTTGTTTGTTATATTATTTTTTTTTAAATTCCATTGCATGCTATTATAATGTAACATAGTTGACTGGATTTGACATTGTCCAGAATTGAAACATTGTAACTAGTTTCTGACCTTCAAAATCAGTGACAGTTTTGGTAAACAACTTTTTTAATTTTTTAAATTATCTTTCTCAGAGTAAGAATTAGTAAGCTGCGTCAAGGTCATACATGAACTGCGTGTCCTTTAGCATGTGTCAACTGGTAAAAAAACCTTGTCTTTTTTCCCAGAAGGATGAAATTTTGAACCCCATCCGGGGATGTGTTTTTTGTCTTAATTAGGTGTATAACTGATATTCCAAGAAATGTTTTATCAGTCGGGCTTTAAACATTTGACACGCTAAGTTGTATCATGTTATGACCAGTTTGGACTGAATTTTTATTTTCTTCAAATTATTGAATTCAAGTGATTATTTTCTCTGGAATTACAAACGTGCTCTGTGATAATTCTTGGACAAAGACATTTACTGGAATTTATACGGAATTCAAAAACTGGAATAATATTTTCTGTGATTCAGCAAGAGACTGTTGATATGTCAGTACAACACTGGCTATTAATGACGTCATCGCCTTATAACTTGAATTTTCATCGGGATTTGAACTGAAATTCATTTAGTACTTTTTATTGATAGGACTTGGTTTTTTAATTCTTGGATTATTTTTTAATTTAATTCGTAAAACCGTAAGTTCATATTTCTCACTTTTCATCTTGTATTTTACGGAAAAAATCATTTGTTAAATTTTATAAAGCTTGTCTTCGCTCTTTTCTGTTACTTATTTTAAGAGCAAAGACTTGTAACAATCCTATAGCTATCAATGGAACAGACTGGTGTGATTCTCACCCTTTTATTTTTATGTTTTGTTTTAAAAGTCGCATTTTAGTGACATTTCTAACAATGCACATATGATATTGCAGACTGGTTTCCTTAGTTTATTCAATCTAAAATGTACGAAATGTTTAACAAAAAAACCCAACTCTAAATGTTCTCTGAGCAACTGAAGCGCTATTTTGAATAATTATTTGACTGGATGTGCAAAACACACATGCAGAAAACAATTCGATGTTATATAGACGAACAACGTCAATCTGTCGATGCTACGACATCGTTGCTATGAACGGACCTGTGTATCTGCAAGCAAAATACATGAAACATGTTACAAAAATGTCAAGCACTTTCACCTGCAGAATCTGACCCAGGAATGTCGCTCGAGGTCCATGTGGGGATGGGGGCAGGGGTAGGGGAGGGGTGGAATAAACAAGAGTACAAGTAGTCTGTGGGATGGGAGCAATATTTGGTATCCAGAAGGCGAAGCCACCGGAAGCACCTACATCTTAGTCGTTTCTTGGGCATAATTTGAACCACCTAAATGTGAAGATCCCTTTTGAGGCACAACCATGTCAGTGGCAAAACATGATTGACTCAAATGTTAAGAATTGCAATATTTTTTTATTTTCTGTACTAACTTTTGAGCTAATCATCTGTCGCCGCTAACACGTGTGCCACACTGAGGTCTTCTCTCAGGAGGTAGCACATTTTCGTATTTACGGAATTACAAGTGACTGGATTTTAGCAAACATATGTAATTCTTCAGTGGAATAAGATTAAGAGAGTTTATTCCAGCGACTGGTAAGTAGAAACTTACCTTTGTTCCTTCCTCTGCACACAGCATGATGAAGGAATGTTTCGTTGAGTCGTATATCTCTCAGAACCGGGGACATGTGAACGTAACTTTGTCTGACCAAGCAAAACATCCCGCCCTTCTTATATTTCGTGGACGGCCCAGAAAAGTAAACGACGGCTTGAGGAATAGAAAAATGTACCGGGAGTAGAATGAGGCATAAATTACTGAAGGAAATAAAAGTCATAGATTGAGGATGACATCTGAAATGGTTTGTTTCGAAGCTACTCGCCTTTTTTAATAATATGATAGACAGGGTCCGGTGTCAGATAGGTTCATAGCGGTGATGTGAGTAAATTTTGTCATTCGATATGATGTTTTCTTCCTTCAGGTTATTGCTTTTTCAGCGTTAATATTGCGTACTCCTTCTACCCCCATCGCCACCCACGGGCCCATCCCTAATCTAATATTGATCCGTCACATGGAACCAATGCATAATAGTCGTGATGAGAGAGAGAGAGAGAGAGAGAGAGAGAGAGAGATTTATTATGTATTGCCCAGAGGTATGTCCCGTTCTATCCCGTGTTAGATACTAAGTGAAATTTTGGTGTTAGGCCAGAGCTCATCTCGAGAAGGAAAATTAGCATTCCCTGAAATCGCACCATACGGCATGCTTTTTGCAAGGGTTTCCATAATAAGCTTCTTGATATGATCCATTCCTGCTTGAAATCAGCAAGTAGAAAATAGATCTTCATAGATATAATAATTCGGACATAATATTTAATTTAGACAAGCCAAGATACGAGCCCGTTGTTCAGTATTTACGAACAGATTCTTCTCTGAGATGCAGCATTACTAAGTTACACGATCTTTAAATCTCACGACTTACTTGTTAGAGTGCAGGCCGACAAACATAGGTTACTAGAACATGACCCCTAAACGGTTGCTGTCAGACCTACATGTATAACTGTGGAGATATGATGTTAATCAGATTGCGGCAAATACTTGCCAGAATACTGCAGAATCGTCTTGTGCATCATATCGATGATGGGCTTCTGTCAGAGAGTCGTGTGGCTTCAGGACAGCACGAGGGGTGACGGGTTTGCAGTTCGTCAACTCCACGAGAAGAGCCAAGAACATAATTCCAACCTGAACACGATTAATCGATCCAATGAAAGCATTTGACATAGCCGTGGAGATCATGGCAAAACAT
This sequence comes from Sinohyriopsis cumingii, assembly GCA_028554795.2. Taxonomy (NCBI): domain Eukaryota; kingdom Metazoa; phylum Mollusca; class Bivalvia; order Unionida; family Unionidae; genus Sinohyriopsis; species Sinohyriopsis cumingii. Next base: position 118,787,310 of record CM068825.1, on the reverse strand, counting down.
GGTTGCCCAGAGGAATTCATTATCATGGTTTCTGCATTTTTAGGATGGCACACTCGCTTGTATAGTGGACGATGAACATTTCCCAGTCACCAGTGGAGTCAAATGGGGATATATGATGGCTCCAGTCCTCTTCAGTTTGATGTTATGTGCCATGCAAGCTGATACCTTCTGGGACCATGACACTGGGATGACATTAGACACAGACCTGATGGCAAGCTGCTAAATCTGAGGAGACAATGACAATGATACTGGAAGTGAAAGTTCATGATCTCCTATTAACTTAAGACTATCCCTTGAATGCCAACTGAGAGTTTGACATGCAACTTAGTTTGCATCATATGGCAGCACAATGTCACGTGCAATCAACATCGATGATGAAATCAACGCCAGAATTACTCAAGTAAGTGTTGTTGTTTTTTTGCAAACTACGTGCAGATGTGTAGGAGCTGGAGGAATGTATCTATATATAGACAGAACATAAGGTCTACATAGTCATTGTGCAGCCCACTCTGTTGTGAGCTTGCGAAACATAGAACAGTGCATTGACTCCATGCCAAGCAAATGAATAATGTTCACACAACTGTTGAGGATAAGGTGGCAGTGCAGTACTGAGGTTTTTACATGAGCAGGCGTTCCAAAGCATCCACACTTTGCTAATTTAAATAACATTTGAGATGCTCAGACCACGTCACCAGGATGGCAGACGAGCGGCTACTAAAGAAGTTGTTTGTTGAACTGAATGAGGGAAAACAATCTCTGGGTGGTCTGAAGAAAGCTTCAAAGATCCCGCCAAGTCATCCTCGAAGCACTTCAACATTGGCCATGAGTCTTGGGAAGGTCCCACAAAGGATCGCTAAAGCTGTAGGAATCTCACCTATTCTTGAGCCACATACTTTGAATGGAAGAGCATTGCAGTGGCAGTACAGCTGCACAAGATGCAGAACTGTAGCAAGCATCATGTCCTTTCTAAACGAATGGTGTAAACAGTGTCTGACAATAGTGTTTAGTCATTTTAAATGTGTTTATATATTTTGGCGTAGTATTGATACAAACTGCAGTTAAAAACGACAGAAAAAGTAATTTTAACATCATTTTACCGCCCATTTTCAGCATCATTTTACCGCCCATTTTCAGCGTCATTTTACCGCCCATTTTCAGCGTCATTTTACCGCCTATTTTCAGCGTAAAAGATGGCGACATAATACTTCAAATCACTGAATTAATTTGTTCAGGATAACCCTAAAAGTGCAGTGTTATAAATGAACAGAGGAAGGTTCAGTACTATAAGTATATTAATGCCCAAAATGGGATTATGGCCATAAATTCGTGTTATAGAAGGGACTGCACTGTGGTAGGGAGCTTAACCGTGAGAAACCGCTGTGCCATAGTATTTGCATAGTTTTGGCTATATTTGATAGCATCTAAATGGCCGCCATCTTGTTGCGAAGGTATTTGGTAACACATCAGTTGCACAGAATTAACGACGGTTCTGAATAATAGTGCTGTGTGCAAGAAAGGTCTTCATTAATGAGCAGTTCCTAAGGCATCTATTTAAAGTAATCACCATCCATCTGTAAATACTTCCTCGATCTCATTATCAAATTTTTAAGTGCCATTTTGAATTCATTTTATACTATGTTGTTCGTTAACTGGAAAACTGCATTTCCAACCGCATGGCGGAAATCAAATCGTCTGGCCGAAGCAAATCGTTGGCAATGGATTCAGCTGAAGATCACTTGGAGCTTAATCAGGGCAGTTTGGAGGATATGGCAAAGCTTGGGTGACGGCTCCTGCGCCCGTGCATTGACCTCGAGTAGATGAATATCTCGGCTATAGGTGCGCGATCGGGAGGTAAGATAATGTTCCCACAAATTTTGGAAATACTTTGGATTCATAAAATGTCCCTTGACAATAACAGAGTCCTTTTTTATTATCGAAAAACAATGTATATAAAATTCTCTTGACAGTCTGACTTCGTCGAGATCGATATTTGATCTCTACTGATTAATTAATATCCAAACTTTATTAGTTTCTCTTGAGTAAATCCATGTGTCATCACCTATGACAATCTCATTCAAATGCGTGATCCATCTTGAATACATATTTTTGAGAATTAAATGATTCTTCAGTATATTGATACAGCCGACAAATCAATGCATTTATGTGTAATGCGTATCTTCATTAGTTGCCCCTTTCAAAGCAGCCACTTATCACTCACCAATAGGAAACAACGGTCTTATCTTATGTTACGTGCGTAGGCTTGAATAAACAGTAAGACAAGAAAGAGTGAAAACAACAAGCTTTCAAAATTTTTACAAATAGTTTATTTCCCTGGAAAAATACTGTAAAAATGAAGAAGAAAAAAAGAACTTACGGTCTTAAGAATCAAATCCAAAATGAATCCAAGTATAATCCACGAATTAAAGTTTAGAAGTCCTAATAATGAAATGTTCTAACGAATCCAAATTCGATTCCCGACGAAGAAACCAAGATGGAAGGCGATGACGTACATTGCATTCGTTCTGGTCTTGTAAGGTCTACAGTTTTGTGTTATTCACAAAATAATAATCCGGTGTTTGAATTAATGAAATATCTTTGTCCAAGAATTCTGTATGAGCACGCATATATTTCCAGGAAATATAATGAATCCTTTTGAATTCAAATAATTCGAATAAACATTAAAATGTAATTCTCAAATGACACAACAAAAGAAACACCTTTCCCGGATTTGGTCAACTTTCCAGATCCTTCGAGAAGTATTTACGTATAAAAGCAAGTAGTCCCAGTATGACCTTGAAAAAACCCAATCATTTTACTCTAAGATTGGATAAAAATAAAAGCTGTTTACTTGTCTCAGTGATTTCTAAAATCAAGGTCGGGAACTAGATCAGCTTTAAGTGTTTACAACTGAAGAGTCAAGGTCAAATTATTTTCTGAAAAAATATCGAATTCCTAGTAAACAAAACTACATTATTTTGACATGTAATGAAGTAATGAAAAAAAAATTACAGATAATTAAATTAAATCAGTATTGATTAAATCAGATATACGTGACACTTAATGAACGCTTGTCATCTTCTATGGAATCGCGAGCATTTTTAAAATATGGAACCATCTACAAATTGAAGGATATGGCAGAGAATTACATGCGTAACCTTTATTTAAGTCAGCCTTGATGTCAGATGGTACTCTTGATATCATTAACAAAGTACCCTTGACATAAATTACAGAGTACCATTTATATCAGTCAGACAGTATTCTAAGAACGATCAGATTTTATGATATCCTTTTTGCTTGGTAGGAGCAATGTTTCTCCCTCTGCAGCATATTTAGGTCACCGTCACTTACCTATGTTATGGTACGCATATATGCAGCGTATATGGGTGTCAAGTTGCATTTTATAAAACGTTATTTTGTCTATCAATCGGCATTACATTTCTTGACAGATTCAAAGAAAAAACCCAACATTTGTGACAAAATATTCAGAACTTTTTCGAATACCCCTGGTATATTTTAAATAATTCATTGTCAATGTAAACTTGGAATAGTTATGTCTTATATTTTCGTCATATTTTGTGATGTTTATCCAATTTATTGAAAAAATATAATGACTCTCTACTGACCTTTCTTTTGTCTACTTTCCATTATTCACCTTAACCAACACAAATAATAATCTATATTTGCGTTCAATCTCATACGTAATTGTCAGAAGTGTGATGGCAATAAAGTTCTGTACCGGCATGTTTCTCTCGTACCTCATCAATATGGATAGGAACTGGAACATCCTCGGCGTTCTCCGTCATATCGAGAAAGTGACATCGGATGTAATTCGCCGCCATTGAGAACGATATTCTGATTATTTTGTTGTTTGCTTGGTGACGTGGCAAAGTATAGCAAGTGTAGGAGACTAACTTGCTAAAATCACCTTTCGGAGGCAAAATTTTTGATGCACTCAGCTGGAGGCTTGTCACGAGACCTGTAAAATCTGTGTGTATTCCTACAAACACACCTAAGGTTATTCGAGGACCTGACGGAAATTGCCGAGAGCTGTTTCGATTATATGGATACATGCTATTCGGAACTAAAGCCAAACAAAAACTTGATGATCTACGTTCATACCGGTTGAAAATAAAAGTGGTGAAATCTTTATAAGTGCTATGGACAGGTGGATGATTTAGCAAGTACGAAAAGTAGCTTAACTGCAAGAACAATTAAAAATAAAATTTTAATCTGGGCTAGATTACGTTTTGATCTTATTAAGAGCAAATTTAAGTTCCAGTACAGTCATGCTGATATTTGTATTAAATGACCTATTCATAGATTATGTTACTTTCATAAACTGTTTACTCTTTTAAAAAAATCAGGACTGTTATTGATGGTCAAGGCAGGAATGAAAAACCTTTCTGTGCAACATGCCATTTATTTAATTTACAGTTACAATTTTGAAATTTTACGATATCAAACCGCGTCCAAAAATATAAATAAACAGAGCAGCTAGTGGTCTTTAATTTTTTTTTGTATAGAAAATCCATGACCTCCATTTACAGCAATGCTTACCTGGATTCTATTTTGGAAATCATGATAAATCTACACATTGGATACATGACACATCTTCTAAGAGTACAAACTTACGATCAGTAGGAAAGTTAATATTTAAAAGGTTATTAATTAAATAACCCTTACTAACTATAATTATGAATGATAATATACACAATACAGGAATACATAACCGTTTATCCTGTGATATGCGATGCAACGACTTTGAAAATGAGACAACTACTGAGAATGGAATATTTACTTTATAGCGCTTTTTTACAGTAATATACGGTTAAACAATCTTCCTTATTTGTTAAATCTAATAACTTTTGGGAGATTGTATTTGACGTTCCATTCCGATTTATTAATAAAAGGGAACTATCTACTCTGTCTTTAAAACTGATTAGTAATCTTCAATTTTATAAAACAAAATTGTCATGCCAACATAGCTTAAATCAAACCACCGGAAAACTTAGGAGAACTTCAAAAACTTTAATTGCATTTTATCGTTTAATATTTATGTTCTTCCTATTGTCCAGGTTGGTGGAAACTTAGATCAGCATTGTTCATGGAGTGTGCATGTGTGTGTGTGTGTGTGTGTGTGTGTGTGTGTGTGTAGCTTTAACACTTCTTCAGTCATCTCGCTACGATGTCTGCAATGTGACAGTTTATACTGATGTCTAGCACTGGGGTATCATGCCTCAGACATATAGCATGATGTCCTACCCAGTCACATTATCCTGACACCACGCCAAGCAGTCATAACACTAACCTCTTAATGCTGAACGCTTAGCGAGGCAGCTGTAAGTATCATGTTTTATAAGGCTTTGGTATGACTCGGCCGGGGTTCAAACCCCAACCTCCCGCATCCAAGGCGGACGCTCTAACCACTTGGCCACTGGAGCGGTTTCATTGCTCATTGTAAAAATTCTACTTGTGTTACTTGGAGATAGAAGTGTAGACAAATTTAAAATGGACTAATTCTCATTTCTTCTATTAAGACTAGCAGTTGTCCATGTTTATATGAATAAATATGTACAAATGGTAACACGGGCCCTCGGAGGGACTAATAAAACATGATCATTTATCTAGCTCTGCGTCTAGCTGATTAAGAAAATCCCAACTACAAATGGATTAAAATCTTTACTCGGATAATCCGTAATCAAATGAGTAAATACTGACGTGTATGCTATATTGACTCTTCCACTATATGCCCAAATATGTGTTGTGGGCAAGTTTATGTCAACATTAAAAATGGAAACGGGGAAACGAAGCTGCAGACAAACACAATAGAAATTGAAACTGACAAGTAAATTTTAGTGAAAATACTGACATTTAACTCCAACTCCATCAACTAGGAATATTGGCAAGTTATAATCTCGGCAGATTTTGATCGTCATGGCAAGACCAGCGTGTATAATCTTTTATATATTGAATCCATCTACAAACAGCAACGACGCAGATATGCTGTCACATAATGCGCCGACAAATCTGGGTTTATGTAGTTTGTTAAGACCAGTTGGTGGAAGAAACAACGTAGACCCTGATCTGCGACTGCATAATACTGTCCATGTTACTTGCATTAGGAACCGATTTACAGGCGAGCATTAACGGTATATAAAGCAGAATAAAAAGGTAGTAACACTGGCATGGAAAATTCTATGGAGGTATTATACTGTGATCAACTATTGTACAGCGTACGTGAGCAAGACTACGTCTGTTTCGATATCAAGACTTTGGTGTAGCGTGCTGTGTTTTGACATAATAAAATATACGTGATGACACATGCATACTTGTAGTTTGTTATATTGCAGCGACATGTCAGAAAGCAGACAAAATGAGCAAGAAAAACAAAATGAGCACGAAACAATTGCTTTAGATTATATAAGAACTTAGGATAGGCTTTCTTTACAGTTGAATTGTTAAAAGTATATACTAGAAATGCTTAGCAGGCAGGAGCTTCCGGGGGCTTCGATCCACTGGGCCCCCACTAGGGGTCATAATCCACAAACCTCTTGGTCCTTGTATACCGCTCTCCATCCACCTCCTCCCCCCATCCCCAATCAAAATCAGAAAATAGATAAATATAAAATCTAAAACAAGTAACAACCAATATTGCTAGATTTGTACATGGGGAAAAAAAATAGCGTATGTATTTACAATTATCATCATATCTAAATAATCATTCCAACGCACTTTCAAAAAGGGTCATATTTTGGGACAACAATATAATCACATGAACCCGATGCACTTCTGCCATTGAAAGGCGTCGTGTATAATTATGATAATGCTATAAACAGGTGTCCAAAATGCCAATACAATGATCCGGTATTGAGATTATTTATTATTAAAGTTGATAATATTGATTATTAATGTCGTGTTACATTTAGTCATAAGCACAGTGAGTCAATAACAAATACTAAGCCTGAATACAGATAAGAATTGATGAAGTTAAAGTTATTGTTTTGCAAAACCTCATAAATTGTAAGGAAGAAGTCTGTTGATAAATCTATAAAAGTAAACATACTTTCTTCAATTCGACTTTACGGATGAGAACATAGAGAGGCAAATTGTCTGTTATGATTTTATAATCTGAATCAATGTATAGAAGAACGCGATACTGGGCGACTCAAAGCACTAGTACATTAATCACGAAACTTGTAATTAATTTAACTATTGGTGATTATTTTGGTTAAATCATGTAATTAAATCTCTGAATGTTAAACAGTCATGCCGGTCTTGGTCATAGTGGTCACAACCATATAAAGACAAATTGTTAACACAAACAACACAACTGAATAATTTTCTCCACTTCACTGATACGACAACCTTACATTTAATAAGACGATCTTTCCTTCAAGAACATTTCCTACCATGGTCAATATTGTGTAGTTCTATAAATACCCTTCCAGACCTTTTAGACCTGGTTCTCTATACTTTTTTGATTGTCCGAATTCCCCGTTATCAAATTTACAGCCGCATTGTCAAAGTTTACTTAAAGTTTTAGAAATCTAAAGATTAAACCCCCTAATCTTTAGTGTTCTTAACATTGAAAACACTAAAGTTTTTTTTTTAGACTTTAGATTTCTGAAATTATAAGTAAACTTTGTCAATGCGGCTGTAGATTTGATAACTGGGAGTTCGTACAATGAAAAAAGTATAGAGAACCAGGTCTAAAAGGTCTGGAAGGGTATTTATGGAACTACACTATATAAATGCAATAAACTGACAGCAAACAGTGCAAAACTAGTATGTAACTAGCCTAAGCGCTATCGACTCTTAATGAGTCTTTTTCAAAGGCAAATATAAAACATAGAAGAGACAAATAAATAAAACACAAAAATCGTTGTGATTGCAAAATTTTACATAGCTCTATCTACAGGAATTAAACCTTTATGTGTATGATGTTTCAACTAGTTTATTTCAACTTGTTGTGGATGCTGGAAAATATTTTTATTGACCTAGAAATCGATGAGCCATGACGACATCTGCTGGTTTATGTAAAGTTATGTAAGCAAAAATTATATGCCTGATATTTAATTGTTATAGTAGTAATTATAGGCTATTAAGGAAATTTGTGTGAGTGTGTGTGTGTCTTAGATAGACAAACTTAATTCTTGGGATGGGATTACATATTGATGATCAAACCTTGGCTTGTAATAGTATAGGTCAATATTCCGCATGCTTTTCGAACAAGTAATAACTACCAGATAAATGATGACAGGAACAGGGTGGGTGCATCTTTGCAAAGAGTATACTATAGGATTCATTACCATATCCATCTCCTAATTATGTCATATATACATACATTTAAAAAAGGACGATACTTTAAAATACTCCATGCAGCATGTACAATGTTCAAGTTTTATATTGTCAGTTAATTCTTTGCCATTGTACAGTTTTCTTCAGTCAGATCTGAGGGCCTCTGGTGGCCGTGTGCAGAACACTGCCATCTCACCACTGACCGCGTGGGTAAAAATGTCAGCTCGGACAACGTGGATATATGAGTCGGTGGCTCTTCCATGGTTTTTCCAGGTTCATTCTCTACCAGAATATGCTGGTCGCCTTGTATACCTCACTAAGTCCTGAAAAAGGGCGTTTAAATCATCATAAATTCATCCAGATCTGCTTTCTTATGCATTTTTTCATTGTTTTTTCTTTCTTTCTTCAGTTATTTGCATGGTCAAATTTGTTGATAGATTTAAATGTACTCTATCGTCGTTTTGATATTGTATGCAATATCAGGATTTGAGCTAATGTCAAGTTTTGTTGTCAAACTATTTATATAATCTGAGACGTGATGTCTATACCTCCCTGTAGTGTAATGTCATACATTGCAATATACTTTACGACCGCTCCGGTGGCCTAGTGGTTAGGGCGTCGGCCTCGGATGCGGGAGGTCGTGGGTTCGATCCTCGGCCGAGTCTCACCAAAGATTTACAAAATGGTACTAACAGCTGCCTCGCTTGGCGCTCAGCATTAAGAGGTTGGTGTTAGGACTGGTCGACCTGGTGTCAGGATAATGTGACTGGGTGGGACATCATGCTACATGTCTGCGCCATGACGCCCCCAGTGCTAGACATCACTATAAAGTGCCAAACTGCAGACATCGTAACGGTATGGCTGAAAAATTTTTAAAATCTACGTTGAAAATCCAAACTTACACAATATATTTTACAGAAGCATGTGAAGCAGTTACACAATAGACTGCCACTTTTATTATGCGCTCACTGATAAAAGAATGCAATACAGTGGTACTTCTTTGGTAGCACAATTACTCCAAAACGTTTTGTCTAAATTTAAAGTACTTCGTAAAATGTCACTCCTATAATTTATACAGCACTTATCATATTTGACTGCAGCCTCTACAAATATTGGCTGAGCGTTAACGCGTTAATCACTCAGGTTAACAACTTCTGGGTGGACGTTCAACACTGAGGTGAACAGTTATTGGCCGAACTTTAAACACTCTGGTTAACAGCCATTGGCTGAACGTTTAGCTTTCTTTTTAATATAACCTCATGATATTAAGAGGGCAAAGTTTGTGTCTGTGTGTCTATGTCTGTGTATTGTGAGGGATGGTAATATAATATGATCTCCCACATGTTATGGTGCTTTGGATATCATTATCTAGGAGATGGTCACCCATGGTGTTATTGCCCAGATCTAGTAATTAATAACATAAAACGTTAAATTAATGGATTGAATAACAGAGACAGGAACAAAGATATAAAATAGAACACGAGCCTTCGTATGTAAAATATAACAATTTAATAAATTAATAAACACAATGAAATTGAACATGGCATTTGAAAAATAATCTTTTCCTGAGAATAGATTTACAACATTTAAGCGAAATGCAATTAGCTGTTATGTTATACCGATAAGACGGATTTCATCATATAATCAGATGACTGATTAACTACTATTGCCGGCATGTCAACATAACCTTATTACTTCCGGTCCTTTCTTAATCACTGTTGGTGACAGCCAGTGTTCTCTCTCTCTCTCTCTCTCTCTCTCTCTCTCTCTCTCTCTCCAACCTCTTCGGATCATCAAACGTAACCTGGTTGTGGTCTGCACTCTCCTTCCCACCGTGTAGCACAGGTATGAAACTATTTTTTCTTTTGTGCCTTTTCGAGACTCGTACCTATTCAGCCGATTCTCTCCCTGGTTCGGGGTCTCTCAAAATTCTTCTAGACCCTTGTCCCTTGTACGATTTAACGATAAATACTTGTTATTTCCCAGAACTACATTCTGGCTTCCCACATAAACTTAATCTAATTTCGCAAGGAAAATTACTTAAAACATTAAATTACTCTGAGCCCCCCCCCCCCCCCGTTTATCTTAGTCAGTCAGGATCAGTTTTCTCTAACGGCCAATAATTTAACACGCCCATCGAAGTAAGAATAATTTTCTTTAGTCCGACTTTAGTAATAACTAGTCTGCAAAAACTTATTTCAAAATGGTACAAATTGTTTCTGGCTTGTCTCAACTTTGTCAGCTTCCTCTACGTGACCCTATGCAAACCTAGCTATCTTCTATCTGTCTCACTGTTGTCCGAACGAACTCGAATTAGCATTCGCTCATGCATCGAAACAAGAGAAGCTAACCATCGCAAGCTATATATATATATATATATATATATATATATATATATATATATATATATATATATATATATATATATATATATATATATATATATATATATATATCTTGACTACATTACTTTAATAATCTTACAGCACAGTTTAACTATTGTTGAATATATCAAACGTCATATATCTATTTCAGATGATAAATACATTATTTTCTTATCTTTCTTACCGCCGAAGAGTTAATTGCGCTGTCTATAAGTTATATGTCACGAATTAGTACAGGCAAGTATTAATTTTTTTATTGAGTCATGCATTTACTTTTCAAAAACTCTTTTGATATGAGAGGATGTGTATATTGTGATTTAAATATTTAAAGGAGAACAATTAAAGACATAAAAAATTATTTTTCAGCCTACCAGGATACTATGTTTACGCTGTAGTTTCTAAAACTAGACCCCCAATGCGCCCTTACATCATAATTAATGCATGGAAACATTTCCAGTTTAGAAACATGACGCTAAATATTTAAATAGAAAAGCAGTTAACGTTAAAGCCATACATACCAGTACAAGTCCACATTAAACAATGAGTTTCATTGGTAAACCTAATTTGTGTGTATGTGTGTGTGTGTGTGTGTGTGTCTGTCTGTGTGTGTGTGTGTGTGTGTGTGTGTGATTTGGATTTTTAATGTAGCTTTAACGATGTTTCAGTCATATTGCTACGATGTATGCAGTGTGGCAGTTTATAGTGATGTCTAGCACTGGGACATCATGCTGCAGACATGTAAAATGATGTCCCACCCACTCACATTATCCTGACACCAGGCCGACCAGTCCTAATACTAACCTGTTATGCTGAGCACCAAGCGAGGCGGCTGTTTGTACCATTTATGTAAGTCATTAAACCTAGTAGTGCGACCCCTTTCAGTGAAGCTAAGACATAGCATTTCACGCTAGTTACTAGACTGGGTACCACGACTGAACTTGTACCGTGTTATTTCTGAACATACTGCGATACGTACCACGGTATACCGCATTAGGGACAAACGATTTAATGCTCTGGGACAAGGGTCTGACACTTTTGTTGGTGAATTTCCGTTTGTCAATAGCTGGAAAAATATCTTGCTCTGATTTATAGCAAAATAACACCATATTATAGCCATTATTTAAATAAAAATAACTATATTGAGATAAAAGAAAATAAAATATTTCATCTCAAAACAAGATCTAAAAATTGTAAATGTTATTGGTACAATTAAGCTTAATGCTATAACTTACGCCTTGTGAAAGACATTGGGCTGCTGTTTGAGTGCTTGTTGATAAAAATAGAAGGTTGAAACTGAAGTCTACAATTAACAAGCTACACTATTGATATAATAAGCAGAGAAACTCTGATTGGTCTATCAACACCCTTGCAAAATATTTGTACGAGAGGGCCAGTAAACATAAAACACATTTACTACATAAACGAGAATATATTTGGTGAAGTTGAGAAATAATGTAAAATTCAAAATGATCTCCTAAAAATCGAAGTTGATCTACAGTCTTACAAAGGAATACATGCAGCATATAAATATACGCTAGTCAATTAAAAAGAGTGTTTGTTATTCCAAGAATTTTCCAAACTTTTGTTTCAAATTTGGATTTAGCCCGAATATCTTCCACAACAGTCCATTTGGTCACCACGTCGGCATACTTGACACGTATCAGAGATGTGATTAAAAACATCATAAATATAATTACATTTTTAATGTTCGTATTTAATTCTTTACAAATTCGACTGCTTTGTGAAGAAAAAAAAATTGTTTCTTATTTTGTTATGAAACATGAAAATATGTTGTTATTATCATTAAATTCGTAACACGATTACTCGGGAAAGTCCGTACATTCCATAATGACGTAAACTACCGAAGACCCGGTACAGTGAAAACGTACCATGGTACATACCACCTGAAAAATACCGCGGTAATACCGCGCACCTCTACTAAAATTAATCTATTTCAAAAGAAGCGCATTGTCTGCTAGTCTTACAAAATTGATCTTGTTTAAGAAACATGCTTTATTTTTAAGGTTTTGAACGTTTTATTACAAGGCAGTTAATTTAGCGGAAAAAGACCTAAATAATTGTCCATATTAAATATGGATCAAACACACATATACGTGCATACATACATATACATTCCATCACAAAACTATTGTTTTAAATGTTATCACTATATTTAACGTTTCCTTTAATCCCCCACCTCCAAGTTTGATGGAAGGCACTTTTACTAGAGTACATACACACAACCGAATCTTTTCCACTTTAGCCAGGATTGATGCCACTCGTTATGCCAGAGCCACTTGTCAACATACGTAAATCCTGGAGTGGAGTGGATTCAATTTGCTCGATGTAGGTCGAGAAAATTTGGTTTGGAAAGACAAGTATTTGTGGCTTTGTTGCCAAATTGGGTGGTACAATCTTCAACACAGCGCTCTAGTTTTGAACTGCTCATCTTTGTGTGGTTTTGCAAATATTTAACGTCATATAGGAATGAATTTTGAAAATGACCACCCTCTTTTTAACAATAGCCAATTTAAGAAATGCTTTACATGCTTTGGTTGTGTCACTAAATGATCAAGAAGTGATATAAGCTCCCATGAATTTTCACTGGGGTTCGATGTGTGTTATTGAATTTCTACGAAGCCTGCAAAATAAATTAATTCAGTCTTGACTTTGAGTATTGAGCAGTGTCATCACATTGTACAGATATATAGATCTACAACAAGCATCACCTTCCAAGACATTGAAATCATCATTTTGTTACACATAATAAATACCATGTATACATGCACGAAACAGATGATCTTTTTTAGGGGTGGGGGTGGGGTTTACAGAAATAGTACTTGGTCAGGGATTTGTCGTTTTCTGGGTTTAATATGGGCCTGAGTAAACTTGCACAAAGGCCCCTCTTCAATAAATTTTACCAATATATAGTTTTCAATTATATTCAATACGTGCCTTTGCTGTTTCTGCAATGCCTCTCCAATAACAACTGTTAGTTATATAACAGCATGGAAGAGATAATAGTGGAAGTAGGCGTACAAGCAGCACACGAAGTTGATAGCAACGGTAGAATATACTATAAAGGACACCTGGTGTAAACGTATACCTGGGGCAATTACCACATAATGTTCAAAAAATTACAAGGAAACCTGTCAATATAGGGCCCTCACTGGCCCACGACATTTTATGTATGTATGTATGTATGTATGTATGTATGTATGTATGTATGTATGTATGTATGTATGTATGTATGTATGTATGGATGTATGTACGTACGTACGTATGTATGTATGTATGCACAGAGAGACAGACAGAGACAAAGACCGACAGTCATAGACAGAGACACAGAGAGAGAGAAAGAGAGACTGAAACAGAGACAGAGAGACAAAGTTGTTCTACTTGTTCTTTATGAATAGGTGTTGATTATATGGAGATGTCTGTTAAGTCATACCTGTTACCTGTAACAGATAGCTATACATGTTAGAGCAATCACCTGCATATGAAGACTATCTCAGTAAAATAAACCAAGTTCTGTTGGTCAAAATATAAAGTAAAATATACTTGCCTGTGTATAAAAGCCACCTGCCTTTGCAGAATGATTCTAAGATGGGTCCAGAGTGGTCATGCTATACAGGTGTGACGTACGTTATCGAAGATTTCTTCTATACATCAAAGGACCTAAATTGAGTTTAAAAACTGCAGAAAAGTTCTTGCTGATTACCCATAAAAATGAAAAACATTAATTTAAGAATAAAGAACTTCAAGTGACTAATGTTAGAAAAAACGAGGTTTTCTTTTCGAGAATATTTTCATCTTCAAAGTTTGTAACTCTGCGAAAGGTTTGCTAGTATATAGAATCGACCGTTTTGGTGTGGGGACATGTTTACTAGTATATATTATGGACCGATTTCATGTGGGGGCATACATGTTAGAATATAGTATGAACCGATTTGGTATGAGGGTATGTTTCCTGGTATATATTATGGACCGATCTCGTATTGGGGAATACTTGCTTTAGAAGAAACAAAATGTTGAGTATTCCTCACTAAATATGATATCTACAATAAATGAATTTGATCTGAGTAAACTGGGTAGAATTTGGGTTTACTGGTGGTAGGACGAGGTTTGTAATGGACAAAAAGTCACGCAAAAAACAAATCTTTTAAGTTCTAAGACCAGATTCCAACCACACTGCAATTATGCCTTTTGAATTCATGGTCAATAATAACAACATTTTACAAAGATAAATAATCTTATACATCAAAGATTTTCGATGATTTCTACAATAATGAAATGAACATGGAGAGTTATAACAGCTAATAATAAGCCGTAAAGAGGACGGAATGTCGTAAACGTCTCAAATGAAGCAGTAACTTTTTTTTTTCTACAGCTACCACTTTACGTGTCACTCTAAACGTCTGCTTTGGAATTTAAACTATGACATGCGTAATGTGATGCAAATGTTAACTAATTCAAGTGATTCTCATTTTCATTTATAACTTAAGGAATTCAAAACTGACTTTAACTCAGTTGACAGGAATTCAGCCTGTCTGAAATGTCTAAATAATTGCCATTCAGTAAATGAAAAAAATAAATTTCCAAAAGCCAAAGTTTCTTTGTGATGAAATAAAATCCCTGAGACTTGAGATGAAGAATTTCGAATAGGTTAAAAATCAAAAGAGAAAATTCTTAAATATTTGTGTTGAGTCTAAAAGAATAATAACAGTTCCGATTGAGATGCATTCATACCTTTTGGAGTCCTACAGTTTTTGCCGTTTGAGTCTAAATTGAAGCGTGTCTCAGTCAAGTCAATATTTACTCGTTGGGACAGTGGTTGAAAATTCTGACAAAAAGTACAGCTTAGTTTTATGAGTAATTATCATGTAAATTTCAAGTGGCCCTTAAATGTCAATTACAGGATAAAACCACATTTTCGACGTCAATTACAAGATAAAACCACCATTTAGTATATCGGCGTTAGTCAGTAGACTGTTAGTTTTAGGTAATTGGGATAATTCCTGCTCAAATCAAAAGAAATGAAGACAAATGATGTCTCAAGAAGTGCTTTATTTCTTCGTCTGCTGTACAAGTCTGCTCAAAGTACAAAAAAGTTTGATTCGACATCGATAATGGGCTCCTATAAATGTCGACGTTGCCAAAGATCAAAAAGTCAATTGAGTTCAATTGAGTAATTTTTAATTGGTAGTCATCGTGGTTGAGGAAATTTGACCACAGAAAGAAAAGAGTACAAACTTCCTAAGGAAATGCACAAGAGATGTTAATAGTATAAAACTTGGCAGAATGAGGGCACATGACCGCAAAACGTTGTGACGAACGACAAAATAAATCATAGCGTACCAGGGAAATAATCTGAAGCAAACGTCTCGTTGAAGAAAACTAAATTTAAAAAACAAACAAATAAATATAATTTCTAACAACAAAGGTCATGTATTATGCCATAATCTCTCGTGATTTACATATTAATCGATATGTTCCACTAATGCAATACCTTGATCAATCACTTTTTGATACCAAGAACAAAAGGTTTCTTCTGTTCTACGCGTAAGGGTGCAATCCATTTAGGCAAGATAAAATTCTTTAAATCCAAAACAGATGGACAGAGATATCAAAGGCCATAACATTATGCACTCCTCCTCAAAGTAGGCAAACAAAATAAACCCATAAAGTGTAAACAAGAGGCCTTGTACTGATCTATATCAGGAACTACTGGGCCATAGAGTATGATTGAAATCAATTAAATTAGTGCTGTTCATCCGACGGTGGTCTTCTTCTAACATTTTGACAGGAATGGTTTAAATAGGTCAACAAAACTAGACATTAGATTGGAAATTTGTTTTTAAGTTCTACCTCAAAGTCAAAACAGTTTTCATTGTATAGATCTGTCTCGAGTAGGACAATTCGGACAAAATAATGGAAATAGTATCATCAGAGTCGAAGTGAAGTGCAACGCAAACATTTAAGGTTTGGAAATCACTTTTAAAAGACTTCCAATAATCACTTACTTAGCCCCATAGAGTTAAATTTCCCTTTCGGTGAAGTACCATTCTGCCATTTCCCAAATATTATGTAAATTGTTTTGGCACTTGATTGTCAAATTTGGCTGGGAAACATTTAAATCTTTCAATTGAGCTGCATTAGCGAACAGAGCTAAAGCTCGGTGCATCCACGTTTATCACAATCACACGCTGGAAATGGTAATGACCCAATTCCATATTATCCTGGTATCAAAACCATGACCGTAACCATCTGTGTACCACATTATTATGTTTTAGGCTTAAGAAATTAAACAAATCATTTGGTTAAACAATCTATTTTAAGCAATTACGTGATTTAAACAACCAGCTTCCTGGTTGCGTATCAACCCATTTAAAAGTAGGCATACACCAATAGCATGCCCATCTACTGAACTAGTTTGTTCATCTGTCAAAAGCAACTACAATGATCAACAGGTGACAGTGACCTGCCATTGCATGAACGTATATGTACCTTATATATGTACATCTATGCCCCTGGACGTGCTTTGGTTTGGTTGATTGGTTGGTAATGGCGCTTTCAACGTGCTTTTGTCTATATAATTCCGAGGGAAACGGGAGTTAAATATACATTCCAAGGACACGCAGAGGCTGCAGACCAACTTTATAATGAGACAATAAGTCTGAAAAGCAAACCTCTTTTTTACCACATTTAAAAAATTAACAAGATGATCACAAACACTAAATTTTAAGATGAAGCTTACAAGCTTGTCAATATTTAAGAAATAATGATATGAAAAGAAGCAATGAAAATAAATATTTATCCTTTGAAATGGATTCATTTCCTGCAGTCATGTTTATTTTAATTCTAACGTTTAGTAATAACCATAATTCAGGTTCTTTAAACCTTTGCACATTATTGATTAATTATACTATTAGTGGTCAGATTGGCATCATTTTGCATGCAGAATCAATCACATATTGTAAGAAGTGTTTACATCATAAGCCTATGGCAATGCAACCATTTGCACAGATGGTGTAGCGATTAAAAGCTTTTTTAAGATGGTAGTTCCAGGTTGGAGGTAAGATGAACATCTTTTCGTTCAGAACCATTAACATGTTGCTATCTGTTAAGGAGAAGTTGCAAGCAATAAAGATGATTTTCACGATGGCCGTAAAGGCAGCCATTTTGGAAGTTGAATCAGCATCACACACACACACACACACACATATCTATCTATCTATCTCTCTCTCTCTCTCTCTCTCTCTCTCTCTCTCTCTCTATATATATATATATATATATATATATATATATATATATATATATATATATATATATATATATATATATATATATATATATATATATATATAATAGTTTATACCCTAGGGGTGCAAGACTGGGGGTCAAAATTCTCCTTGGTGTCAAAACTGGGGGTCAGACTGAGTAAATAACAAACTTTGGTATCAGAACTGGGGGTAAAATTAAAAATTTGGGTGTGTCTGAAGCGCAAAGTGTTTTAGGACTTGAATGGTGCAGAGAAAACCCCATATCTATACAACCATACCTTCCAGAAGAGTACTGATATGAAGATTTTCATCAGGGCTACAATGACCATCCTGTCTGAGGATTGTTAGAATCATCTCCACATCATAAGAAGTCTATTGACCAGAAGAAGTATCAATAACTAGAGGACACCATGGCGGCTGTACTGGAGGATGATATGCGCCATCTTCATTTAGGACTAATACTACACCCCAAGAAGTCTTTTAGTCAAAACCCCATACCACTAGTACTATTCGTTCAATTGAAGCGATAAAAGAGTTTTAAAGGCGGGTACCATGGCATCCACATGGGGGGGGGACTACTCGGCACGATTTTAATGGATTTTAATGTTTGATCGATTAGATATTATCAGAAGCATTTTAGTGAAAACACCATTTCGATGTGGCCATCCTTTCAGGAGAATAAGCGACAAGATGATTTTCAAAATGGCCGCACCAGTCTCCATATCAGAGATCATATCTGCACCATTGTATGTTTTTTTGAAAACCCAACACTATATATTCAGAAAAAGCTGCGATCATAAGATTTCCAGTAAGACTTAAATTTTTGGCAGAAATAATTTTCAAGTTTTCAGCTACAGTGACATTGACCCAACCCAGGAAACCGTCCACAAAGTTCAGTCATTTTTATCGTGTAGAATTAAAGTAACAGTGCTGAAAACATTTGTATCCTTTCAGTATCAGTGACCTTGACTTTTCTCTTTTGACCCCAAAGTCAATATGCTCATTTGTATACCCCATCAGCGTGCCATTCACAAGGATTGTTTCATTTACGTAATGTTGAGCTAACATTACAATGCAATAACAACTTTCCCTTTTTCTGTCAGAGACATTAACATTTGAACGTTCTACCCTAGACAACCCACCCCCAATAGTGGGCTAGCTAACCTAATATGCTCTCCAGACTTTGAAAAGGTAGATGATATAAAACTAAAGTCATTATGCTGAAACGAAAAAGGTAACAGCTGAACGAATGAATAGACTGACAGAATAACGGATATACAGATGGACGGATGGACGGACAAAGTCATAAAATTACACGCTCCACCTTTTGGACAAGAAAGGGAATTATTTTAGGTCGCCATAAACATAATAAATACATATATTGATCCATACAAAACCGATCGTTAAATTTTTAGAACCTAAATTTTAATCTGCACAATGTAACCAGTGTTGTGCTGACGTAAACCACATACATACATACATACATACATACATACATACATACATACATATATACATACATGCATACATACATACATACGTACATACATACATACATACATACATGCACACACACACACACACATACATACATACATTCATACATACATACATACATACATACATACATACATACATACATACATACATACATACATACATACATGCATGCATGTATGCATGCATGCATACATGCAGACATACATACATACATACATACATACATACCTGCGCCGGTTCGCGACTCGGATTCAGCCAATGTGGGTATGTGAGAAAGCTTGCCAGTAGCTTCTCGTGGGTCGGTGGTTCTTTCCGGGTCTTCCCGGGTTCTTCCTCCACTATTATTACTGTCCGCCATGTATAGCCTATCGTGTGCTGAAAAATGGCGTTAAACCCCACAACAACAACATACATACATACATACATACATACATACATACATACATACATACATACATACATACATACATACATACGATCGAAGATTTGTATTTTAGGAGAAAAGATCCACATCGTACTGTATGCTGTTCACACATTATTTGTTTTGACTTCGCGTCATATCAGCTGTTCTCGTGTAAATTTTTTATGAGACAATGAACTAGACGATGGAGCACAACATTACGTATTCGTTTTAATTCTAAATAAACATTTTGTCAAATGAAAATAATCAAAACAAAGAATGACACAGAAGAAAGTGGCTTGACATAATGTAAAATGCTATATTTAAACCAATAAGGGACCTACGTATTAGAGACGACTATTTGGGACAACTCTGACAGTAAAATGGTGAGATAGCCCGTTTGGTGAATGGCTTCTTGGCTGCCATGATATGTTTATACTTTATCAGCTATCAGTGAAGGAATTAACAGCACAACAAACAAGAATTAATCATTGTTTTAGGGTTTGGCTCAACTTTACCACAAATAAAAATATTAATAGAATTACAAGAGATGTATTCTTATAACTTCCCACTACTGTCCATGACAAAAATCCTGACCATAACTGGCCAGGGTCGTTTTGCGACTTTCAGGTCGGATGTTTGGTATCAAAGTTACTTATGGAACGGCCGGCCATCCGTACTTGCTTGTAAGTTGGATCTAACTGCAAACTGCACCATCTAATATCTGCCTTGCAAAATGAGTAGCCGTATCTAGGTCTATGCAGTTATAGATTAATTGACTCGATATTTTGCTTCCTATATTGTCTTTTAAATAGCACTGCAGTATGAATTTAACTGACATAATGTGTGCATGAAATATGGAGTATAGCGATATTTGTATTGTTCCAGAATGACATGCCATAATTCACATAGATGAAACAAACATTGGAGGCAAAATAAGTTTGGTTAAGTTTTTTATTTAAATGTTGGCAACATATCCTCTTAAGGTGACTTGTGCCAGAACTTTGGAAAGCATATTACTTAGGGTTACTCGTCGAAATTCAGACAAGCCTCTCTCTCTTTCTCTCTCTCTCTCTCTCTCTCTCTCTCTCAGT
Organism: Sinohyriopsis cumingii; assembly: GCA_028554795.2. Taxonomy (NCBI): domain Eukaryota; kingdom Metazoa; phylum Mollusca; class Bivalvia; order Unionida; family Unionidae; genus Sinohyriopsis; species Sinohyriopsis cumingii. The sequence continues at coordinate 118,766,351 of CM068825.1, read as the reverse complement.
ACATTGTTTCGACGTGTGCTTTAAAATATCGAAACTACTGGGCTTCAGGAATACTTGTATAGCGGAATCCAAGAACATACACAAAAACCTGAAAGTGTCTGTACATTCAGAATAGAAAGTTCAAGGAACAAAAACATTAGGAACCACTAAATGTCAAATGATTTAAAGAGATAAAATAAATTGATGAAATGAAGATTAATTTAGTTGGTAAAGTAGTTCGGTAAACATAAGTAACAGATTTAATGCAGGATATCTTTCAAGTGAAAAGGATTCTAAGTTTTAAGTGCATAAATTTACACACCAACAATTCTGTGATAAGAATTTCTCCCAAGTTGGAGTAAACATTCCCCACTTAGTGCTGCCATAAAGAGATTTAAATGGCAAATGTAATTGTAGATTGAATCGTGAATCAAACAGAGGGGGCCTAAAGATATCGAGCATTACACAATAAATTCCGTTGGAGATATTTCACATCGATCTTAACAGCAGTTAACACCGTAATTCAAGCACAATAACCCGAAATTTCAAAATACTCAAAATTTACTTGAGAATTGAGGTTGTGCCCCATATAAGCACAAGTGTTGTTAATGCTCTGTGAGGCAATCCTTATTTCGTCAGAGACCCTGAAGAGGCCAACAATATTTACAGACTCGCCTCATAGACTGATTCTTCAAAGACATTGTCGGACAGATTTTATCTGTTGTACTATAGTTACCAGAATTTATGCCCAGCTTTAGCACCATAAATTGAATGACAGTGACACAGTATGTGAAAGTTATCACATCGACTGTAGAAATAAATTTAAACATTCCGTTGAAATAACTTGTGGTCAAGCACGGAGGACAGAATAGGGGTGGCCCAAAGAATATTTGACTCGTGCTATCAAAAAGAATTGTAATGTTTAAATTTCACCACTAATTCCACCTGTACAAAATACCCAAGTCTCCCTATTAGCTAATTAATGCAAGTGAGAAAAATCTAATCTACACAAGCACAATCCTGGCTATAAAGTGACAATTAAATGTTAAGTTTTAAACATGTAATGGTAGATAAAGACAACTTTTTGATTGCAGAAGGGGGTGGTCTCTCATGACAGGTTTCATTGTGCCAGGGTTTCTACATCACATAATGAACTTGCAAAAGATCAAAATGATAAAGTTTGGTAGATGCTTTATATTTTTGAATATCTCTCTCATAGGTTAATATCAATGCTAGAAGGTATCATGGCTCTTAAATCTCTTGATTATGCCCATAACCTTGATAAAAACAGAGGAAAAAGACAATCCATGCTGCCAATGTTATACATACTACGTTACATTTTTGCAACTTGGTACGTGTAAGGATCCTAATTTCTGTCGATCTATGAAGAGCGAAAAAACTTGGGGCCAGAGAACAATTAATTAGATTTATGGGGACAGGTGCTTGTTAAATCGCTATACTGCAATGATTTCTAATGCCTGTGTCGGGAGAGGAGCTGATTCTTAATTAAGCTTTCGTTTACTTAACCGTTAGACAACTAGAAAAGGGACTATCAGATTTTATATCGGAACTGTCAGATTTGAAATTTTCCAGATCCAAATTACAGTTTGAAATTCTATAAGTCATGCTGACCGCAATTTTGATGCCTAGTTATAAAAGGCGGTAAATATATTTCATCCTGATTGACTACGCTAAATAAGGGTCGTGGTTCCCACATGAAAACTCTTGGGGTTAAATTGCCCTCATCGAAAAAATCTAGTCCGTCTACAATTTTCCTGCAAGACTGAAAATATAAGGGACTCCGAGAGTGAATTTGGAAGAAATTCTCTCGTAAAGCATTGATCAAAGGGACAGGATGTCTGGAAAGTCAATTATGGCGATAGAAGCGAACAAAGCTTGTAATTCGTTGATACCTCTAAACTGATTTGCTTGAATTCAATTAGTTATATTTGAATGAATTTATTTGTTTAAATCCGTAGATCAATTCTCTTGAAATGAGTGTAACTGTGTTAATCTATCTGAATTCGTACAATGATCTTCTTTATATAAGTTTGACGAATTGTTTGAATTTGTCGTCTTGATTGTCATATGAATCTAAGAATTCCACGCATTACTTTATTTTATTTGAGTTACGAGAATCCGTTCGAATTCACCGATCTTAGATGATTTCATGTATGCTAAAGACTTGAATGTGTGTATTCGCTGAAAATAATGTACTTAAGTCATGTACTGAATTTCATTCATTCATTTGTGTAATTGAGACGAGAACGGAACTATTATATCTCGTCTAATGTTAATGGGAATCAGTGATGAAATAGCCATTAGGAAGTACATTAATCTTGTGAAACTAGCTTTGTTTATGGTCTGCCATGTTTAGCTTGACCAGCTAGCCTTTGGTCTGTTTCAGTTCCGATGGAACGATATTTGACATAACGAGAGGGGAGTAATGATCTGTTCCCAGTAGGACAACTGACATAATATTTAGGTTGCTTCTATGTTTATTTGAAAGGGGAAATAGCTCCATGGACGTATCCACTGAAGTATCCACTGACGTATCCCCGTACCTATTTATCCAAGTATCTACGTACTTACGTATCTACCTACCCATAGTGAAGCTGGAGTGGACTGAAATAAGCAGGTTATGAATTTGTACAAGGCAATGACTTCGACCGTTCACTCGATTATATGATGAACTAATTCTATCATCTAAAACAGATCGGCTATTTGTATAAATATATTAGTGTTTGAAATTCGGTGAAAGATATATTTAAAAAAGAAGTGTATATTCCTAATGTAATGTATTATCCCAGTTGTTTATGTAATTGATTACATTTTTGTTTTTCCATGTACGTGGGCTCGTGTAATTCTGTTCTATACATTTGATCAGATCTCTATTTATTCCATCCATAATTTCACACTTTATTTTAAAATTTACTCGATCCAGGCAACACTACCGAGGGCGATCACCCTCTAGATAACGATAGCCAAATAAAGCGGACACCTTGTAAGAATGTACAACCTCACAACACCACCACCAGTAGCAACCGCTATAGTACGCTTACCTGATAAAAAAGAACGAGATATTTATTAATGTGAGAAGTTTGATTATGTGGTTCATGAGATAGGAGTGGATAGGAAATGTATGTATGTATGTATGTACGTACGTACGTAGGTACGTAGGTTACGTATGTATGCATGTATGTATGTATGTATGTATGTATGTATGTATGTATGTATGTATGTATGTATGTATGTATGTATGTATGTATGTATGTATGTATAGGGCCCATCGTGGAATCGTCGGACGCACTGAAGTTAATCCTTCCTAACAAACCTGTAGTCGCCTACCGGAGACCAAAAAACATCAATGACATCCTAGTCAGGGTGAAGCTAACGCCAATCACTAATCATGACCACCCTAGTCAATCTAGCTCCTGTGGCGATAAAAGGTGCAAAACTTGTCAATATATGATAGAGACCAGGACATTTCCTAGCACAGTGCCTAGAGAAAATTAACCATTCATGGTCCATTCAAAACGTGCAAAACAGAGAATGTAATTTATCTCATCACATGTAAGATATGTAGCCTTCAGTATGTTGGAGAAACTGAAACGTTACACAAAAGGACCAGCCTTCATAGATCTGGATGAAAAAGAAGCTGTACAGAAGCCCGGTCGCAGAACACTTCTCCTCCCCTGGCCACACTTTCAGTGATATAACACTTACTGCAATTGCTCACAACCCCAAAGTCAAGTCATCAAACCAGGAAAGAAAAAGAATCTTACTGGATACGCAACCTTAGAACACTGAAACCAAGCGGTTTAACCCAAGAAGACTAGAAAAAGACAACCATGCACAAATAAAATTATATTTTGCAGACGACACATTTTTTTTTGAAGAAAAAAAATTCTAAATTTTCTTATGACTACTATAACAATGCAATATTTGGGATATAATCTGCGCTTACATATATTTACATATGTCGTTATGGCTCGTCAATTTTTGGTCAATACACATATTTTCCAGTATTAGCAACAAGCTGAAATAAAGCAGTTGACACATAATAAAGTTAAAAGGTTGAATTCCTTTAGAAACAGCCATGTAAAGTTTCGCAAACACAACCGTTTTTGTGTTTTATTTGTTTGTCTTGTCTATGTTTTGTATTTGCCATTGACAAAGACTCATTAAAGAGTTGAAAGCGCTCAAGCTATATGATGATGATGATGTATATATATATATATATATATATATATATATATATATATATATATATATATATATATATATATATATATATATATATATATATATATATATATATATATATATATATATATATACATATATATACGGTAAACCATATATGGTTTATGTATGCGTGTATGTGCTATATAACATACGAGGTCAGCCTTTATGAGATGTACTTTTAGCGAGTGATGCACTGAAGCGGTCATGGTTTACGAATTAAATTAACAATATCTCGGAGAGGCCCTTGTCAGGATAAGTAGCTAACAAACTGAATAAAGACCTAGAATAAATTATGTGTGTTGTAAGATAAAACAAGATTTATCTTTGAGCGTGATGTACGTTTCCATTGCAGGCTAGAAAGTCCCAAAAGTCCCTAGTTTTCTTAAACATTCTGAATCGATCATGGCAGGGAAATCTGAAAAGGTCATTTAGGTATGCAAACAAGCAGGATTGCCTAATTTCATTTCATATATCGGGTGATTTAGGTACGGAACAATCATGTCTACCCAATTTAATTTTTCCATGAGGTCGTTTAGGTATGCAAACAAACATGCCCATTTTCATTTTCGACATGAGGTCATTTAGTTATGCAAACAAACAAGCCTACTTATTTTCGTTTTCGACATCAGGTCATTTTGGTATTCAAACAAGAATGCGAACCTAATTTCATTTTCACAGGCCTGCCTAATTTCGTTTTCCACATCAAGAACTATTGGCTGAATTGTGCCAAAGAGTTCATCCTCAAAGTCCACACAAATTTTGAAATATGTAATAAAAGGCAGAAACGTAAATTTGTTATCACTTCATCGTCCGTCCATCTGTCCGTCTTTTAACTGTTTGTGTCTGTGCAATAAACTTTGCTTTGCACCACGTTTCTTTACCAGATGTGTGGATAGCTTGCAACTAGAGGTAAGGAAGAAGCTCGTTGACTTGGGGGCGAAAGGTTAAAAGTGAAACTTGATAACTCGATTCTGCACAACAATTTATTTCTCGACCACTTCGCTAAAGTTTGTGAATGGCTAATACTTCAGATCAGAAGAAGGCCTGGTGGTTTTGGTTTTAAAAGGTCAAAGGTTGCTTAAAAGAGTTTTATTACTTGCTTCATAATTTAAGTTCTAGACCAATTATAGCGGTAAAAATTGCACTTAAGGTAAGAAAGATGCTATTGATTTTGACGTAATGATTCAAGGTTCTGGTAACCGTGAATCAAAGAAAAATATGCGTTCTATAATAACTTTTGTCTCAGTGGGTTTCTCAGGACCTTAGGACACGTCGTTAATCGCTAATCACTTCCCAGTATTGGGTATGCTTTTTGTTGACCTCTCCATTTTCTTCCACGGGACTGTTATTGTAATTATAACAAAAATGCTTACACATTTTTCTGTTTGGTTATTTTAAAGAGCTAAAGTGGCAACCGGGACGTTGAATGTCCAATCATTCACAAAGATCACAGTATTATGATATACCAAGGTACCACATGATGTTATTTAAATGTTGTCATTCAAGAATTCATTTCTCTTTACATGGTTCGTGAAGACAAGAAGCTTGAAAATCGATTAAAGACTGCATGAACGGCCTTCACTTGAAACGTGTTTTGAGATCGAATGAATCATCTTCACGTGAAACTTGTTTTGAAGTTGCATGAACGGCCTTCACTTGAAAATCGATTACACACTGAATAAATGGCCTTCACTTGAAACTTGTTTTGATATTGCATGAACGGCCTTCACTTTAAAGTCGATTACACACTGCATGAATGGCCTTTACTTGAAACTTGTTTTGATATTGCATGAACGGCCTTCACTTGAAACTTGTTTTGAGATTGTATTAATGGCCTTCACTTGAAACTTGTTTTGATATTGCATGAACGGCCTTCACTTGAAAGTCGATTACACACTGCATGAATGGCCTTCACTTGAAACTTGTTTTGAGATTGTATTAATGGCCTTCACTTGAAACTTGTTTTGATATTGCATGAACGGCCTTCACTTGAAAGTCGATTACACACTGCATGAATGGCCTTCACTTGAAACTTGTTTTGAGATTGTATTAATGGCCTTCGCTTGAAATTTGTTTTGATATTGCATGAACGGCCTTCACTTGAAAGTCGATTACACACTGCATGAATGGCCTTTACTTGAAACTTGTTTTGATATTGCATGAACGGCCTTCACTTGAAACTTGTTTTGAGATTGTATTAATGGCCTTCACTTGAAACTTGTTTTGATATTGCATGAACGGCCTTCACTTGAAAGTCGATTACACACTGCATGAATGGCCTTCACTTGAAACTTGTTTTGATATTGCATGAACGGCCTTCACTTGAAAGTCGATTACACACTGCATGAATGGCCTTCACTTGAAACTTGTTTTGAGATTGCATGAACGGTCTTCACTTGAAAATCGATTACAGAATGCATGAACGGCCTTCACTGGAAAATCTATTACACAATGCCTGAACGGCCTTCACTTGAAAATCGATTACAGTCTGCATGAATGGCCTTAACTTGAAAGTCGATTACACACTGCATGAACGGCCTTCACTTGAAAATCGATTACACAATGCACGAGCGACCTTCACTTGAAAGTCGATTACACACTGCATGACCGGCTTTCACTTGAAAATCGATTACACAATGCATGAACGACCTTCACTTGAAACTCGACTACATAATGCATGAACGACCTTCACTTGAAACTCGATTACACAATGCATGAACGACCTTCACTTGGAACTCGATTACACAATGCATGAACGGCCTTCACTTGAAAATCGATTCCAGATTGCATCAACGGCCTTAACTTGAAAATCGATTACAGATTGCATGAACGACCTTCACTTGAAAGTCGATTACACACTGCATGAGCGACCTTCACTTGAAAATCGATTAAAGACTTCATGAACGGCTTTCATTTGAAAATCGATTACAGATTGCTTGTAGGGGCCCCGAGTGGCCGAGTGGTCTAAAGCGCTCTCCGTTAAGGATCACTGCCATCTCACCTCTGTCTGCGCCGGTTCGAGTCTCGGATTCGGCTAATGTGGGTATCTGAGAAAGCTTGCTAGTAGCTTCTCGTGGGTCGGTGGTTCTTTCTGGAGTTTTCCCGGGTTCTTCTTCCACCATTAATACTTGCCGCCATGTATAGCCTATCGTGTGCTGAAAAATGGCGTTAAACCCAACAACAACAACAACAACAACAACAGATGGCTTGAAAAAGGCCTTCATTTGAAAATCTATGACAGAAAGGATGTAAATTGGAATTATAAGGATTAAATGAGTATGGATGGGTATTTATCGATGTGTAAATTGTTACCTAAATCGCTCACACAGTTAACATGAAGTCCTTCAGACTTTATTTACTTTGTGAGTGGTTACGTAACATTTACACATCGATAAATACCCAACCATGATCATTTAATCCTACAGTAAATCATCATGGAAGTTATAGTATGTTACATATTCAGGCAAAACGTAAAACATTTCTTACATGCTAAAATTATGAGAAAATTAAACTTGAGAAAGTCCTTATTTTAATATAACAATGTATAGGAATTTTATATACAACAGGAACTGTATATATTCTGGCGTGACTCTAGTCCAACTGCAAAAAACATAGATCCTGCTCAGCTGTCGAATAATTGTATGAAAGAAGCCTGTTCTTGTTTCTTCTACCTCTTATTCCCGATAAGCTGCATAGACCCAGACCTGTTTACATATTATGCAACTACAAATAATGATATGTGAAGTTTGGCGTTGGTCTCGACTTACAAGCGAGTTTCTTTACCCCGTATTGCTCACCTACAGTGCAATGTACTGAGTAAATATTTTCCTTTAAAATCAAGTAAGATTTAGAAAAAAAATAAATTAGTTTTCCATACCATTATCATCCGAATGGCAAAAAAGTGAAAGTGAAATTATGAAGAAAGATATTCAAACAATAAAGTGACACTGATTAAAATGTGCATTTTTATTAAGTTCTTTGATATTTGCACAACGTGATATCAAAACAAGAATGCGTATTATTTAATTAACCACAAGAGTGCTACGTTATCCAACATACATGCCAGTGTTTCATAAAACAGAGGGTGTTTTGTATTTAATTTTATCTAGCAAGTATAAAAAGCTTTTGAAACTAAGGTATTTTTCAAGAATGCAATAGCTGTTTTTTATCGCTTAAAAATTGGAATAAAACAACTTTTATTCATACTATCACTGCTTCGGTACAATTGAATGACAACAGAATGGAGTGCTGAGTGAGAGCAGAATAGAGTACTCAGTGACAGCAGCATTTTACTATACTTGTTCTATGAGTGTTGCGAGGATTTTAATTTTTCAGATATTTCAGAGCAAAAACATTTCAATAACTAAACTTCAGGGACATGATTGTAAGGGTGCAAATTTTTGTCGATCTTTAAAGAGCACATTAATTTGGGAAAGAGAACAATTAATTAGATTTATGGGGACAGGTGCGTGTTAAATCGCATTACTATAATGACGTTTCATGTGTCCTGAGAGAAAGTGATTATTAATTAAGCCTTCGTTTCTTTAACCGTCAGACAGACTAGAAAGAAAAGGGTTAACTTCGACCTTGGTATCGATCACGTCAGAGTTGAAATTGTACAGACTCAGTTATTTGGAAATCCAGGAGTCAGGCTGACCACAATTTTTGCGCCTAGTTATAAAAGGCGGTAGATGTATGTAATCTTGATTGGTTACGCTAAATAAGGGGCGTGTTTCCCACACGAAATTTCTTGGTTTTAATTTAGTCAGTCTACGTTTTTCTGCAAGAGGAAAAATATAGGAGACTTCTAGATTGAATTTAGAAGAAATTCTCTCGCAAAACATTTATCCGAGGGACCGGATGTCTGGAAAGTCGACGGACATAATTCTAGCGATAAAGGTGACCAAAGCCTGAAAGCACAAGGTATTTCCGTCAATTTCGTGTAATTCCTTCATGCCAATATAAGGATTTGCTTGAATTTATTTGCTTATATTTACATGAATTTATTTGTTTAAATCCGTAGATCAATATTCTCGTTATGAGTGTAACTGTGTTTGACTTCATCTATCTGAATTCGTACAAAGATCTTCTTATGTATAAGTTTGACGAATTGTTTGAATTTGTCGTCTTGATTGTTATAAGGTATCAGGGTATTCTAAGAATTGCATGCATTACTTTAGTTGATACGAGTTACGAGAATCTGTGTGAATTCTTTGATCTTAGATGACTTCACGCATGATAAAGACTTGAGTGCGTATTGACTGGAATTAACGTTGTTAAGTCATGAAGTAAGAGTAGTATATAGGGACGATTCAGCGTCAAGGGGAATTAGCATTACAGACCCCCTGGGACTGTTTAGCGTCAATGGAAATTTAACATTAACCACCCTGGGACTGTTTAGCGTCTATGTAAATTTAACATGGACGAAAAACCCTGGGACTGTTTAGCATCAAGGGAAATTAACATGGGAAATAGATTTTGGGACTGTTGAGCGTCAAGGGGAATTGAACATGGGAATATGGGACTGTATAGCGTCAAGGGAATTTAAACAGGGTGGGACTGTATAGTGTCAAGGGAAATTTAACATGGGATTTTTTTTAAAAAAAATAAAAAAATAAAAAAATAAAAAAAATAAAAAAAAGGGTAGGCAATTGAAAGTCAGTCTCTTTTCGAGACCTATGAGTGGCCCTGAAAAGGGCCTTTGAGTTTATGTTAATGTATCCATTAACATAAGGGGCACCGCATTGGTCTTCTTCTTGTCCTTAGGCTGCGTCTCACTGTAGGACCGTAAATCAGGACTCTTTTGAGGCATCCTTGTCTTTCTACGTAGATCCTACGTATCCACAGACTGGTGTCTGTCCTGTGGACAACTGTCCACTTGGACCGGACATACATGGGTATGTCCGTCCGGAACATCATTGAAAACACAAGCGTAGAAGATTGCACATCGGTACACATCTTGAGGCGCCGAGAACAGGTGAATCAATGCAGTGAACTGCGCTTATTTATAGGTAGAGGTAGGATTGAAACGGATTGAGTTTGTTGACCAATCCAAACACGCGTTACAAAATTCAGTCAGCCCGCATCCAATCCGAAGAGAGCAGTCTGTGACGTCACGTGGTCTATATAGATTTGCTAGCGCCTGTGTGCAGTCAATCTATGCGACAGTTATTCAACATGACGGAAACTCAGAAAACGATCCATTGGGGTGCACCAGCAGTGGAGACCGCCCAAGGGAACCCGGACTTACTTTCAGAAGAGGTAAATTGGGATTTTGTGGATTTTCTTACCTCGCAAGAATTTGTTCCGTAACCTTCGTCACCTTCATTACCGCAAGTGGAGAATTTTAGACAGAGACAGAAAGAAGAATTGGAGAAATTTATACAGCGGCAAAAGGAAGCAGAACAAGTTTTTCTCTTACAGCAACAGCAACAAGAAGAAGAGGTAAGAAAAAAACAACAAGAAGAAGCAGCAAAGAAACAAGAGGGTGAAAGTCAAATCGTCACGGTACTGTTGGACATTTTAGCGGAGTTAAGAAGTCTGAAACAAATGTATCAGACTTCTTTATCACGACCGAAGAGAATATGACCTTCCCGAGCTAAACACGCCAACCCTGTGACTAAGCCTACCGTACCACCCTTAGTGATTTCAACCAAATCATCATCATCAGAAGTAGGCCTCGGCCGTGGCAAAGGCTTAAGACAGTTAAAGTTGATTGCTTAAACTCACCCCTACACCAAAAAAGGCCCTTTTCAGGGCCACCCACGTCTCTCGAAAAGAGATACACTTTCAATTGCCAATAATTAAAAAAAAAAACAAACCATTTTACCCCTATAGTTCGTGTATATGAGTGCGTGAGTGTAGCTTCTTATTTAAAATCAAAACTCAAAGACACTTATCCTTTTTATACCTAATTTATTCTTTTATAAATAGTTACAATCCAATTACAATTCACAACAGAGCACTTTAAAAAGTACATTCACTTCTTCTGTCTCACTGTTTAGTCTCTCTGTTTTTTAAATTTCTTCACCGTCACAGTCTTTTCCTCCTCTTCCTCCTCACTTTCTTCCCTTCTTTTCTTCACCTGTTTCTTTTTCTTTACCTGGCTGCTTTCTTCCTCTGAAGAATCCTTCTCTTCTTCTGAAGAATCCATCTTTTCTTCTGACTCCTCTTGTTTCTTTTTTGGGCAATCTGGAGACCAATGTCCTTTTTCTTTACAATAATAACAGGTATCTTGACTTTGTCTTTTCTAGCCCCTTTTTTCTTTTTTGACGGTCTGGACACTCTGAAGACCAATGCCCTTTCTTCTGACAGATATAGCAAGTATCTTCACTTTTATCTCGAAAGGAAGGAGAGTAGTCCGTCGGCTGGTCTGAAGAGAATTTTCTAATGACCCCTCGCAAAGCTCTGATGAAACGTTCGATTTGGCTAGTCTCTTCCATCGTTGTGCTCGGTTAGAGAGTGAAATGAATAGTGAAAGGACAAGACAAACACCCTTTTATATACGCTGGTCTGCCAGGACTATAAATTAGCCCATGTTGTTTAAACTTGAGTCATTTGACGTTTTTCACTCAAGATGAAACGATCCTATTCATTCGAGAAGAAAGAAGAAGAAAGTAAGAGGCAGAAACGTGATCTATCGCCTCGTACCAGGGCTGAAGTCTTAGCACAAATTCATGCCAGTGATTTTGAAGAGGACATGAGTGAACCAGAATCCGAACCCTCTAAACAAAGTTCACCACCTTTAGTCAACCCTGAAAAGTACTATTCCATTCGAGAGACGGAAAAGCGCTCCTCTAGAAAATTTAGAACCACGGCTTACAAATACACAGTGAAGTTTAAAGATTTCAAGGCTGAAGTACCGTTAGAGAAAGCAGAAGGGTTCATCACTGGGGTGTGGGATTCTTTGCTCACCGCACTCAAGCGACAATGTCAACCCAAAGAAGACGATCGCTTGAGACTTTCCATACAACACGACGGTTTGAAATCCCCTGTTTGGATCGAGTTTAGCAGACCCGCAGAACTAACTGCTTCCAAAGTCATGGACAAGATTCAACACGTGCAACAATCTAATGACCAGTTTGACATCACCGATGGAAAAGCCACACTGGACATGACCCACGTCTCTCATCCTCAAGGGACCGGACAACGCAATAAGGTGTTACTGGTGAACGACCTTCACAGCACAAAAAAGAGTCTCGTCCAAATTCACAATTCTCATGACCAGATGTGTTAACCCGAGCTATCGTGGTGGGACGCACCTATGCCAACAAGAACGACACGACAGAATGGAAAAGAGCCTGGAAAACTATTCAACAATCGGACCAAGCCAAACAACGAAACGAAGCAGAACTCCTGTTGCAACAAGCTGACCTATCCAAAGACACACCCTGCGGCATTCCTGAAATGCAAAAATTGCAAGATGTCCTAGCTCCACGCTACACCTTGAAAGTGCACCCTCAAGAAGTGCGTGGGCCTCTGTTGTTTCGAGGCCAAGACTTTAAGGACGGAAAATACATTCATATCTATTATCACGATGACCATTTCGATACCATTACCAGTATCACTGCATTCCTGGCATACGGTTATTACTGTGAGAAATGTGACTATGGCTATAATAATCGAGAGCAACACAAACATTGCGGATTGAAATGCTCAGGATGTTTGGCCTCTCCACCCTGTCTGAGCGAAGGACATGAAAGAGTACATTGTCCTGCTTTCTGCGTACGTTTGTCAGCCCTGCCTGTTACCAACAACATCTGAAGACGCAAGGTTCACAGCAGAAATGTGCTTGTCAACTCCTGAGATTGTGCCCTACCTGTGGACAAGGCCTATGTACCAATACTGTCAAGGCACACGTATGTCGAGGAAAGAAAAAATGTCACATTTGTCATCACATCGTGGACTTGGAACACCAGTGCTACGTGCAAAAATACCAACCCCCACCAGAGAAAGGGGACGGTCACAAGAAGAAAGGCAATTTCATCTTTTTTGATTTCGAATGCATGCAAGAGACCGCATCCACATTCCTAATTTCTGCGTGGCTCATCGAGCGTGCGAGAAGTGCATTCAAGAACCTATCTTCAGTCATTGCCCTCACTGCAGCAAGATTCCTGGAGGGCGTGAAAAAATCTTTCAAGGACCGAACACGCTAGCCGATTTCGCCCACTGGGTCTTAGACCCCATCGACAAGACGTGGAGCCAAGAGGACATCGAACGTTACGGAGATTGTCATCGTCATGCCACGGTGATGGCTCACAATTTTTCCGGATACGATGGACAGTTTCTTTTGAGGTACTATACGGAACATGGCACCGAACGTCCTAAAGTCACTTTGAACGGAGCCAAAATCATTTTCATGCAAGTGGGACAAGTACAGTTTAAAGATTCGATGGGTTACTTAGCCATGTCTTTGAGTCGAATGCCTAAAACGTTTGGAATGACAGAAATTTCTAAAGGGTACTTTCCACACTTTTTCAATACGGAAGCCAATCAACACGCCGTTCTACCCCGTTTGCCTGAGGCTCACTATTACGACCCCGACAACATGCGTACCGAACAACGAGAAGCTTTCTACGCTTGGTACCATGTGAGCCTTGCGATGGGTACGATGCTGTACGTTGTGACCTTAGCGATGCCGTAAAGCATCATGGGAACTTTGTTCTCACTACCCCTATCATGGAAAGTGATGCTGTGCGTGTCAAACCTGAGGGATGCGAAAGCGATGCCGCTCGTCCTCTTGGACATTTTACTGGGTTTCGTTTTAAAGGTGGATGTTCACCTTCACGTCTACCCAAGTACGGATGTCATCCTGCCCTGAGCAAACCCCTGTCCATGTCACTCAACCCTCATCGAAACGAACCTATGAAAGACGAATATTTGTTTCCTGTGCGTTTGTCGGAATACTGCGACTTCAAAAATCGTCTTCAATCGTTCAAAGGAAAATGGCCTAAGTATCTGGGAGGACGGACCCCCGAAGAATTAGCCAGAGCCGGATTGTTCTACTTGGGCGAAGGAGATAAAGTCAAGTGCTTCAGTTGCGGTGTGTCACTTCACCACTGGGAACCACAAGATTCGGCCTACGTAGAACATGCTCGATGGTCACCGAATTGTCATTACTTACCCTTAGTGGGACCGAGACATTGAGGTAACTTACCATAATCTGTTTATGGATACTTTACAAGAGAACATTCGTGCTTTGCCTGTGGAGTTGAGAGAAAGGATTTACCGAGAGCTGGTCAAAATACAAGTCAAACGTAAAGAACAGCTGCATCCGTTACGTCACCAGATGTTTAACCACTGGTACCTGAATGGTATAAGAGAACTGATTCGTCAGAAATTGTTTCAGTGGTCAGACCTTGTTCAATACTTCCAGGCCCCGGATGATCCACGTGTTGATCATTTTGGTTACTTCGAGATTCACCTAGTGCAACGCATTGAGGAAGACAAGTTAAAGGATTACCAACATATTTTAAGTGGAATCTACTTAGCGGAAGAGGAAACTTCTAAACAAACTCTGACGTTTCGGTTACAGTATGCAACATTTAAATTCCCCACTGGAAAACGAAGATCTCTGGCTAGAAAGTACGTGTATTGTTTCCGAAACAAAGAGACTATAAAAACAGGCTGCCATGCCACGACTTATGTCGTATGTAATTGAACAGATTGCGTGGAAGGAACTCAATGACCATATTCAAACCGTGGATCATTACCATCGATTATTACAAGAACTGTATCCATTCAATTTGGGTCGACAAGTGGTGTGTGTCTTAGTGACTTGTTTTCTGGGATTTCGTTTACCAGCCGATTCCTTGTGGACTCTTTACGAACAGTATTTACCACCCCATTCAACATGAAAGTGGTGCCTTTAAATGTTCACGAGAGACTCCTTTTACTCAAAACCTTACGTTTTCATCTGGATACTTCTCGACCTCTACGGGAAAAAAAGATTCGTCAACTTTTAGCTACCCAAGACGTGTATGACGATGTGTGTGTAGCTTGTGACTTACACCCCCATTGGACAGATGTCCGTGACTGGAAAAAATGGGATTTTGAGGCTTGGACCCAAGAAGTGGCCCAGTATGCTCGAGAGTTGTGATCCTTCCTTTCAACGTCCAAAGAAAAAAGTTACTTTTCAACCTGTGTTAGTGACGGTGCCAGAAGAACCAGTCACCCAGGACAGGACTGTTGTGGACAGGCCTGAAAGACCCTTTCGGGAGGACACTTGTGTGACCTTACCCCCTATAGAACTGGTCAGAACATTACCCAAAACATGTTGTACAGACACTTGTTTTTATTCCACGTTGATGATTTTCATGTGCCTTTAATCGTTGTACTTCAGCCTTTGGCTTTTATGTATTTTTGTCTTTCGTATTTATGTTTAAAACATTCAATAAACGTGTTCTGAAAAAAGTATATAAACTCTCGTCTTGTTTGTTTTCGTGTCACAACTGACATTCCTGGCACTATGGCTACTTCTGCTGTCTCTGCTCCCTCTTCCTCCACTGTCAAAGTCATCCACGAACACTTAGATCGTGCCAGTTGGGAGGCTTTGTATCTTCGCCATCCCTTTAATATGTTCATTGCTGGACCTAGCGGTTCAGGCAAAACCGAATTCGTCAAACGTTTGATCGAACATAAACATCATTTGATCGATCGACCACCTCAGCGGATCGTGTGGTGTTACAAAGAGTGGCAATCGGCGTACAGCCTCTTGCAAGAAAGTCAAGGTGATTCCATCGTGTTTGTGGAAGGCATTCCTAAAGAAGACGACGGCATCGTCTCTGACTCCCGCCAAACCCATTTGGTCATTTTCGACGACATGTTAGGAGAAGACGAAGAAGAAATTAAACTGTGGTTCACTCGCAAAGGGCATCACCGTAATGCCAGTGTCGTTTACATCACCCAAAATTTGTTTCAACAAAGTAAAGCCCATCGCACCATCAGTCTCAATGCGCATTACGTGGTCTTGTTTAAAAGCCCTCGAGATAAATCGCAAGTGCAAGTCTTAGCCAAACAGTTAGGAACGCCTTGGCTGACTCAGGCGTACGACGATGCCACTCACACTCCACACGCCTATTTACTCGTCGATTTGAAACCTACGACCCCCGATGATTTGCGATTTCGTACCCACTTGTTTCACCACTGGTGCCAAGACGGAGGGCCTGTCCTGTACACGTCTCCGTCCTGGACTTAACTTCACTCCACAAAAAATCTATAAAAACCTCAGACCCTTTTCGTCTGTCTCACACAACGTCAACATGACGTCCCTTCAGTCGCATCTTCCCGTCAAATTGATTCGTGCCTTGTATGGCATCAGTCGAGAAAAAAATCCACAAACACGAGCTCGTGTCTTAGAAGCTAGTCTCAAAGAAGTCTTACGATGGTTCACGGTGACGGCACGTCAATTACTCCAAGGGATCATTCAGATTCCTCATCAAACCAAACGCTTTTTTGATCGAAACAAAGTCGCTTTGACCCAACTGGCCGATCCCCGCATCGACACTCAAACCAAAAAACAAATCATTTTGAAACCTGGAGGGAGCGGTACTCTAGGAGGGGTCATCATTCGCTCTCTCTTAAGATGGGATCCTAATGCCCCCAAATTTCTCCCCAAGAAAAAAGTCAAATGAAGTTCCAAGAAGAAGAAAAAGACCAGGTCCCCAAGGAGAACTTCTCCAGTGGCGGGACCCCCCTCTTACCAGACACCACCCCGAAGAAAGAAAAGAAGCCCCCAGAAAAAGAAACAGAGAAAAAGTCCCCAGTAAAAGAAAAGTTCACAGAAGAAAACTAGTCGCAAGAGAGGCACTTCGGCCAGGACGCAACCTTACACTCGCAAACCACGACCTGCCACGACGGTGACTGCGTCTCCGGCAGCCTCACGTTCATCCACTTCTCCGTTGATGACACCAAGAACTGAAGAGTACTTGGAGACGTTGATCACACCAAGAACTTTTCCGTTGATGACCCCAAGAACTTCCCCAGTGGCAGGACCCTCCAATTTAGTGGCAGTGGCTGCTGCACACAAAGTACCTTCTCCCAAAATCAAAGTCCAAGAAAGATCGGGCATGTTACAAAGTTTACTGGATTTGTCCAAGCAAGAACTGGCTCGATTTAGTCCGTTGCGTACACCTGCACGACGTGTCATGCCTGTCCTCAAATTGATACGACGTAAAGACAATCAGTGGCGACGCGTTCCAGTATAAAAAAGGTCTGTGACCAAGTCGGGGGATCAGTGTTTTTGGTGCTCCTGAAGATGTCACCCTCCAGAAAACATCCCTCTTCTAAACAGCCCCAAGGAAAGAAAAGGAAAGGACTGCCTCCACGTTTAGTCAAACATGGGGACATGTTATCTGTCCTGTCCAAAGCTTCTTCACCCCTACGAAAAAAACTCATTCAATCAGCCTCCAAAGAGGTCATCGATACTGTGTGCGAATGTTGTTTGAACGTCTTGAAAGGTACGATCCCTTTGTCTAAACACCAGAAACAATGCTTAGGCAAACATCGTCACGTTCTTCGCCAAATGGTTCAAAAGAAAATCCCCCTTCGTCAAAAGAAGATGTTGGTCCAACGTGGAGGCATTTTACCCCTCTTGTTTGGTCCCTTACTGAAAGGAGTCTTGGGAACCATGTTGGGAGGACTGGTGGAAGCAAGATAAAAAGGCCCTCTGAAGTCCCAAGATCTCAGAATCGACCCTTGACAACCCCATGGAAGGACGAAAACTAGCTTTAGTGCCTTACAAACGATGGATGGAATACCATCGTTGGCAAGAACAACGCACCCCGCATTTACCTCCCAAACCCAATTTGAGCGAAATGTCCCAGTTACAACACGAATTGCAGTCCTTGATGGATCGCCAAGATTTGTCCGAAACAGAAAAATCGCAAAAGTACGGTCAACTCTTGCAACGACTACAACTCTTTCATCAGAAAGCTTTAGACGAAACAGCCCTACCCACTCTGAAAGATTTTAAGACCTTGATGAAAAGTCCAGCACCATCACCAGTACCACCACCACCACTACCAGTGACCAAGACAGAAAAAGAAGAAGAAGAAGGGTTTCAAACTCCACCAGAAAAAGTACGCAAGTTAACAACACCACCTACCTCCAGAATTGGATGGATTAAAAAGATGATGACCACCCCTTCTTCATCACAAGAGAAAAAGAAAGTGAAGACAGAAGTGAAGACAGAAGTGAAACAAGAACCGATATCCCCTGTTCCGACATCCTCCTCTGCGACACCTATTGCTGGTCGCACACGCAAAGCATTGCAATCCAAGAAAGTACCCCAAGAGAAAAAGAGTAGCATCTTCCAAGAGTGGATGCCTTATTAACACACAAACGCAAAATGGAAAAGGTGTTAGCCAGCATTTACTACGATCCCTCGCATCCTGCAGGTTACGCAGGAGTTCAAAAATTGTATCGTGCTGCCAAAATGCGACTGAAAAGTCTCCGTTTACCTCAAGTGCAACGATGGTTACAAGAACAAGCTATCTACACTTTAGACAAACCCATTCGACGCAAGTTTGCCAGAAGTCGCACCCGAGTGGAAGGCATCGATCATCAATGGCAAGCCGATTTAGCCGATGTCTCTCATTTGGCCAGCTACAATCGTGGCTACAAATATTTGTTTTGTGTCATCGACGTCTTTTCCAAATTTGCCTGGGTCGTACCCTTGACTTCCAAATCGAGCAGCGAGTTAGTGCGAGCCCTGCAACGAGTGTTGAAACAAAGTGGTCGTCACCCTCTTCGATGGCAAACGGACAAAGGCAGCGAATTTCTGAACCAAGCTTTCCAAAAAGAATTAAAGAAACGTGACATTCATTTTTTTACCACCGAGAATCCCGAAACCAAAGCCAGCATCGTAGAACGTTTTCAACGCACTTTGAAAGAACGTATGTGGAAATATTTTACGCATCACCACATTCTGAAGTACATCGACATCTTACCGCACCTGGTGCAAGCGTACAACCAATCTTACCATCGAAGCATTGGACGTGCCCCGCAAGACGTGACTCCCGAGAACGAAGTGTTGGTGTTTGAGCGCCTATTTGGTACGTCCCCGACGAGGGCTGTCCCCAAGAAAAGTGGAGTGTTGGTCGTAGGAGATTGGGTGCGCATTGGTAAAACCAAACGCACTTTCGACAAAGGTTACTTACGTAAGTGGACGACCGAATTGTTTCGTGTCACTGGACGAGTGCATGGCCGTGATCCTGCCGTCTATAAATTGGAAGACATGAACGGAGAAGTGCTCAAAGGAACGTTTTATTTGCCCGAGTTACAACGTGTGACCAAAAAAGAAGACGACGTGTACGACATCGAAAGCATTCTCGAACGCAGAACCCGTAAAGTGGGTAAACGACGTGTCAAAGAAGTCAAAGTACGTTGGAAAGGATATCCACCCAGTTTTGATTCTTGGATCGACGCTTCGCAAGTCCTCGACTATAAAAAGAAGTGACCATCATGCCCTTTCACACAGACGCAGCTACGTCGACCACTCCTTCACCCAGTTCTTCTCTGCAAGATTTACAAAAACAACCTTTGTGGGTGTGGTGCGTAGAACGTGTGCCTAAAACGCAAATCGTCTTTTTTTGCCAAATCTTTGTGGTGTATTGTGTCATCGGGGCAGCCATCGCCAATTTGAGCTTGCAACAAGGAGACAAACAATTGTGGACCATTTTATTGAGCAGTTGCATCGGTTACCTGCTTCCCAATCCCTTCCTGAAATTCTCCTCGAACGGGAACCTTGTGTCCAGTGCCAGTGCCAGTCACCACTCCAATAACAACAACAACAACAGCCCCATTTTGGGCGGAGACACACCTCTGACGTCCAGTAACCCCTCGGACAGCCACAGAACTCTGGAATTATGAGCCACCAAAACCAATTTTACTTAACCTTACCCAGTGACAGTTCCATGGAGGTGTTTCCCAACAACCCGTTGTGCTGTTACACGGCCAAATTACCTCAGGCCATCCCATTAGATCACGACGCCTATTGGGAAGTGGCTTTGGTAGAAATCATTCACCCGACTCAAGTCCTCAATGTCATTCCCAATGAAAATTTTTTTCAGTGGAAGTTCATGACGAGCAAATGCAAAAGTACTTGAATACCCACGTCAAATATGATGACAAAATATATAACCCAGAAACTCAAAAGATGACCTATCGTTTGTTCATTCCCCCAGGCTATTATTTTAGTGGTCAACATTTGGTCAGCACCATAAGCTCCAGGTTTAACGTCGTGTTTTTGAAAGCTTTGGAGAGTGTCAGAAAAAGTGTCACCCTGGAGTACCACAAAGCAGCTCGTCGCTTCCTGATGAAATTTCCTGAGGGGCACAAAATGTTGTCTTTCTTATTTTGTCCTGAATTGTTTGACATGTTGGGCGGGGACATGGACATGAGGATGGCCATGATCAAGAAAAACGAATTGCCAGTCATTTCCGACAACGAGTCTTCTCGCAAGTTATTTCGTGCCCCGGTAGAACTGAACCAAGGACTGAATTTGATGTTTGTGTACTCCGATGTGGTGGAGTATAACGTGGTGGGACACACCTCCGTACCGTTACTGCGTGTCATTCCTTTCAAAGTGGATTCTGCTACGCTCGCTGACGAGGAAGGTGGAAACACTTACCACGTCCACCGCGAATTTGTGCATCCTCACTATTTACCTGTCAGCAAGTCATATTTGGACACGGGCAACATTGCTATAAAAGGTGATCTGGGACAAAATATTCCGTTCACCAAAGGGAAAGTCACAGTGAAACTCCATTTTCGAAAACGGTTCTCTCACGAATCGTAAGTCATGTATCCAGTGTACCGAGGGGTTGCTCGACAGCGAGGACACGGTTTAGGAGATATGTTAAAATCGGCCTTTCGTTCGGTTGCTTCGGTGTTGAAACCGATGGTGACACGCGGATTGCACGCCTTGAAAGCTGCGGCATTGACACACGGCAATAATTTCTCCAAAATGTCATCATCGACAAACAAAACCCCAAAGAAGCTTTCTTGAGGGCAGGCAAAAATGTCTTGTTGCAAACGGGTAAAGACCTTTTAGACCGACGAGACACACCTATAAATGCCCTGCACGCTACCGAGTCAGGCATTCAGCAAGGACAAGGCAGAAAGAGACGACGAAGAAAACACCCTTTCACCAGACTTCACACGTCTAAAGCTAGAAAGACAAAGAAAAGAAAAACTGTCCGAGACTTAGACGTTTTCGATTATTGAGACACAGAAACAAATGATGCACCGAGTGTCTTGCGCCTGTTCCAAGTCGGAACTGGATCTGTTTGCCATGCCCCCCCCCCCACGATGATGACCATGCAAGAATCCCAATGGGTGGAATTTTACCCTGGGTCCTCTTTGACGGATTCCGCTCCCATCGAGTTTGAAATCAAAGGGCAGCCCGAAGATTACATCGATTTGAATAGCAGTTACTTGTACCTGAAAGTCAAAGTTCTTGATAAAACAGGCGGTGTTATAGATTACGAGCCAGTAGCTCCCGTCAACAATTTCATGCATTCCTTGTGTAGCGGAGTGGACTTGTACTTGAATAACAAACTGGTCAGTAGCAGCATGGATACTTACCCTTATCGAGCGTACCTGGAAAATATCTTGACGTACGGAATAGACGCCAAGAACACTCATCTCAGTGCTTGTGTGGTATGTGAAGCTGACGATGCAGACAAGTTTGACCAAACCGAAATTGATGCAAAGAAAGACCACAATGAGGGATTTGTAGAATGAAGAGACAAAATCATAAATGGACAGAGTTTTGAACTGATGGATCGTTTGCATTTGGACATGTGGTTGCAAGAAAAGTATTTGCTGAACGTGGTGAATGTTCGCCTGAGACTGAATCGTAGCAGCGCCGCTTTTCATTTAGTGGCTGCTAGTGACAATTACAAAACCATCATCCAAGATGCCAGACTCTATATACGTCGTGTGGAAGTGTTACCTAAAGTGGGAAAAGACATTAGTCAGACGTTGAGCAGAACGACCGCCAAGTATCCCATATGTCGCGTGGAACTGAAAACCTTCACCATTGCTGCTGGACTGGGTAGCCGTCTACTTTCCTCAAGAAGGATGTGTGGAATATTTCGATTCGGGGTTTGATTGCTTTGCGTATGTGGATAGTATATTTAAGTGATTAATGAAAATTTTTAAATTAGTAATGGGTAGTATAAAAAAGTGAGTGAGTGTTTCTTTTAGTTCCGCGCGTTTGTTTGGTCCTGATCTAGGTAATATCAATTTTGTTTTAAGGGATGTTTTCCATCACGTCCGCGCTTTCACTATAAATTGAAACTCGCTGGGCAGTCTAGCTACCCTGTTCATTCGTTAACAAGACAATGAATACCAGAATTGTAAAGCTTCTAGAACTCCAGATGCACCTGGAATATGCCAGGCGCATACTAAATGAACTGGCCGCGGAGGCCATTGTCGAATAGGGAAGGATGAAAGAGGAGGAGGAAGAAGAAACAAAGAAGAGGAGGAAAAGGAGAGAGGAAATTTCAGAATCCCAGAGACAGAAAATTGGGATTCTGAAGCCACTTATCCCGCCTCTGCACTCCCAAGAAAAAAGGTAAAAGGAGACTGGGGAAGAAGATGTGTGTGTGGTGCCAGGCCTGGAAGGTGCCATCATTAACCAGGTGTCACTGGAGTTAAAAAAACAAACAGCCCTTTTCAGGGCTACCCAAACCTTTAGAAAAGAAATAACAATCGATTTGCCAATGTGTATATGTAGAGTAGTGTGAATATAAACACTGACTCTTTTTATTTGTGTGAGTGTGTGTTTTTTATGTGTGTGTGTGTGTGTGTGTGTTTGTAAGCGCTCACGTACGTTTGTGTGGATAGTAGATTATTGGGTTATGTAAGAGCTTAAGTTGGTTCATGTGAATAGTAGATTAGGGTTTCATTTTAATGTTTTGCGTGTGTGGATAGTAGATTAGGGGTTTGTTTATTGCTGTTCATATAAAATGAGAAAAGGAGGGGATGTTTTCCTTCACGTCCGCGCGTTTTAAGTAATGATCTAGGTAATATAAATTTTGTTTTAGGGGGATGTTTTCCATCATGTCCGCGCTTTAACTATAAAGCTAACAGTTTTAGCCATTATAACCCATTCCACGGAATAAAGACAAAGAAAATGGTGGTAGCAACAGTGTTACTGAATCATTTGATAGGCATTTATTATTGGATAGTAGATGTTACGTTTGTCATGGAAAAGATAGAGAAAGAATTCAAATTAGAAAAGTGTCTTGACTGTTTTAATAATTTGATGGAAGCAAAGGAGATAGTAACAGGAATGATGGAAGAAGAGGAAAAGAGACTGAGAGGATTGATTGACCCGTCTTATGTAAGAGTGGGAAGTTTAAAGGAAGCACTTGAAAATGTCATCGAAGTCAGGTGCTTTTTAGAAAAGATATTGAATTGGACGGAGTGGCGATACGTAAAATGGGGGTTGGATCAGCTGACAAAAACGGAAGAAGTAATGAGGAAAGTGATGACGGTAGAGGTAAAGAACATCAAAGAAAAGTGGACTAAGGAAAGAAAAGAAGAAGAAAATAGAAAGAGAAAAGAAAGCTTTGAGAAACTCAACAATAACTGGATACGAATACAGGAGAAATTCCGAGCGATAAGTCATCCTGACTGGATGCCTGAATCAGAAATAAAGAAGAAGAAGACAGGAATAATGGCAAAAGTTAGAAGATGGCTACAGAAGTGGAGGAAATAAAAGAAGAAGATGATGATGAAACCAAAGGCCCTGTTCAGGGCCACTCATAGGTCTCGAAAAGAGATTGACTTTCAATTGCCTACCCTTTTTTTTTTTAATTTTTTTTTTTAAATCCGATGTTAAATTTCCCTTGACGCTATACAGTCCCACCCTGTTTAAATTCCCTTGACGCTATACAGTCCCATATTCCCATGTTCAATTCCCCTTGACGCTCAACAGTCCCAAAATCTATTTCCCATGTTAATTTCCCTTGACGCTAAACAGTCCCAGGGTTTTTCGTCCATGTTAAATTTACATAGACGCTAAACAGTCCCAGGGTGGTTAATGTTAAATTTCCATTGACGCTAAACAGTCCCGGGGGGGGTCTGTAATGCTAATTCCCCTAGACGCTGAATCGTCCCTATATACTACTAGTAAGAATTCATGTATGCTAAAGACTTGAATGTGTGTATTCGCTGAAAATAACATAGTTAAGACATATAATGAATTTCATTCATTCATTTCTGTAATTGAGACGAGAACGGAACTGTTATATCTCGTGTGATGTTAATGTGAGTCAGTTATGAAATAGCCGTTAGGAAGTAGTTTAATCTTATGAAACTAGGTTTGTTTATGGTATGCCATGCTTGGCTTGACCAGATAGCTTTTTGTATATGTTTGAATTCCGGTAGGACGATATATGACATAACAAGAGGGATCTGACAGAAGATTTAGGTTGCCTTTCTGTTTATTTTGAAAGGGGAACTAGCTCCATTGACGTATCCACGTACCTACTTATCCAAGTATATAAGTATCTACGTATCCACCTTCCCACACAAAGTTTGAGGGCCGAAAGAGGCGAGACAATAGAGAGTTTGAAGAAGAACAAAGCGAAAGGACCAAGAAGAACAGCCACATTGAAGTTGGAGTGAACCGGAAATCAGCAGTTATTAAGTTGTACAGGGAATGACTTCGATTGTTCACTCGATTCTATGATGAACCAATTTTATCTTTCAAAACAGATAGGCTATTCATATAAGCATATATGTGTTTGAAATTCGGTGAATGATTTATTTCAAAAGAGGAGTGTATCTTCCTAATGTAACATATTATCACAGTTCTTTATGTAATTGATTAAATTGTTGTATTTCATGTACGTGGGCTTGTGTCAATCTGTTCTATATACCTGCTCAGGTCTCTATTTATTCCATCTATAAATTTCACACTTTATATTAATATTTACTCGATCCGGGTAACAACACCGAGGGCGATCACCCTCTACATAACGATAACCAAATAAAGCGGACATTTTGTAAGAAGGTACAATCCGCCAATCAACCCCACCAACAAAACCAGCGCCTACAATTATTTTAGAGAAACCTACTTGTTCTCAAGGCATAACGACTTGGAAATGTGATGCGAGCAGACCTAAGAATAAAAACCATTATAACAACTTCCAGAATGTCAAACGATCCTCAAACTATCAATTAACAGCTACAACATTTTTGTAAAATCTGCGCATTAAATCCTAGCAGGGGATGACATTTTTCTACTACAAATCTTATCTCTTAAATAAAATCTTTTACTTTTTATGATCTAACATTTAGCACCTCGTACATAATAAAGTTTAAAAGCATAAATATCTCAACATTTATTCCATTTTTCATTTATTAATGAAGCTTTTGACAGGTAGAAGTGTTAAATCAACACACACTTTTGTAGTGAAGGGCCAGGTTAATAGCAGGAAGGACAAAGGACAATCTTATGTATACCATGACAAGAGTTAGCCATTGGTTATTATAATCATGTGAATCAAAATCGCATCGCCACATTTGGGGATAGACAGATAATCGGTAATGGTTTCAATGGTATAAAATCAGAAGACGCATCTTCAATGAAATGCTCAAAATTATTGACCAAGCAACTGTTTGAACAATGTAGCTCCCTTGATAAAATGTTACTTCAACATTTTTATATCTGTAAAGATATTGTGACAAAACAAGCAAGTCTTGTCATGTCATGGGTTCTCTTAGTTTGTTGTTAACATCAAGAGTTCACGAACCTTTCTCCAACAAGACACCATACTGCGGAACCTATTGGTATTACACCTTCTTGCCAACATCACTGCTTCCAACGCTTTTGCTCCACAATACCTGAAAATGTTGCTCTTATACATTCATTATAGTAAGCCGGTTAGCTTTTTACACTTTTAATGCAGATTACATTATTTAAACAGATATATCTATATCAGAGATATATATGTCTTGTAATAAATTATATAACTATTGAAAATAAAGATATCACAGTTTTAAATAGAGATGTATATGTCTTTAAGAAAGATTACTTTATTTTCATGCTAATAACTAGTGTATTGAAATGTTAGAGAGGATAACGGCAGGAAGAAATTGTCCCTTAATTTCGTACTAGTGTCCCACTGTAAATTTGTGTCTTTCAGTTAACTGCCAGATTCAAATAAAATTACTTACCGCGTCATTAACGGACATGGGCACCCGCACATAGGGGACAATTTTGGGCGAACTTGCTTCACCCCCAAAAATTTCACCTCTGACCATGTTTGACCTACATCCTTAAAACATAAAAGCTGATGTTTGTCCACCCCACACCACCAAAAAATTCTGCGGGTACCCCTGTTTATCGAACCACTTATGAAATCGGTTTTCCGATATTTAGAACGTCAGAACGGCCAGTACTGTAATCTGTTTGCTCGAATTACGACTAGCAGGACTATCTACGCTTTATAATTTAATTACCTCAGTATCAAATAAAATAGTCTAACAATTAAATATTAGTTCCAAACATTTTTCTTCTTCTAAATTCCATTTAAAAATGCCATTATAAACACAAAAGTGCCATAAAAAGTAATCGGTATATTACGCAGTGGCTACAAGTATAACATTATTTTATTCTGCCTGTCTGATGCATGCATACATACATACATACATACATACATACATACATACATACATACATACATACATACATACATACATACAAACATATCTGGATGGAACGCATGTGAAACCGAAACCCTATCCACTACCTCATGCGAAGTTAGAGACTGTATGTGACGAAATTAGAACTATGCCTGACTTAAGGACCATTGGACCAGTCGAATCTGCATATAGTTCACCGGTTGTTTTGGTCATGAAGAAGGATGGCGATCACCGTCTTTGTGTGACTATCGGAAATTAAACACGATCACACAATTTTAGGTCGAAATGTTACCAGATCCTGAGTCCATATTTGCCGGAATAACCAACGTAAAATATTTCTCTAAAATAGACTTGTCCAAGGCATATTGGCGAATTGCAGTTCGCAGGGAAGACCATCCAAAACTTGCATTTCAACGTCAGATGGGACATACCAAACATACCAATGGGTAATCATGATGCTCGGGGTCCAGAATGCACGCAGCATTTTCATCCGAATGATGAGGAAACTGCTAGAACCTTTAAGAGGGACCGGAGTTTCAAATTTCATGGACGATTTTTTATTGGCGACACCTACTTGGGAAGAACACGTGGTCTTACTGAGAAAACTTCTGGAACGACTTGGACAGACAGGGCTCACTGCCCGACCATCTAAATGTCACATAGGATTTCGGAGACTGGCTTATCTAGGACATACACTCAGTGAAGATACATTAACCCCAGACAGTGCTAAAGTCGACCAACTTCGGAACGCCGCATGTCCAACTACGAAGACAGATGTGCGAAATGTTTTAGTACTTGCAGGTTATTATCGTAGGTATGTCGCAAACTTCAGAGCTATTGTTAGTCCCTTGATTGACCTGACAAGGAAGAAGGCTTCGACTAAGGTTATTTGGACAGACGCTTGTGAGAGAGCATGTCAGACGCTGAAGGATAGGTTGACGTCAGACGCCGTAGTGAGACTACCGGACGCAAAAACGACTTTGTCTTACGTACCGCCGCTTCTGACAGGGGCCTTGGTGCAGTTTTACTGCGGGAACATGATGTGAACTTATTTCCGGTTGCTTATGGTAGCAGGACGTTGTCGCCAGCAGAGCGTAATTATTCTGTTACCGAAAGGGAATGCCTAGCGATTATCTTTGGAATCTCTAAATTTCAGCCGTATCTGTATGGGCGAAAGTTTATTATGAATTTTTTAAAATTAATCTTATGGGGGGGGGGGAGTGCTATGTAAAGTGTCGAATTTAGAATTGTATTGAACCTTAAATTTGAATGCATTGAGCATTAAAATTTTATCACAGTTAAGCCAGAAAAGTCTTTGTGAAGGGTCACTTTGACCTTTCTTCTTTTCTCCACCCATGTCAGTGTTAAAACTTGCAACGCTGTCCTGAGAAAGTAAACATCTGAGCTTCCAACCATAACCGCTTGATAGGAAACCATGTCAAATTATCATTTTCAAAGAGAAGTTGATATGCTACGTAGTTCACAGATTATATCCTGTCTAAAATCTGACGAAATAAATGATTATCTTTGGATAATTTAAGAACCGCTGTTTACGAATGGCCAGAGTAAATAAAGGCGTACACTTTAAAGGTAATGTGAATTTAAAGTGACGACCTGGGTCGAAATTCTGTAGTGTTACATTTCCTGAGAGAAGAAGAGTGGTTATGAGGAATCGTAAAAAGAATAGCGCTTTATGTATGGATAACAGTTTATTGCCATATACTACACAAAAGACAGTTCATTTCTATTAAAATAAGAAGTGCGAAACTGAACATCAAAATACACAAACATCAAAATACACAAGTTTTAAGATTTGAATAATTTCTCAAGCCAAATTTAGAAACGATATTTGTTGAATGTGTATCAATGTTCCCTTAAACACAAACCACAGGCGTACATGATTCTTCAAAACTGGACACTGGGAAGAAAATTAACTGTGCTGGTTTTTATATCAAAGTTTAAACGCACACATCTCTAGAACAATGTATGCTATCTGAGTCATATTCTTTAAATAAAACAGGAACTGAAAAGAGATTTGATGCTTTTGGCAACGTCTATCAACTTGTCGAGTACTTTGACATGGAAATTGATTGCCAAATATTTCATTGTTTAAGAATGATATTTTATGTAATAATTGTAAGCATATAAATGGTTAACTTAACTCATTAGTGTAAAATAGTTATCGGTGGTTAATAAGATTCATCGGAGTGTAACATCGTTATCAGTGGTAAACCTGACTCATCGGAGTGTAACATCGTTATCAATGGTTTACCATACTCATCGGGTGTAACATCGTTATCACTGGTTAACCAGTCTCATAGGAGTGTGACATTGTTATAAATTGTTAACCAGTCTCATAGGAGTGTGACATCGTTATCAATCGTTAAACTGACTCATCTGAGTGTCGTTATCAATGGCTAACCTGACTCATTTGAGTGAAACAGCCTTATTAATAGTGTAACATCGCTCTCAATGGTTAACCTGACTCACGTTATTATAACATGGTTATTAATGGTTAACCTGACTCGTATGAGTTTAGCATCGTAATCACTCATCCGAGTGTACCATCATTATAAATGTTTAACCGGAGTCATCCGAGTGTAATATTATTATTAATGGTTAACTAGACTTGTATGAGTGTAACAGCGCTATTAATAGCTAAACAGACTCATATGAGTGTAACATCGCCTTTTAGTTGTTACGCAGATTCATTCGAGTGTAATATCTTTATTAATCGTTAACCTCCTCTGAGTGTAAAATTGTTATATATTGTTAACCAGATTTATTTTAGTATAACATCGTCATTAATGGTTTACCAGATTCATCTGAGTGTGTTCAGACTCATCTGAGTGTAACATGGTCATACTGCTTCTGTATATGCACCCTAACTCCTTCAAGAAGGTATCCAGGTAACTAAAATTTATTTCTGTCAATCCTAGATAAAAGATGCCTCCCTCCGTCCCTCTTACACCGATTTAAATCTGTTCGGTTTGCGTTTTAATTAAACCATATAGATGCAGGTACGCAAAATCATTTGGAGAAGTAACTGGGATGGGTGATGCGGTAAAAAATTACAAATTATGTTGAAAATTTAGTAATGGATGTTTAAACATTCTTATTTGCATTCAACTGAATAAATCTAAAGAGCAAACAGTCAGTTGAGATCGAATAAAAACAGCTGGTCTCTTTAGTCGATTTATTCGTTCAAGGATGACATTTGACAGGATCGTTTGGCCATGAGTCAAATGTAGTATGGCTTCCAAGACAGTGAGTTGATATTGGTTAAGAATGCATGTATGGGGGTTTTCCGTGCATCTTAAATCTCTGCATAACAGTGTCTCTTACAGTGTAATTGAAGTGATTCGGCGACATCGTGCTATATTTGATGAAAGACACCTGCTGCAAAAAGCCTCCCAATCGACCATAAGAAAGAGAAATGCACCCTGTTCCAATGAGCGGACATTTGAATCCAAAACTACTAAACTGACTGCCTCAAATGGCTGATAGACCTGAGAGCGCCGATTGAGATTTTCCGAACATTTATAACAAATATCGAAGGTAAACGCTTACCGAAATCGCAGTAACCTAAAAATATTAACAAATATCAAATGAAATGTAATTTTGTTAAATAAAGAAACATAATGAAATATATAGTGAAACTTTTCTAACAACAACAACAAAAAGAATAGAGACAAATGAATAAGAGCAATATAAATAAATGCTTAACAAAAAATAACTCATAGTCATTCAATAGAAAAAAAATATTTGAAGAAGATTGTCAGTAAAAACATTAGACAGTATGGTTGTATGAAAACTCATTGAAACCTAAGCGTCAGAATTGCGAAGAGACCAACCCAGGAGCGAAATCAATTTGAGTGTAGAAATGTTTAGCTCGGAAAGAAAACTATAAATATATTAAATGGAGGCAAAATTGATAATGTCATTTAATGTTGTTTTTTTTCTTCGTTTTGTATAATATATTGGTACAGAAAATAAGCAAAATTGCAAGATTATTGCTTGATAGATTTAAACATTTTAATACTGCACATAGATATCAAGCACTCAGAGGTAACTCATACATAGGTTTGAATGAACGGGTTTAGAACGAAATGATATGCATCAGCTTGCAAAATACCAAGGGTAACATTTCCTTTTACGGACTGGAATTTGTTTATTATACATTAAGTGTTAATGTAGCTGTGATCATATAAGTAGACCATACAAGTAGTCCATGTCCTGTAAACGCTGATGACATTTATAAACTAGAAATGAATTTGATATTTCTCTAAATGTGTATGAAATATTGAGAGAGAGAGAGAGAGAGAGAGAGAGAGAGAGAGAGAGAGGTATGAAATGAAAATACATCCCCCACGGAATGTGGTCTGCATCGGATAGAACAAATAGAGAGGCAAGGAATTGTTGATATTAATTTGATTTTCGTATTATGATCTTAAAATCACAAAGATAAAAGCTGCCTGACCTTGAAATTAATTTTTTTTAATCGTTGGTGCCATCGAAGACAAACATAAAATTAAAAGGACATCCTTTAAAAAAAAAAGTGTTCCTCAAGACACTAGAATAATTATTTGATAACGAAGACTATCACATTTGCAAAGAAAGATTAAATACATTTTATCTCATCAAATATGTGTTACATTACACTTTTAACATATTATATTTATCAATCGTTTTTGTGTATAATAAAGTTGTTTAGAAGCGAATATAACTTGTTCAAGAACGGAAGAGCAGTTTCATTAAACGTTTAAAAACTAATGATATACTCACACGGATAAATGTCTTTTTCATATATTTCGATGGGATTATAAAAAGTGTTTCAGTGTCTCAGCACATTTTGTTCACTCATAGCTTGAGCCAGCTGGTCTGTAGATTGCCCTGTGTGTACTGAGCTGTGTACAGACCTATTTGCCCTTTAAGCTGTCAAAGCTGTCTACAGACCTATTTGACCTTTAAACCGTCAAAGCTGTCTGCAGACCTATTTGTCCTTTAAATTGTCAAAGCTGTCTACAGACCTATTTGTCCTTGAAACTGTCAAAGCTGTCTACAGACCTATTTGTCCTTGAAACTGTCAAAGCTGTCTACAGACCTATTTGTCCTTTAAACTGTCAAAGCTGTATGCAAAACTCGTTGTCCTCCTTTTAACTGTCAAAGTCCTTTATTGCTGTTTCTGAAGTTATTTCTAATCGTTCTACAGTACGAATTATACTTTTTCATCTGGATATGTTTTCTACACGTGTCTTGACGAACAAACGGTTCTCAAAGCCAGAGTAGTTATAATAAGCAATGACATTGTGACGTAAACTTCAAATTGAATTCTTAACGGGCTGGATCACAATTTTAATCTGTTCAATGAGTGTGATAGCGAACTTTGTTTTCGGCGGGGTGGGTGGGTGGGCTTGTAACTCCAATACACGCTTTCTTTATCACAATTTCCCTCCAACTTTCATACTTGACAATGTTTATTCTCCTTTACGTATTATATATTATTCATATACAATTCGAGATTTGTTCATTTTTGTTGTTTATGTAATGGACGGTATTGTAATATACATCAACACGTATATTCCCTGCAACGATAACGATAGTTGACTGTTTCTTTATAAACTGGATTAGTAAACACTATTTCTTTTTCAGGGAGTGAATCTTGCAATAAAGCTCTCTATTCGCATAGGACATTATGGCAGCGAAACGCCTAAAACTCAGATATTACTGCCATATCATGCTAAGAGATGTAAAAAATGGATGACATTTTATTTTTTACATGTGTTGATTTTAATGGTCTCCAGTGGCTTAGCTTTTTCACAGGTTTTGTTTTATTTTCACATGTAAATAATCAGAAACAACTGTTACTAAGTATCCAAATAAAAAATACGCTGAACTCCGCTATTCATCACCTATCAACGTTTGGTATAAAGGGCTTTCCTGCTGCTGAACGATTTGCTCCTCCTACTCTACTTACTGCACCTCCTTCTCGTACTAAAGACGAATCATTCTTGTTAAAATCACTAATGATTTGAAAACTGTAGCCAATTGTATGTTTGGATTAGCAGGTTATATCAACGTTACTGTCAATGAAAATGATTAACTGGGTTATTTCGTGAAAAATATTGCTTAGGTGTTAGGTTGACGTTTCCAAATCAAATTTTGTATCCACTTCATGATTGTCACGTGTCCTTTGAACGTTCTAGTGACGGAGATCATATATTTGTAAGTAACTTATCTTCTTTTTTTCTCTTCAGTTTTTTGTTGTATTGTTGTATTGTCGAAAATTGCTTATCAGCCTTTGGAATACCGGTATTTTCAACATCAGTATAAACGATACAGTTTAACACCAGTTTAAAGAAAACACTGAATTTCTGTAGAATGCCATTGTTTCCAACGCTGTTGCCTATTTGCATGATCATTTCATTCAGTATACCGTCACCAACAATAAATAGTCTACTTTTACATTTGCATTTGTTATCTATGGTTGAAATTTTATCACGATGCTTTCATCAATTTATTACCCATACTCTCCTAACATCGTTAGCGCAACTAAATTGTTTTTAATATTTCTTTCACCTCTCTGAGAACTGTTGGAATTCATCATTTATTTGCTTGTAAAAGAAATAAAATGAGTGCTGTGCATATTAATCTAGACAAAAAGCACTAACTTATACTAGGATCCAATGACTTATGAGGATTTTCATATTTAAAAGAAAGTGTATGAGTGGTTCTGCAAGTCACTCTCAAAAAAGTCGGAACCATATGTATAATGTCTTCCATGGACTTGGGTGTACATTTTTTTAAAAATGTGTGCAGTCCAGAAATGTTGTCCTATACAGATACGAAATTTTAAATAAAAAAAAAAAAAATACACTGTCTGGCTTAAACCGGTATAATCGGCTTAAACTGTGAGTGGCCTAGGAAGCACCGATTATATACTACTTTTAATTGTCAGCCAACCTTAACTTACCCAAAGTAAGAAAATTGAATTTATTTAAACAGATGCACGAATAACAAGAACAAAATGACCAAAAATAGAAGACAAGTTCCTGCTCAGTGGTGCGCAAATGTGTTACTTTTATTACTGATATTTAATGAATAATTGTATCTGATCTCAGCTGACTGTTCACACTTAATTCTAATATACACCTTAAGATATGTAGCTCTGAGGTAAATATAAATCAAACGTCTGATTGGGTGTTATATAGCAGCATTTAAACTGACTAGCATTTGTGTCATAATTACAGCCCTCATGCACTCAGTCTTCATAAAATAATATAATTTATTATATCATTTTTATTTCACTAACAAAACAACGGGAAAATAAAACTAGGCCTATATCTTGAACTCAGATAATCAGGATAATGCTAATAAGACTTACCATATTCCAAAGGGATCGTTAAACTATTACTCTTGCCATTAGTTCACGTATACGGACTCAATATTTTAAGAATGGCTGCTTATTAAGTGTTGGAGTACGTATATTTTTTTAAAATGAATATTTTTTTTTAAAAGCTAGGGGTTAAAGCAATACAAATTCACTTAACAATTTTTAGGCTGATGTTCATTTTCCTGTGCTACTCTTTTAATGACTACCACCAAGTAAGAGGCAGTACGTATAAAGGAAAGGGAAGGGTTATACAGTCACTAATTGCGTATGAACCAATTACTAAATGGCTATTTAAAATTCGTTGAATTTGACCCAAAATCTCTATAAACAAACACACAAAAAGGTATGTTTGTCAGTTAATTTTTTGTTTGATCCAAAATCCCTTTATCAAACTCACAAAAAGGTATGTTTGTCAGTTAACCTTTTGTTTGATCCTAAATACGCTTATCAAGCACACAAAAAGGATGTATGTTTGTCAGTTAATTTTTTGTTGGATCCAAAATCTCCTTATCAAACACACCAAAAAGTATGAGTTAATTTTTTTGTTGGATCCAAAATCTCCTTTTCAAACACACAAAAAAGGTATGTTTGTCAGTTGATTTTTTGTTGGATCCAAAATCTTATCAAACACACCAAAAAGTATGAGTTAATTTTTTTTGTTGGATCCAAAATCCCCTTATCAAACTCACAAAAAATGTATGTTTGTCAGTTAATTGTTTGTTTAATCCAAAATCCCCTTATCAAACACACAAAAAGGTATGTTTGTCAGTTAAGTTTTTTGTATGATATGGCATCTCTTTTCGGAAATAGAACGGGCATGCAAGAAATATCCTGTCTGACGGCTGATTTATGGCAGGCCTTAAATTGCTAAAGATTTTCAAATGTCTTTTACACTTTTCGTTGACTTCATCATTTTATTTCACGTGGTCGTTATTGCGATTCTTAAAATTGCTTTTAAAATGAATAATTTCTTTTTCTTTATTTAATATGAAACATAAGTCGCAATTACGTCGTTTTACCGCCAATCACTCCCTGAGTTCATCATACCACGACACCTAGGTAAACAATAATGTCACATAGTAATACTAATCAGCTATGACAGCTGTTCAGTAAGCGTTCATTTTGCGAAAGCGAGCTACCTTAATACCCATAAAATTAAACGATTAATGCAAAGTTTTGCGTGTGGCCAGCGGATTCGCGTGTAGTTCATACTATGATGAATAGCATTGATTCCCCTCACCCTCACCCCAAGCCAAAAATCTTAACGATGACCCCAAAAACTACCTTTGTCATGGGAAAAGTAATGACTATGTCTCGTATTTGCTAATGCGTGCGAGTCGAGAAAGACTCGTATGTTTGTAGCTACAACAACAACAAGGAGATAAAAAGGAGATTCAACTTTTGTGGTCTACATTATTATTAATTTGTTTGTGGGTTTTAAAACGTTCGTTTTTTCTTCATGACATAAAGCTATGGATATGCATCTGAAATTAATTTTTTTATAATAGGGTATTCTTGAATTTTACGATTTATAACATTTACACAATCTACAATTCTGTACCCACGAATAAAAGTGAATCCGTATTGGGTTAGTGATATCAATTTTTTTTGTTTTGCCATCATTTTAATACTAGTTGCTTCTTGAAAACATGTATGTTGCATTGTTGTTACATTTGCTGTAGAATCACGAATGGCAGATTCAATAGTGAAATTTGAAGAAAAATAAATAAATCTGTAAACGTTATGACTAACGCCATGCTGGCACAAAAAAGGAAACGGTAAGACCCGCGGTTGAGCCCAATCAATACCTGTTGATAGTACAGATTTACGGTTTAGATTAAAGCCTTGAATTTACTGGAACAAAAATCTTCATTTGACACAACATCCGCTGTATAAGATCATTTAATATCCAATGTTTGACAAGCTAAAAATAGTGAATGAATGGGCTTCAAGAGTTCCCATGCATATAAAAACGTAACGGTTTAAAAGGCAAGGAAGTACATGATTTGAATGGGCTTGAAAATAATACTATCAAATGCAAGGAAGAACACAATATGAATGGTCATGACAACAATAATATGCATTATGAGTCATCCGCACGATTTAAATAGTACTGTGCTATCTTGCAAATCAGCATTTATTTTGTCTTGGCAGTCAATTTGACAAAAATATCGCATTTGACACCTAATAACAACATTTTTTATATCTGGATCTTTTGTACAGTTGTAGGTATGAGCATAGAAAGACTTAAAGAGCCCCGTATCAGGATTATTTATCAACTCTGCGTAGCTATATTTATTTCAAATGAACCATTTTTGACGTGAATGTTCCTGAAATCCTGAAATAAGCTTTGTTATCATGATCAGGTCGAAAATTTCATGTCGGGTGGGAAATTCATTTTATTTTCTTCTTTTCAGACAAAATAAAAATAACATCCTTTGCATTTCGTTTTCTTTGCTTCCCGATAACATGTAATATTAGATTGATGCACATGGCGGGAGTTGTTGCAGAGAAAAGAAGGAAGAACACCTTACTTGAAATGGGTAGACGAAGTGCATGAACAAGGATCCATTATGGAGACTGTATTAGGAAACATAAACCATTTGGTTGTTAAGTAGCAGTGAGCTAAAAACATCAAAGAAAAAGTTTGTTCATAAAGTGGAGAGAGAGAGAGAGAGAGAGAGAGAGAGAGAGAGAGAATTGCAGACAGATTTTACGTTTCTGTTCTTGTTTTTAAAAGAAAACATCAGTTTTTCTTTTACATTTATTTTCTTTCTTTTAGTAAATTGTATCTGTTTTTACTTTGACTGGCAGTTGCAGACGATCGTTGCAAACGATAATTTTCTTTCCGAAAAAAGTGCAAAATGGTGTTACTATGGTGAACAGTGTCCGGGTACAGGCAGTCAAGCTCTACAATAACTATTGCCCTGTAGTAAAGGAGGTCGCTACCACGTCTGAATCAGACGCTTGATTTGTTTTATGAATGAATGAAAATTGAGTTAAGTGTAGAGTGAAAAAACAGGACAGTTTTGTTTCGATGCAAGGCTGTGTTACAGAAATACAAACAAAAACGCCTTCTGGTGTTTACAAACATGCTAGGTTATTTGGGCCAAGGCAGGTGTTTCTTTTCTGGAACTTGCTGAAACAGCTGCAGGTACAGAGTAAATGATACAACTATGTGTAAACAAGCACAAAAAATAAAAAAAAACATCTTTGCTCGCTACGGTTTCTCTTGAGTGCTCATAGATAGCTAGATAGCAAGGTGATGGATTTTTCTTT
Organism: Sinohyriopsis cumingii; assembly: GCA_028554795.2. NCBI lineage: Eukaryota > Metazoa > Mollusca > Bivalvia > Unionida > Unionidae > Sinohyriopsis > Sinohyriopsis cumingii. The sequence continues at coordinate 118,728,790 of CM068825.1, read as the reverse complement.
TTTCTTTTCTAAAGCTAAAACTATCACTGAATAAAATGAATGCCAGGCAATGCCTTTTCTTTCTTTTTTTTCTTTAAAAAAAATGTTTTATTTCTTTTAACGGCACATTTAACACACTAATGGCAAAATCATGACGAGGAAAATGGGAGTTACGTGCATTTTTCATGGACACACATAGGCAGCCGATCAGGCTGGCCAGGATGGGTATTGAACCGCGATACTTGGGTTACTAATATTACCCTCTACCAGCTTAGCTTCGGCGGCTCCATGCTGTATGGTAAGTCAACCTAAGATATCTTTTTAATAAATATATCACAATGACGTTACTTTGTTTTACCTAGTATGGTTTAATACTCCTTTAAAGACCCCAGTTAGTCCATCAAGCATTTCCCTTGGCTAGCATACTGGAGTGCAACTTGCGATATGGCATGTGTAATGTGGAAAAAAAACCTATTTCATTCTTTAAAGTTCCGTTTCATCACGATTCCGGACAATATCTAAAATTAATTTATGTCTCTTGAAAGACTCATGGACATATAAACTGAAAATGTAACAGTTGTGGACCTGTTCTTTATTTATTTTTTTGTGTCAGTAGACTCCAAAGTTGAGTATAACTATTCCATAGCTAATGAAATTTAAGACAAAGGTAATCGCAATTAGAAAATGTAGCGCACTTTAATACATCGTCATTTTTATTAGTCGTAGTAATATTAGTATTTCTTTAGGCAGAAAACCATATTATGTTAAAATTTATGTGTGCATATTATTTATTTTTCATGTATGTTTGTATTCAGAGTTCAAGGAATTATGTTACCTGTGAAAAAGAGTATACCTCAGAATTCAGAGCTGCGTCTGTGCGTTGATGAATCACCCCATCCCATCCCGCCACCTGGCTTGAGCAAATTTCATACAAAACTTAAACACAAAAATTACTCTGATATCGGAAAAATAATGCCCACTCTAAACTCTGGATAAAGAGTATCGGCTTATCGAAAAAGCATTCGTCATATTTTTTAAAACTTGCTTATTGATAATGAAATATTCCGTGACCGAAGTCATTGTAAAGTCACGAGGTCTGTGGCGAAATCCAAGGGCACATTCTTGAAAGATGGTTAATTACAATAAGCAAAAGAGCAAGAAGAAGAAAATACAGAAGCAGAAAAAGAAATCAATTACCTAGCTAATCACTACATCAGAACAAACGTCATAACACAAAGTTAAAATATATGACTTGTACATATGCAATCGTTTATGATATACGCTTATTTTTGCTACAAATGTACTGGATGGAAGGCCTTTCTACTACAAAAGGCACTCGTCGTTTTGCTGCAAAAAAGTACTGGAAGTCTGTGATTATTTTCGCATGGGGCTATTTTCCAATGCACATTTATTATCCACAGTTTACAATGTGTGTCAATACGCTAAAACGGACGAGGCAATAGAGTGTTTATTTGACTCACGCTTGCTAATGAAGCTGGTATCAAAATAATATCTTTCTCCAAGTCAAATAATTCCATCGACTGCTAGGTAACTGACAAATGATTAAGCTCCACATATTTCTCACTAGTTCATTGTAAGTGAATTGTTGTGTGTATTTTCATTTTTTTCTAAATTTATTATGGAAATTTCATTGAACCACTAGCTGATCGTACATTTGCTTTGATTGGATTACCTATTTTATGACACAGCAACACCCTGAAGGTTATAGAGTGCTAAGGCCAGTGGATTAAAGTGATACAACAAGGCAGTTGATTCAGGTTGATTCGATGGCGGGATCTGAAGTCACATCCTCTCTGTCAACACCTTAACTAGTCAGCCACCTTGGGTACAAGCAACATTACCTAATGACACCCGTAGTTCTTTGTTTGTCTGATTAAAATAAGAAGTGCCACCCTAATGTTTATATAAGTGGACAGTGTCCACTAGGCAACATACATAAATTATACTTGTAATAGCCTAACTAGTTTGTATCTACTTTGCACGAAATTGTCACTATCAGCCAACCCAAAATGTCCCTTTAATAAAATGGCAAACGCTTTCAACTTTAGCAATAAAAAGGGATGTGTAAATCTCGTAAAGAAGTTTCAATTGTTTAACAGATTTGTACAAGACTAATTGGGTGAGTTATCAGTGTTTTGTGGGTGGGGTGGGGTGGTGAACTCTTCTTTTCCTGGCCTGCAGTACACATTTCACTGAGAGAAAGAAAAAAGAAAAAAAAACACAGAAAATTATCCATAATTAAGTAAAAAGAACCATCCATTCCTCAGTTTAAACCATCACGGACAAATAACTCGAGTAATTCCTCTTACTTGTTATGACTCATGTCGAATGTGATCATGTTTGATAAAGCATTGTTTGTGATTTTGAGCACCTGCTATGGGATTTTATTATTAGAATTGTTTTTTTAAGTGCGTCCTCTTGATATGAAATGCTTTCGATATTATCTGAGTCAACCGTAACCATAAATGCATTACCTAGCTCACAACATTAATTTCAATAAACCTTGATTCATTTTTATCCACAGGTCTTCGGTGCATTAAGCAAGCTTCAACTTGCAAAGGGTATGTGAGAAAGCTTGCCAGTAGCTTCTCGTGGGTCGGTGGTTCCTTCCGGGGTTTTCCCGGGTTCTTCCTCCACCATTAATACTGGCCGCCATGTATAGCCTATCGTGTGCTGAAAAATGGCGTTAAGCCCCAAAACAACAACATCAACAAAATCAGCTTGCAAAGGAAATGCATGCAAGACAGGGACAGTGAGCTTCGACTTAAAACGTGTCTTTCACACGGCACTTAAGTTGCTAAAATATTGAAAAGTAAAAGGGAAGCGTTTAGTTTAACCAATATTTTTTTATATAGAGAAATTCATCTAGAGAGTGCGACTGTGAAATAGACAAAATTCTGTGATATTTTGTTCCATACTCTCCAAGGAAAATCTGGGTAGGCTGCCCTAATGTGTCCTTTGGAATGAAACGATTATTTATATATGTCTGTTCGTCTGTATTCAGAATTTAAATAATGTACTAAACCCAGCGAATGCAGTTCATTGTCCTTTTAAAACGTATGATTAACTGAATTGTTATGGTTGATGACAATTCTAACCGACATCAAGCATGGTGAATAAGGCATATTGAAATCTAAATATTGATTTTCCACTGAATATGATTACAGATATCGCCAAGACAAACACAACGTCCCTCTTCGGTTTACAATGACCTGTAGAAATCCTCAATCTATTTCCACCTTTCTCGAAGGAGGCCCCCACTTGAAAGTCAAGTAGCATCTTATTTCAATGCATAAACTGAGTCACAAATTTGATTGTATTCCTTCACATGCTGATAGCGACTTCCTGTGTCGAAGCTGTCATGGATGTGCTTTTACATCAACCTGTATACCCTCGTATGCATGTCAACGCGTGAAATCAGAAGTAAATACATTCACTGCGACTGGTTTGAAAATCTCTTCATACGAATGCTTATGAAATATGCTTTGTTCGAATTTTGAAAACGAAGTCCTTGCAGACAAAGTCAATAGCTCTCCGATACCATTACAGGATGTTTGGTATACTGAAAGTCGACAATTACTTACAGTCAAGGTCGTATGGTAAAAAGCCATTGAAAAGGAGTCGAAATTACTCCTATATATGGTTGAATTACCAGCTAATCAGGCAATAAATCAATTTAAACGTAATGGACAAAGTTTTTATATCTTTCTTTCTCTTGGCAACAAAAACTGTTTCATTCTGTATTCCTTTTTTTGTATCAAATGTAAGTCCTGTCCACTTTTGTATTTTTAAATCTATGGGAACAATCAGGTCAAATGTTGAACTTAAAATATTAAAATTTGCCCTAGATCCTAGATCCTGGCCCCAATCCTTCATTCAGCCTTTCTCATTTATAAGCTGAAACTTTTTTATCCTGAACATTGACGGTGGGGGTGGGGGGAGGGGGCGTAGGTCATTTGCCTATCATTCCTAATACATTTATGAATAATCCACATAGGGCCTATTTTGCGTAAGATTAATTCCAACTGATTCATCGTTTCATATTAAATTAATATTCAAGCGCACCTTGTTTGCAGGTACTACCCGCTTGTGATTCATCTCAAGTAACTTCTGTGTCAAATTGATTAATACCGATGCACGCAGAGGTAACTTTCTCATTGGCAAACACACAGGGTATGCAAATCCATGCAAATTACACTTCCTGTAACAGCTGACAAAATTGCTTTCCTTTAATATATGTCAGGTCTTAATGCTCATACAGATTTTTTTTTATTACTAAACAAGAACTCACTTAATAAACGGTTTCCTGCCAAATCAATACCCTTGCCCTTCGCTGATTACTCGATCAGTTTCGCTACCATTGCCTTAAACGAGGGTATTCAGACCTCTTTAATATAAACGCCACTAGTGTAGACTGACGAAAATATATTACAAATGAGAAATATCACCTGCACTCAGAAATACACGGGGGATATTATGAAGGTGGGGGAGGTGGGATGCAGTGGAGTGGGGTGGAGTGGAAGTTGCAAGGATTTTTTGGTGGGTTGTATTTAGTTTTTTTCGTAATCTATAATACGTAAGACATCATTGTATATATGTAACAAGTGTCACTGTATCAGGCTTACGATAACAGCTACCTATAAGGCGACAGAGCATCTGACTTGGGTTAAGAAGTTTTCAGGCTCAAGACCCAATACTGCCATGGACATTTCTCCCACGTGGCATCTGGCAGCAACGAGAAAGCCAGGCTTTTAAAGTTTACAAGAGTGGGAAATTCTATCTCATTGTATTTAGCAACAATGGTTCATGTTTCATGGACATATTTGGGTTAGATTAAATGCAGACTATAATACAAAGTCAGCCTTCTTGTGTTGATTTATGCATCTAACACGCGGTCCAGAAAAACTTTAAACTAGAAAAGGAAGTTTATAGTTTAAGCCCTGGTCCAACCCAAAAATATTTGTCTTCTATGTCAGACACATGCAAAAGGACTGATCCAGAGGCAAAGGGACTAATCCAGATGGAAAGAGACTGATCCAGAGCCAAATATACTGATCCAGATGGAAAGAGACTGATCCAGAGGGAAAGAGACTGATCCAGAGCCAAATACACTGATCCAGATGGAAAGAGACTGATCCGGCGGAAAGAGACTGATCCAGAGGCAAAGGGACTGATCTAGAGGGAAATATACTGAAACTGATCCAGAGGGAGCGTGATTTGAGGGTCCCGTAGCGCAGAAAATCATATCAATCATGAAACAAAAGCGTATTTAGACAAGATACAGGCCACGATTTCTACACAGTCCTTATCATGAGAACTAGTCTTAAAAATGATTTATGGAGTTCAAAATATTGGAATGAAAAAAGAAACAAATATTTCTTCTTCCTGAATTCGATCATTTAAAGGTGATTTTAAACCTCGAAAAGTCAAAAATAAAAATGGGCTGGTCTCATTGTTCATATTTTTGAAGTTAACGAACAGCAAATGAATAGTATGTATTTAGCCTCGTAAGTCAGGTCAACCGATGACAACAAGCAAGCTTTTAATTATTCACAAGTTCACGATAATATGCATTCATTAAGCATTTGACGAGCAAATTATCAGAATTGTCGCTTCCCGGTTTTCGTTGCATGTGTGAGTGTGTAGTGTAGTGTGACATTATTAATACCAGTTACGGGGCAGTCTAACATGGTTAAACTGTAGTTATTGTGCTTGTTTGACATCAAGCTTTTTTGTGACATTAACTGTTATAACAAATGGAATTTTGGGGTTTTTCGAGTTTAAAATCTTCTTGTGGGTGTTTGGTATATAACAGATGTACCCAGTAACTCATCCTATAAGACTAGTACTAAAATAAGCTGTGATGTGTGCAAATAACTTAAACGATTCCTCACGCTCCGGCAAACATAGACATTAAATCCTTTATTGGACACTTTTGATTGCATAGTAAAACAAACGACATTGAACCCAAGGGATGTCTCATCAATAAAAAGGTATACACAAATTGTAAGTTAATCATTCATCAACCTTAACTCCATTAAACGATGTCATATAAAGCTAGTAACATAATCACCCTAATTTATATCAATACAGAGCTGCATGTACTTTTTTTCTGAAATCTAAATAATAATGAAGGGAAATATTTTGTTGAAATACAAGTGGGTGGGCTCAGCAAAACATGAGCAACAAATTTCCTAATTGATGGAGAATGAAAACTCAGACTATGCCAGGATGTCACCAATACAAATGTGCATATCAATGGTTTAAAAAAAAAACTTTATGCTTTTGTATCAAATAGAATTTATGAGTTATTGCATAGAATGGACAGAGGGTGGATCCAATAATCAGGGTAAATAACTCATCTACATATAATGTATCATGCGGAACGCGTACCATAGTAACACTGACAATTTAACTCCTTCGAGGTCTCAGTAATCTAACTCTGCTTGTAAAACATGTAGGATATCCAATAAGAGAGCCATTCATGTGCAGAAACGAGAGTGAGTGTGTCTGATAATCAGGGGCCATAACTGTACTTAATATTTGATACTTCTGAAAATTTTAACCCTGCCGACCTCTAACAAACATCAAGTTGCATAGCAAACCAAGCCAAGTTTCAATAAATGTCAAGCAGTCTACCCAAATTGTCTGAAAAGTAGCCATAAATAATAGGGGCGCTCGCAGAATGTAATTTTTTTTTAATTTTTTTTTTTTTTTTTGGGGGGGGGGCGACAAACTATTCAGCTATTCAGTTTTATGGATATTGGCCAAAACATGTTTAGAGATGAAATGGTTGGGGGCAGAGGGCACGTGTACCCAGCCCAATCCTATGTGCGGACGTACATGATAACTATACATTAAAGCAGGTGGGTCCATCATTCAGGGGTCATAACTCCGGTAAATGATAATGTTGAATGTTGGCAATCAAAGTCATCCACCAACTCATCAGTATCAAGTCGTATATGAAATTTGCTTGAAATCCAATAGTAATCCTGTGAATTCTTAAGCGGAAAATAGTTGGGTCTCACAATCAGGCGAGACGAATCGGCTTAACGAATACGCACAAGGTTGATAATATATCTAAGTTTGGGTCTTACCAGTATGAGGATGCATACACAAAAATGTGCTAATATATAATAATAAAAAAGAAATATGTTGATTAGCAGGAATGCCTCTCGTCGCCCCATCCTAATTTGTATTATCATGGAGTCAAACGTAAGTGGAAGACTGACCCTAGACAGCAACCTTCACCTAGGTCACTGAGACGTGTAGTTTAGGTCACAGTCACCTTCTTCTAGTAAGATTATGTTGAACTCGCTAAGATGTATATATATATATATATATATATATATATATATATATATATATATATATATATATATATATATATATATATATATATATATATATATATATATATATATATATATACTTGCATGCCGCAGTGACCCATAATGGCTGAGAATATAAATTACACTAAGAATGTAATCAAGATGTCGTAACATTACATTAGGTCACAGTAACCTGCTTTTGGTAAAATGGTGTTGAACTGATCTAGACGCATCTATATTCAAAGACGAGTTACAGCTGGAACTAGCAATAACCGAGAAAATGACCCAAAACGCAAAACGTAACTGAAGGGTGAAAGTTTGACCGTAGTGACTCGTTTTGTGTAAATAGGGTTGTAGTCGCCAAGATGTGTCTACGAACATAGATGCAAAACTGAACCAAGACATCACGGATGGACTCAAGGACGTATAGGCAAGGGATAGACTATATGCTTTTTATATTCGTGACATGGTATTTGGATGGCAGTTATTATGCAGAAAGAAAGATGGTTTTGTCTGATAATGAAAGATTATATCTCCGATAAACAATGGCGCAGATTACTGACAATAGAGTTTAGCTAGTGTCTAACGAAAATTAAGCTGCATATTAAATTCAATACAATCTTGTCATAACTAAGATATCTACTGTGTCGAAACGGAAACAAATTGATCGGACAATTAGGGGCTATATTTCAAGCACTTCTTGGTTGAGCATTACTATTTCCTTGACTCAAGACTACATTATCCAATATATTTCTCTGTTTGCAAGGAACCTTCTTCAGTTTCTACTCAAACCATATTTTCTACTCAAACCATATTTTAACCTTCTTATTGCAAAACACAGTGAAACACTGCCTTTAACTTTCCACTTTTCCTATCTAGTGACCTATGTCCTGAACATGTGCTGCAGCCCGTCACGTGACTGCATTCGTATTCACCCGGTCATTGCAATCCTTAATTCTATCACCGCTTTCATAAAGGTTTCCTCGCAACAAATCTTTCAGTTTTGGAAAAAGTCAGAAGTTTGAAGAAGCTAAATCTTGGCTGTGAAACGTCTGATTTACGTTTAAGTTGTAAAAGTTTGCACGCATGTGCGGAAATGGGGGGTGGGGCTAATCCTGGTGCAAAATGAAAATCTCCCCTTGGTTGGTCTGGATACATTTTGTGAATAGCCTGATATATGTGATATCTGATTATTGTGACGTAGTGATGTCCATTCACAGTGGTGTCCTCTGGTATCACGTGGTTGAAATTATTTCTTGTGTGTTGAAGATCACTGTGCACATAGTCTTTCGAGCAGATTTCGAAACACGTGCGTCATGGGCGATGGCGAACTTCTGTGCTTCGATACGCTGCCTTTTGTTACTCTCAGGTTCAAAGTAGTGTATTCAAATTTCATCACATCACATATACTCACAGTATTTAGGGAATTATAGCCTTTTTTATATGTATGTATGCGTAATAAATCCCTGCAGATCTTTACCGTTAAACCCGGGTGGTCTTTATGAAGCATCCTGGGCATACGACGGGCACCAACCCTGTCCATTCTTCATTCCTTGGTCAGGTATTCTTCAGTCCTTCCGTAAGAAATATCAGAATTTTTGCTACGTCCGGGGCAATAGCCCGTCTATCTTCATTCACATATACTTCCATAGAATCGACTATTTCTTTTCAATGATTATCCTTGACTTATATTTTCTTTTATCATCTTGAACAGTCTCCATACGGTCCTCATGCTGATTCCAGATTTAGCACATGCTTTAGGTCCATAAATAACACGCCATCGCAGCTTCATCTATATAATCGATTTTTCTAATTTAGGACAAAATTTAAAATCACTTTCAGTTGAAAAAAGGGACTCATCTGCCATAGATGACGATATGAGGCATGTTGCGTTATCAAGTTAATGTGACGTCTCGTCCTAAAAGGAGATTAACATTCGCATGTTACGCCTACGATTACAGGATATTCACATGTTTCCAATATACATTTTATCTATATATCTTTGGTTTAATACTGAGTTCATGTACTGGCATTCGAAACTGTTAGTCTTCGATACAACAATAGCTGTCACGATTCCTTTTTATCTTTTTGCATTCAGGATAGGTCACAAAACAATCCGTCCTTCGATATTCGTTTATTTTGCTGGGACTTACAAGACAGGTAGATTGCTATCGCCGGGTTTAGTATTTCCACAGTACTAATTGTAGGACAGTGCCATAGTACATGTGGTAATGCAATGCAGACGGTCGAAAATGTTTGCTCTAACACACACAAAAAAAAGTACAGAGCATGACAAATTTTGGCTAACGTGAATAACATTGTTCGAAAATAATCTGATTTCAGTGCATTAAACATTTTGATAAAGAACAGTACAAGACAGTCCTACAGAAAGTAATCTTTTTTAATGAGGCATTAATATCTTGTGCCTGTGACTTAAAGATTTTAGAAACGTATGTTATGTGAAGACAATTTTTTTTGTTTACATTTGAGAACTTGATATCAATAATAATAATAATAATAATAATAATAATAACAACATCGCACAAAATAGGAGTTATTCATACGGTTGCTCATTGCTGTCAATAAAATATATATAAATAGGCAGTTTCATACTTCCTGAATATATATATATATATATATATATATATATATATATATATATATATATATATATATATATATATATATATATATATATATATATATATATATATATGGAGAGAGAGAGAGAAAGAGAGTTTACTGCAGTAATTAAATGATTTGTAATTTGTGTGATTCCATTCCAATTAATCTTAAACAACTTCAGATAACAGACTGATATTCCGAATTAGAAATTCAATGTTTATGGTACAGGGGAGACTATTCAAAAGCTGACTGACACAACAATGCTTGTACTACATATGGACCAGTACTTATTCTGACTTTAGAAACACGTCTTTATGTCGGTCTTGTGTTTTAGTAGCTACTGTCTGTAATATTTCTTGCTAGTGTGAACAATACTTTATTTAAATAATTCAGACATTAATTTCATTTTCAAAAAGAACGGTGAATGATTTTGATTACAGTGATGTCATCTGCTGCTATTTCAGGGCTAAAACATTCCAATAAAAAAGAGTCAGCAAGAGTGACAAGCCTTGTCACTTGTATTAGAATAATAGAACGATAAAGTCTACCGTGCTTAATTTTTTATACATTATGCAAGTCTACCTTGCTTATTTATTATAAATTATGTAAGTCTGTCATGTTTATTTTTTTACATTACGTACGTTAACCATGCTTATTTCTTATACATTATAAATTTCTACCGTTCTTATTTCTTATTACGTGTAGCATAAACTCTAGAATGAAAAACAAATGCTTAGAACGAATGGAGCCTATTTTGTTATTCACAAAACTCGTAGCATTAAATGTTGAGCATGATTTGGTAATTCATAATTAAATAATATAGTGTTTTATAGCACCATGCCACTTGAACCCTCAAACATACACATGAGGCAATGGAGCTTTCAATATTCAGCCACACATTTTTACGAGTCAGTATAATCCCCTCTGAACTGAATGACGAGAGAATAAGAGTCAATATTGCGCTGATGGACCGAGTGACAAGAGAACTAGAGTCAATATTGCCCTGATGGACTGAGTGACCAGATAACTAGAGTCAATATTGCCCTGATGGACCGAGTGACAAGAGAACTAGAGTCAATATTACACTGATGGACCGAGTGACAAGAGAACTAGAGTCAATATTGCCCTGATGGACTGAGTGACCAGAGAACTAGAGTCAATATTGCGCTGATGGACCGAGTGACAAGAGAACTAGATTCAATATTGCCCTGATGGACTGAGTGATAAGAGAACTAGAGTCAGTATTGTCTTGATGGACTGAGTGACCAGATAACTAGAGTCAATATTGCCCTGATGGACCGAGTGACAAGAGAACTAGAGTCAATATTGCACTGATGGACCGAGTGACAAGAGAACTAGAGTCAATATTGCCCTGATGGCATGAATGGCAAGAGAACTAGAGTCAATATTGCCCTGATGGACCGAGTGACAAGAGAATTAGAGTCAATATTGCCCTGCTCACCTAAATAACGAGGTACTAAAGTTATAATTTTTAAAAGATGTTACAGACATATTTCATGTTCTTGTCGACTGATAAATTGTTAAAGCTGAGTTAAAATTCCAAATCTCTCTCTCTCTCTCTCTCTCTCTCTCTCTCTCACACACACACACACACACACCACATGTTCTTGTCAAACAATAACAGGTACATGAATGGCGTTCAGTGAGTTCAAGAACATAACTCATTACTGATTCTAATTAATCATTATTGTCAGATATGATATTCCAAGTAATAATACAGCTTCATTGTAATGTGCAATTCATTATTCGTATCCCTTTTTGTATCCATGTTGTTGGATAATTAAAATGAATAGTTTTAAATTGGATACATCCTGCCTCATTTAAACTGGTATACATCCAACCTCGTTTAAACTGGTTTCATCCTACCTCAATGATACGGTAGTGTAACTATACAAAGAAAGGATAAAGTAATGCACCAAAGGCAAAACTAAGGGATGGCTGCATTATTGTGTTTACTTTATTATTAGTCCTCTAATGAAACAAATTTTAAGACTCAGTCAAATATCACGCGATTTGGCCAGGTAACTCCCGTACAAAGGTGGTACTCATCTGGTTGCCATGGAAACTGAATGGTTGATAGAAAGTCTTAAAAAGAATAGCCTTACCATAACAATTGTGACAGGGTTTTATTCAAATTTGCTAGAAGTATTTTAGGAAATGTCAACATTACATTTCTGTTGGATTATTACAATAGCTACAATGCACCAAATGCAATTTGACAGAACGTGTCCGCAGGAACATTACTGCAATGTTTTAATAAACTGCCCACATACATCAAAGCCTGAAACATTTTTGAAAGCCACGAAGTTGATAGAAAATCATCTAAAGGTAAGTAGAACATACTCTGCACAACATTATTAAAAGATTTTATCATAATCGGCTATGAATTTATGTGGCGGTGTCCAAATAAAATGTCCACTTGTTGCAACTTGGATGACCGGCAGTACTTGGTAATGTGCATAATAAACAACTCTGGCAGATCGTGATCCAATCAACATTCTTGTAAAGACTGACAAAAATGAACTCATTAATTTGGGGAGAATATGTTAAAAATACGGTCTTGTTTGGTATGATGTTTTACGTCACAGAACAACAAATAGGTTACTTAGTACCAAGGCAATTGGAACAAAGTGCCCTGCCGATGTTTGCTTTGGACTGACCCAATGGTGGGATTTTTGGTTGCGAGTCTGGCACACGAACCAATGAACCACGGTGGCAACTGTCTCCATTAGTCGATATTTACGACATGCGAAAAGGCTCATTTGAACCATTATTCTACATCTCTAAGCTCGCAGGGGACTGCCAAAAACAACTTGACGTACGTATGAAAAGCGATGCATGATGGACGCAGCCCAACAATAAGCTTGCATGGTCTTCAGTCAAATTAATAATAATAATCAAAATTTATCCAGATAAAACAGATTAGCCCATCAGTTAAGCATAATTGAAGAAGCATGACTTCAAAATGCAAAGACAAAGCCAATCTGAACACATAAAACTAAAATGAAAATATCATAAGAAAATAAATGTTATCCAGGTTTTCTTGACAAAGAGACCCATTTCAAGTTTGATTTGAATACACGTAGTCTTTAAAAAGTTAGTAAGCAAATAGTTAAATTATTCATGCAGCCGCACTTAGTAAAAATGACTCTTTTTAAACAATTTACCGACTAATATTTGTAACATTTTCTGGTCACTCATCTACAATAAGATCCATTTTTTGCAGCAATGGAGCTACTTTTACATTGCTAGCATTGTCGCAGCAAATAGTGTAATAATAATTCCGAGCTTTGTAACTAAAGTTTTCACTATCTTTCTTAACGAATCAAAAGGAGATATGGTAGTAAGAAAAGAACGTGAATCTAGGGACAATAGGCCTGTCTTTCAAAGGAGTTTGGTAAGGTTGCCTGACTGTCCCAATCACCTGATTCGTGCCAAGTCAGAAATTTAACATGAATCTTGTTATTCAAATAAGTAAACCACTCGTGATTAAATTATTTTTGTAGCGTCAAAAAGATATAAAGTAAAATGAAAAGAAGTGAGTTTCGTGACCATAGGTCTAATAATGACTTTCAGATGAGTATCTGGTAAGCTTGCCTGACTGCCCCAAATCAGCTGATACTTGCCAAGTCAGCAATTTAATCCGAGCTTTGTTATTCAAATAAGGGAACAGGTCCTGATTTAATGTTCAGAATTTTCTATGTAAGATACGTTACAGTTATTGAACCTGCAAATGTATCATGATAAGTTACTAGATGCAAGATACGGGAATGTTAGGTGAGTAATAATTGTGAAATCTGAGAGAGAGAGAGAGAGAGAGAGAGAGAGAGGTGGGTGGGGTTGGGAAGATATGAAGGGGCCTTGGACAAAAAAGATATTCTAGACAGCTAGAAATTCAAGAAAAATGTACACTGTGAGAGACGGTTGGAGATGGAGACAAAGAGAGGAAGACAGTTGCACAAATAGAAAAATAGTTATCAGTAATAATCATGAATACTGTTTAAATCTTCTGACTTATATAAAAAGAGGCTGATTTAGTACAACCGCTATCCCTAATGATTTACTTTGCTTTCATCAATATTCTCTAAATTGCATCTCAAACTGAGATTTAGCATTCGAGTAATAATTGTGACTATATTGTGATTTGTAAGAGGATGAAATGGTCAAAAAAAATGACACGTGACTTAACATAATCGTCTTCTTTCTCTCAAAGAGAAGCTAAACGTACACTGAGCTAGAAACACATTTTTATAGCACATTAGCACCTGAAACAGTAGCCGTGGCGGCTCAGTAGTTAGTATGTCGGACTCATGACTGAAAGGATGCGGGTTCGAATCCTACCATCGAATCAGCCTGGGTCAGCCGTCGTGGAAGGCCTCTGGCAAGGCACTTTAATCCAGTTTTCTCGGCTCTACATAACCTAGACCGCTCCGGTGGCCTAGTGGTTAGAGCGTCCACATCGGATGCGAGATGGTCGTGGGTTCGATCCCCAGCCGAGTCATACCAAAGACTTACAAAAATGGTACTAACAGCTGCCTCACTTGGCGCTCTGCATTAAGAGGTTAGTGTTAGGGCTGGTCGGCCTGGTGTCAGGATAATGTGACTTGGTTGTGAATCATGCTTCATGTCTGCGACATGATGCCACAGTGCTAGTCATCACTATGAATTGCCACACTGCAGACATCGTAGCGATATGACTGAACAAATTGTTAAAACTACGTTAAATATCCAAATCTCTCTCTCTCTCTCTCTCTCTCTCTCTCTCTCTCTCTCTCTCACACACACACACACACACACTAAATAACCTACTTGATTTACTGTGCCGTAAAGAACTCATTCACACCAGACCAGAAAATGACCTTAACATAAAACATAAACAAGGTGTGACAAGAAAGAATGGCAGACAGGTGTAACGCTATATGTCATACCATGGTCCTTTAACAAGAGCATATTGTCTACAACCGAGTGACCAGAAACTTATCAAATAAGGTTTCCGTAGAATGCAGTACACTTAAATGTTTTGGGCATACTTAAAACATATGGTAATATCATTCCAGTTTTAGCTCATTATTACAACTAATTGGTAAAAATGCGTAACTTTTAAAAGTGATATTCCATTAACAATTGACATAAATGTCCACGTTAATGACGATATTGACAAAATTACCGTCGTTGCTGTGGGAAAAGTTGCTAATATTTCTTGCCATTAACAGGTGGGACAAATATTTATATTAGGGGACGAAATGATAAGCAAAGCGGTATAGTGTCTGAAAATTTAAGCCAAATGACATAGTACTTTAATTCAGTCCACGGTAAGTATTACATTTATATTTATCAACATAAATAGGTTACACTCTAACCTCAGGGTGGAATATTTACATATGTGGAAAGGTTAGTAAGATTATTATTATTATTATTATTATTATTATTATTATTGTTATTATCATTATTATTATTATTATTATTATTATTATTATTATTATTATTATCATTATTATTATTATCATCATTATTATTATTATAATTATTATTATTATTATTATTATTATTATTATTATTATTATTATTATTATTATTATTATTATTATCATTATTATTATCATTATCCCCATACCTTTTTAAATGTGTAGATCATATCGTCCTGTTCTCCAAAAGAAAGGATTTATTTTTATTTGTCTCTCCTATAACAAAGGAAAATACTTTAAATTTCATTTTCTTACCATTCTATGCAAGTTATGTACCGATATACTCCCTTATAAGTCTAGTCAAACTGCAAATAGCAAAGATCCTGATCTGCCGTCGCATAATGCGCCTGCAGATCTGGTGTATGTTGTTTGCTTCGCTGATTACTCCTTAAAAACTGCATAGATACAGATCTGCAGGCACATCATGTTATCTGGTTCAAGCAGTTTGCAGTTGGAATCGACATATAAGCGAGTACATACGGTAGCGTACTCTGTAAATATATGATAAAATATGTTTCTCTATTTCCTGGTACGTCTGCCTATCTCTGGCGTATTCCATTTGTCTCCACAAATACATAATGGATTTGACATTATATTAAATTCACGTAACTGTTCATTAAAGCAGCCGTCAATCGCAAGCTTTCGTTCAAATTATGATGACTCGGCTCTAAGTTCTTCACAAAAACTATTAAATATGGCTGGAAAGGTGACATCTCTTAGGCATTTCTACCTTTTTCCCTCTCGGCCACCAGGTAAAATATATTATAAATACTAGTACTTGAATATGTTTATTAGGTATTCTAAATCTAGAACAGTTACTTTTACATTTGTGTTACCTGGCATATTCTTGTTTTCTTTTGCTTCTTAAAATATCAACCCTTGAGTGACGTGTAATTCTTTTGTATTCTTAATATATTTGTATGATAATTTACTGCTTATGCAATTTAGCCCTGCGCCTTTTTGAAAGAAGGTGGAGATTATGTCGTCTTATCTGTACATCCGTCCATCCATCCGCCGCCCGTTAGTAATGTTTCCCATGTCATCGTACACGATTGAAGATGCAGACTTGAAACTTTGTGATATAGCTTAGTGAAGTCTTTAGAAAGGTACAGTGGTTTTAAAATTGTGACATTTCCTCTGGGATATGGTGGTCACGTTTTCTTCCTTTCAAAAAATTCTCAAATGGTTTTTAAAAAATAAATAGTATGGTTATTTATCGGAAAATTGGTCCATATCGTCATCGAGACCAGGGCTATACAATATATAACGTGGTCTGATTACACCCTCAGGTCTTGTCCTAGTGGCGGGGAGATATTGCACTTCGACTAGAACTTGTCTTATGTCACGTGTTTAGGCTCAAATAAACAGTAACACAAGAAAGAGAGAAAACAAGCTTTAAAAAATACAATAATTTATTTCCCTGGAATATTCATTAAAAATGAAAAAAGATGAACTTACGGTTTTATAGAATCAAATCCAAAATAATCCAAGAATAATCCAAGAATAGAATTTTTGATGTCCTAATAACAAAATGTTCTACTGATTTCAAGTTCGAATCCCGACGAAGAATCCAAGATGGAAGACGATGACATATGCTGCAATATATAGTGTTGAAGTCTACAGTTCCTTGTAGAAACAAAAATTATTACTTCGGTTTTGGAAATTAAAATAAATTTCTTAATAGAACTGTCTTTGATTAAGAATCTCACATGACCACATGTATTTTCCAGAAAAATAACAGAATCAATCCTTTTGAATCGAAGTAATTTGAAATAACTCCAAACAGCACAACATACAATATCCAGTTTAAGAGCCCAGCTTCTACTGAGATGAACTCTCCAAAACAGAGGTTATATCGTATCCTAAAACGTAAACAAGGGGTCACGTGATCATCTTCTGGAAGTTTATAGAAGCTACATACTTGTTAAAGATGACGTCTACCCAGCGTGACCCTGACGAAAGCCAATCATTTTACTCTAAAAAATAATGAAAAAGAATTGTTTACATCTTAAAGACGAAGTCCCATCATGACCTAGACAACAACCAATCATTTTAAAATAAAATAGAACTTGTTTACGTGGATGCTACAAATTTCGAAAGAAGGTCAGGATTTAGATCAACACCTGGTGTTTATAAACTAATAGTCAAGGTCAAACACGTTTTCTGAAAAAAAAGTATCATCTCTAGAGAATAAATTTACATTACAAAAGCCTGTAATAAAAATAAAAAATTAGAACTGACAAACAATTAAATTAAAATAAATATATATTAAATCAGACAGAAGTAAATCAAATATACATAACACTTGGAAACAGCTGAGATCCACACCCACGATCTGATTAAAATCAGATCTCCACAGTCCTACTTTAAAATCTGACAGCGACCGCTTAAAGGTAATGTTCTGGTGACCTATGCTGTTTTCATAATTACTAATTGTATCGGTCAATCGGATGAAGTCTTATATCTTCGAGTTTGGAAACTGAGCAGTGTGGTTGAAGAGCATTAATGTATTCCGACGATTTTATTCCCGTCCAGATTTTTTAATAGTGCATTTTCACTGGCTAATTCAAAGGTTCCCAGAACATGACCCTTAAACGGTCACTGTCAGATCTTCAGATAGGACAGTCAGATCTTCATATGTGTGTGTATGTGTGTCTTGCATAATTACATTATTATCGATTAAAACAAAGGCAAGCTAACAAGAAACAATTTAAACTGTTCTATGGACTCCCCTGGATCTATTTAGCACATACTGACTGACTTCTGAACTGGCACCACTCATCTGCTGGGGCATTCTCTCATGACAGGTCTAAGACCGTACTGTTAGCATCACAGCGAGCCGCGGTAGTACAGTTGGTGATGCATCGGACTCTTGATCGAAGGGTCGCGGATTCAATACCCTAATGATCCACCGCATGGTCAGATGACTATGACACTGGTAGAAACAGAAACTATGTATAATTGTTGGCATCCGTTAGTCTCGAGTGACGATGGAACTGCGCCCATGAGAGATGTCCCGGTTGATGGTTGTGCAGCGTCTGCTGTGCTAAGTAGTCCAATGCGGGAGTGGCAGTCCCTGCTGAACTTGCTGCACTTGAAGGTTTCGTCAGGTGTTGGAGCTGCTTCTTCTTCCTCTGCGATCGTCTTTCAAAAACTATCAAGCGTTGCTTGTCCTCTCCGGCTTTCAGACCAGTGATCAGAGCATGTCGCCAGCTTGATCTGTCTAGAGCGACCTCTTCCCAGGTGTTGACATCGATATCAAGGGCTTTCACGTCGTGCTTACAGACATCCTTGAAGCGGAGATGTGGCCGTCCGATCGACCTTTTGCCAGAGGCGAGTTCCGAATAAAGAATGTCTTTGGGTATCCGTCCGTCATCCATCCGACGTACATGGCCCAGCAATCTGATGCGGCGTTGGCGGAGGAGTGTGATCATGCTGAGAATCTTGGCACGCTCGAGGACCTCGTTGTTTGTTACTCGATCGCTCCAGGTGATCCCGAGTGTGCATCGGAGGCATCGTATGTTAAAGGCGCTCAGTCTTTTCTCTTGTGAGGCGTACAGAGTCCAGGTTTCACTGGCGTACATGAGAGTGCTTAGCACGTTTGCTGATGCCTTTCCGATCCGCTTGTTGAGCTCAGCATCGAGCGAGAGGTTGTTTGAGCTGGTAGAGCCGAGGTACATGAACTGACTCACCACCTCAAGTTCGTAATTGTTGATGATGATGCTTGGGTGGTCAGCGTCCCGAACCATCACGTTTGTTTTCTTTAGGCTTATGGTTAACCCAAATTCATCGCATGCTTTAGCAAAGCGGGCCATCAGGTGCTGAAGCTCAGCTTCTGTGTGAGTGGCTAGAGCAGCATCGTCTGCGAAGAGCATGTCCCTGATGGTTACTTCACGCACTTTGCCCTTTGCCTTCAGTCATGCCAGGTTGAAGAGTCTGCCGTCTGATCGTGTGTGCAGGTAAATCCCTTCTGTGAACGTCCCAAAGGCGTGCTTAGCAGGACTGCGAAGAAGATGACGAAGAGCGTGGGGGCAAGGACACAGCCTTGTTTAACTCCACTGCGGTTGTCAAAGGGGTCGGATGTTGAGCCATCGTCCTGCACTGTGCATTTCATGTCATCGTGGAAGGACTGGATCATGCTTAGCAGCTTTGGAGGGAAACCAATTTTCGCCAGGATTGTGAAAAGTCCGTCTCTGCTGACCAGATCGAATGCCTTGGTGAGGTCTATAAAGGCCAGGAAGAGGGGTCTGTGTTGTTCTCTGCATTTTTCCTGCAGTTGCCTGACAGAGAAGATCATGTCGATTGTGGACCTCTCTGCGCGGAACCCGCACTGCGAGTCTGGGTAAACTCTGTCAGCAAGCGTCTGCAGTCTGTTCAGGATGACGCGTGCGAAAACTTTACCCACGATGCTGAGAAGTGATATGCCCCTGTAGTTGTTGCAGTCGCTTCTGTCGCCCTTGTTCTTGTACAGGGTTATGATGTTAGCGTCTCTCATGTCCTGAGGCACTGCACCCTCGTCTCAGCACTGGCAGAGAGGTCGTGCAGGTGTGTGAGCAGCACGCTACATCCGCACTTGATGAGTTCTGCTGTGATGCCATCCTTCCCTGGGGCTTTACCCAGGGACAGTTTCTCTAAGGCCTTCTTTAGTTCGTCTACAGTAGGTTTTTTGTCCAGTTCGGCCATGAGAGAGAGGTTTCAATGGCGTTGAGGGCATTATTGGTCACGTGGTTCTCTTTGGAGTACAGTTCGGAGTAGTATTCGTCCCAACGCTCCATCTGCTTGCCCTTGTTATGGATGATATCGCCTGTGGCAGACTTCAGTGGTGCTGTCAGTTTCTTCGTGGGACCCATTGTTTCTTTATGTCATCGTACATGCCTCTGATGTTTCCAATATCTGCTGCTGACTGGATACTCTGACAGAGCTGAAGCCAGTATTCATTGGCACACTGCCGTGCTAATCTCTGCACTTTGCTTCTGGTAGACCTGATTGCCTTTAGTGTTTTCTGTTAGAATCTCAGCGAGCCGCGGTAGTACAGTTGGTGATGCGTCGGACTCGTGGTCGAAGGGTCGCGGATTCAATACCCTGATAATCCACCGCATGGTCAGATGACTATGACACTGCTAGAAACAGAAACTAGGTACAATACCCACCCATTATATTATGATCTGTGCTATTTATATTAGAATCTGTGACATTGCATTAGAATATGTGTCTTTATATTAGAATTTGTGTTATTTATATTAGAATTTGTGCTATTTATATTAGGATCAGTGCTATTTATATTATAATATGTGACACTGTATTAGGATATGTGCCATTATATTAAAATGTGTGCCATTATATTAGATTATATGCTATCTGTATTAGAATCTGTGCTATCTATATTAGGATCTGTGCCATTTATATTAGAATATGTACTCTTTATACCAGGATATATGCCATTTATATTAGAATCCTTGCTATTTGTATTTGAATCTGTGGCATCATATTATAATCTGTGCCTATGTATTAGAATCTTTGCCATTATATTTTGATATGTGCTGTTTATACTAGATTCTGTGCCATTTATATCAAGATTTGTGCCATTATATTAGGATCTGTGTCGCTTGTTTGCTTTAAATAATTTGATGAAACGAATATCATACATCATTGTATGCAGACAGATGCCTTTAATATCCAGAAAACACCACTTGGAATATTACAGATACCTTTAATACCCAGAAAACACCACTCCTAATATTACAGATACCTTTAATACCCAGAAAACAAAACTCCTAATATTACAGATACCTTTAATACCCATCAAACACAGTCGTAATAATTATAAGATCTAGGTGTAACTGTTCATTGAAAATTGGTGCGTTACGCCTTTACTATGCCGAGACAAAGTATAGTACTTTCAACATAACTTTTGATTTGCTTTTCAATTTGTATAAGTCATACAAACCTTCAATTGTAGCCGTTTTAATTATATATTATATATCCAGAATCAGCTTCATTCTTTGCCATGGATTCCGACACAACAATGGCTACCAGCTGGGAAAGTATATTTATTACTGTAGGGGTTGTGACAATATATTGCTAGACCATGAATACGTCACAGCATGCGCATTCAAACCAAGACTCCATCGCTTATCGATTCTTCCAATGTGGGGGTGTAGTGGTTGTCTAGGGGTGGGGTTCTTCTTATAGACTTTAACGAATTATGAGAAGTTCCCCTGGTCCTTATTCAGAAGGTTAATTCTGGACACTATATTATTTATTGACTAAATATATTTATGGCTACGAGCCCCCAGTCAGCAATGCCGACAGTTAAATTAAAAGAAATACAAAGATGAAATTTAAACAATAACAATTTAATAAATGAAATTTAAAAGAATTTAAAGTAATCAATGTCTCTCTTTCACCCAATGATCCCTTTGATCATCATTTGAGTTCACAGTGTGAGGAGATTTTTCCCTTCTTGAGTGCTACTCATCTAAATCTCTTCGTTCCCTTGTCTTTCTCTCCTTTCGTGATCTCCACTTCCGCTTCCTCTTCTATTATCCTTGTTCCTTGCCGTTATCTTGACTTCCGGTTCCTCTTCTAGTATCCGGAACCCTTGACGGTATCCCTTGAGGTCACCCGAAATTCACTCGGTATCTCTCACCGTCACCCGAAATTCTCTGAACTTCTTTCGTCCCCCGAAATTCTCTGAAATTCTTTCGTCCCCCGAAATCTTCCTGATCGAAGCTATTTCATGAATTTCCTAAATTCCGCCAATTTTTACGAATGGCTAACGGAGTGTGTGTCACTGCGACTCTTAAACACCAACTGACGAATTTCAGGCTTGTACAAGTCTTATTCCAGCTTCTCGAATCAAGTCCCACCTACAACGCATCCCGATTGGATGGCGACGGACTCTGGTCATTTGATCGAACTGTCAATCATAAAAATGTCAGTCTGTGTGTCCCCATGTACTGTCCAGCCTACCATTGTCGGCTTCCGGCTCTTTGAAGTTGTCTACGTCACGTGTTCCCATGTACAAAGATTCCCGCCAGATTTCCACTCAAGAGCTCAAACAAAGACTGGGTTACGTAAGAGGATTAGCCAACTTAGGCACTTGGAAAAACAAAGCTTACCTGGCTCCACTTACAGACTTATAAATACATGTATAATACAAGGGGTTGGGGTAAAACATCACATCCCCCCACGCTTGAGAATAAAATCAGGATTTTATTCACTCAAACTAAAAAAGCAAAAGTGTTACACGATATAAAGAACAAAATCAGCAAAATGAACTAAATGCTAAACTGAGTATGAACACGAAAATATAACAAATGATCTATATCATTTCGGCGCTTCTACTCATGAAATCTGCGCCTACGTTTTCAGATCCTTTCACGTATCTGATCTGCATCTGGTACTGCTGTAAAAACAGCGACCATCGCATCAATCGACCATTGGACAACTTTGCCTGCGCCAGATAGGCGAGTGGTTGGTGGTCGGTCTCCAATATGAACTTACGTCCATATAGGTATCGCTCGAACCGTGATATGCCGAACACGATTCCGAGACATTCCCTCTCCGATACTGAGTAATTCTTCTCGGCAGCAGACAACTTCCGGCTGCCGTATGCGACAGGAAAAAGCGTCTTGTCATGCTCCTGGAGCAGTACTGCTCCCAGTCCCGTGTCGCATGCATCGGTGCGCAGAACGAATTCTTTATCCAAGTCCGGTAGACGAACAACTGCGTCGGATGTAAGTCTATCCTTTAGCGTTTGGAATGCGTGCTCACACGCATCTGTCCAAACGAACTTACTCGGGGTCCGTTTCTTGGTTAGGTCAGACAACGGGCCCGCAATCGCGCTGAAATTAGCGACATACCTCCGGTAATATCCGGCCAGTCCCAGGAATGACCTCACTTCCGTTTTCGTGGTGGGGCGTGCGGCGTTTCTCAACTGCTCCACCTTCGACTTCTCTGGAGACAGCGTGCCTTGGCTCAGGGTATGTCCTAAATAGTCTAATGTCCTGAAACCAAGGTGACATTTGGAAGGGCGGGCTGTCAAGCCCTCCTGACGTAGCCGCTCCAAAACGTCAGCTAACAGAGCGAGGTGTTCACCCCATGTCTCTGTAGCTAACAAGAGGTCATCCATGAAGTTGTGGACACCCCTATCGCGCAAGGGCTCCAACAACTTCCGCATCATTCTGGTAAAGACGCTGGGCGCGTTTTGTACCCCGAACGGCATCACCAACCATTGGTATGTCCCGTCGGGAGTAGCAAAAGCAAGCTTCGGTCGGTCTTCTTTCCTTACCGGAATTTGCCAATACCCCTTGGACAAATCCAGTTTGGAAAAATATTTCGCTTTCGAGACCGAAGCGAAGATATGTTCGGGGTCAGGTAGCATTTCAACTTGAAATTCTGTCACCTGATTCAGCTTCCGGTAGTCGACGCAGAACCGATGGGTGCCGTCCTTCTTCTGCACTAAGACTACTGGTGAGCTGTACGGAGAGTCGGCAGGTTCGATTACTCCCAGAGCAATCATCTGCTCGATTTCTTCCCTTACAACTTGTCGTTTCGCGTGGGGCAAGGGGTAGGGCTTACGCTGAACTGGTCGGTCGTCCACCATCTTTAACCCGAACTCGACAAGCGTCGTCCTCCCGGGTTTTTCTGTTAGCACGTCGGAATATCCGGCCAGCAAGGTCTCTATCTCGTTCCGCTGCCCTTCAGTTAACATGGGGTCACACTCCACGTCCGACGGAGTCTCGGCCCTCGTTAATGGACAGCTCGGGACAGTGTTAGCACCTTCCGTATCGCCTTCGATATCCTCGGTGACTATCGCTGCGACAACAAAATCGCTGGCGGTCTCCCTTTCCCGGTACCTCTTGAGCAAATTGGCATGGTACAATTTCTCTTTCGTCGGTAGCTGTATCCGGTAGGTTTGACCTCCGACCTTCTTGGTGACGACGTATGGACCCCTCCAGGAAACTTGCAACTTGTTGTGTTCCTGGGGCAACAACAACAACACTTTGTCCCCTACCTCAAACTGACGTGGTTTTGCGCGCTTATTGTAATTTTTCGCCTGTTGCGCCCTAGCTCGTTTGAGATTTTCTTGCGCGAGAGAACAAACCTCTTCCAGTTTGTTGCGCAAGTCCGCGACGTACTGGTAGGTAGTGCGTACTTCCTCTACAGCGTGGTCGTCTGTCCACAGCTGTCTCAGTACGGCGATTGGGCCGCGTACGGTTCTCCCGTACAAGAGTTCAAAGGGAGAGAACCCCAAACTCGCTTGCGGTACTTCCCGGTATGCAAAAAGCATGGCCGGAATATACCGGTCCCAATCCTTGGGGCGGCCTTCGCACAATTTCTTGAGCGTGTTTTTCAAGGTCCCATTAAACCGTTCGACCAATCCGTTACATTGGGGGTGATACGGTGTAGTCGTGAGGTGTTTAATCGACATGAGACGATTCACCTCCGCCATCACACGACTCATAAATTGTGTTCCTTGATCGGTCAAGATCTCGTCGGGCACTCCGACTCTTGACCAGATCGCAAACAGAGCTTCCGCGACGGTTTCCGTGTCAATGTTACGCAACGCAACGGCCTCCGGATAGCGTGTAGCATAATCGACAACCGTTAAAATATATCGATTTCCGTGCGCAGACGCGGGTTTTATCGGTCCGATTAAATCCATGGCAACACGTCTAAATGGTTCATCGATAAGGGGCGTACTCCCCAAAGGGATGGGTCGCTGATCCGTTTTCGGTGCCATTCTCTGGCATTTGTCACAGGAGAGACAGAACCGTTTTACGTCTCCCTGGACCCCTGGCCAGTAAAACTCTTTTACAAGACGGTCACGCGTCTTAGCAATTCCCATGTGTCCACCCATGAGACTCTCGTGTGCAAGTTTCAGTACTTCGCAACGCTTTTCCTTTGGCACGACGACTTGCTTGAAGTGTTCGTTGTGTTTCCTGGCGTGGCGATACAAGATTCCCTTCTTGTAGACAAACTTCACCGCGCCGTTCGGAGTTTCCCTTTCTGTTCCCGCTTCTGCGTGTTTGTGCAACTGCGCCAGAGTTGCGTCCTCCTGTTGCAGCTTCCTTAACTCCGCTGGAATAACATTACTAACCGGTGTCGATGTAACTTGGATTGGCTTTTGTTTCGGCTGTCGACTCATGGCCCTGGTTTCAACAGCACTCACTGGCATAGGTGTGCAGGTTTCGGGGTTCGGCTGGGGTAACACATAACGGCAACCCAATATGACGTCATGTGATAGCCCCTCCAAGCAAGCAGCTTCAATTTTCCCCTTCACGTATGGTGAATCGAGGTCAATGACAGCTACTGGTAATGAGTCACGCGCGCAGTTCGCGTACTGAACTTCTATTACCTCCCCTGTATAGTCCTCCGGCTTGACATATTTCTTGTCGACAAGCGCGGGGACGCTGCACCCAGTGTCATACAAGATGGTGGCGCCTTCACCATTGACAGTTGCGGCCGCAAGGTTGGCTGGGTTGCGACTCGCTTCCGGCACACATTCCTTCTTAGCTACGACATTCACCTGGGTCTGCCTGCCCTTGGGACAGTCCCTGGCAAAATGCCCCAGGCGCTTGCAATTAAAACATGTCGGCGGCCCTCGCCGACTTGCAAGTCCTGGTTTCGTGGGTGAGGCCGGTCCAGGTCGATAGGCGGCAGCCCTACCTGTAGGTGCCCCTCCGACCTTCCCGTCGCCCTGACGGTTACGGACAGCCGGCTCAACCTCCCCCATACGACGCGACTCAGAGGGTCGGGGTCGGTCAGCAACCCCGGAACCTCCACTCTTCGAGTGCGCCTGCTCGTATCGCTCCGCCATGTTAGCGATCTCTTCGAGCGTCCGGTGTTCTCTTTCTGCTAAGAAAACTGTCAACTCGCGACGGTAAGTACCCAGGACATGTTCCTTGAGTATTACCTCGCGTAGCCCTTCGTACGTGCGTTCGACTTCGGCCATTTTCATCCACTTCTCAAATAAACCTCGAACACGGTTGTGGAATTGCGAGTGGGTCTCTGTTACCTTTTTCACCGAGTCCCGGAAAAGTTTCCGGTAAGTCTCGGCGGTCAGCCGATAATGGCAGAGAAGCGCCTTCTTGAGGGCAGTGTAGTCATCAGCCTCTTCTGCAGTTAAGCCGTGGTAGACTTCCCGAGCTGCACCTTGCAAAAAGGCTGAGACATTAATGGCCCAGTGCTGTTCAGGGACCTGATGAGCGCGTGCGAGTTTCTCAAACTGGACGAGAAAATCGTCAATAGCCTCCTCCCTATCATTGAAGCGTGACATGTTGATCTGGACTATCCGGTGGTCGATGAAAGGTCGGCCGGTTGTTCCAGAGCTTGTACTGGCGTCGTCCCGTCCGTTGGTCCTAACTTCAACTCTGACCTTTTCCATCTCCAGAGTGTGAGCGAGTCTGGCTAGCTCCAGCTCTTTCTGGGCGTCTCGGTCCGCGGCTATCTTGGCTTGATCCGCTGCGATCTTGGCTAACTCTTGGTCCGCTGCTATCTTGGCTAGTTCTCTCTGGGCTTCTCTTTCCGCTGCTTTTTCGGCCTTCCATTCCTTGATCCTTTCTTCTATAAAGGTTGCCAGGCGATCTCCCTCGTATCCAAGATCTTCCGACCCCATGGCGCGGTATTCCTTTATCATTTGTCGTTCGGTAGCCATTATACTAATGTAAAGTGATACCTTGTCTCAAAATTCAAACAGTATACAGATATTTGTAATACCAGTTTAAATACTTACCTGTCGACAACAACTAGTTTCGTTCAGGTAAGATATTTGTTCGATATCTGCTTCACACGTACTGCTATGAATGGAAGATCTACAAAGCCTGCACATATGACAATAAAAATACAAGATGAGAAAATCACAAAATTTCAGATACAAAGAATGGAAAATATCTCACACTGTTCACTAATACTTCTACCAATAACTTTAAGTCCCAAAATAATATATATGTCTAATTCATATCCCGGACGAAGCGCCCACTGTGGGGGTGTAGTGGTTGTCTAGGGGTGGGGTTCTTCTTATAGACTTTAACGAATTATGAGAAGTTCCCCTGGTCCTTATTCAGAAGGTTAATTCTGGACACTATATTATTTATTGACTAAATATATTTATGGCTACGAGCCCCCAGTCAGCAATGCCGACAGTTAAATTAAAAGAAATACAAAGATGAAATTTAAACAATAACAATTTAATAAATGAAATTTAAAAGAATTTAAAGTAATCAATGTCTCTCTTTCACCCAATGATCCCTTTGATCATCATTTGAGTTCACAGTGTGAGGAGATTTTTCCCTTCTTGAGTGCTACTCATCTAAATCTCTTCGTTCCCTTGTCTTTCTCTCCTTTCGTGATCTCCACTTCCGCTTCCTCTTCTATTATCCTTGTTCCTTGCCGTTATCTTGACTTCCGGTTCCTCTTCTAGTATCCGGAACCCTTGACGGTATCCCTTGAGGTCACCCGAAATTCACTCGGTATCTCTCACCGTCACCCGAAATTCTCTGAACTTCTTTCGTCCCCCGAAATTCTCTGAAATTCTTTCGTCCCCCGAAATCTTCCTGATCGAAGCTATTTCATGAATTTCCTAAATTCCGCCAATTTTTACGAATGGCTAACGGAGTGTGTGTCACTGCGACTCTTAAACACCAACTGACGAATTTCAGGCTTGTACAAGTCTTATTCCAGCTTCTCGAATCAAGTCCCACCTACAACGCATCCCGATTGGATGGCGACGGACTCTGGTCATTTGATCGAACTGTCAATCATAAAAATGTCAGTCTGTGTGTCCCCATGTACTGTCCAGCCTACCATTGTCGGCTTCCGGCTCTTTGAAGTTGTCTACGTCACGTGTTCCCATGTACAAAGATTCCCGCCAGATTTCCACTCAAGAGCTCAAACAAAGACTGGGTTACGTAAGAGGATTAGCCAACTTAGGCACTTGGAAAAACAAAGCTTACCTGGCTCCACTTACAGACTTATAAATACATGTATAATACAAGGGGTTGGGGTAAAACATCACATCCAATATGGATGCAATCTATCACCATGGTTTTTCTCATAACACAAACTGGATACATAGTCTTGTGAAACGATCATATAGCTGTTTTAAATTAGGGATGCCGTGCTTATTATTACAAAAAGGTAATGTCCGAAATATGCCTTTATTGTATTATTTATCACACACTATAGAGTTAAATGTCTTGCGCAAGGAACACACCACGGCAGCCTGTCCGGCCTGATCTAATGGTGGGAACCAAACACTTGCATTTCCGGCAGAATGCCAACGCATTAACTACTGATCCACCACGGATCAAAATTAGAAGAAGAAAAAAAATGAAAATATGTTCCATATGAGCCACCCATGATGTCGAAAAAGCTGGCACGGCCCTGCCCTGTCATCTGGATTAAGAATACTTCCATATGGACTAGTACTACTACTAATACTACTACTACTACTACTACGACTACGACGACGACGTCGTCGTCATTCAATAGTTAATATCTTGAGAAGAAGAAAAAAAATGACTTTTAAAAAATCACCAGATTTTATAAGATTATGCCAGTCAAAACAAAGCCCCCCCTCAAAAAAAAAACAACTCACAGCAACAACAACAAAAAAAACATGTCACACACAATGAACTGATTAAAATATTAAAATATTTATAATATATTGAAGCCGAGACAGAAAAAGGGGAATGCCCTAAGAGAGGCCCATTTTCTAGCAAATTTCACAGTTTTGTGAAGTCGAATTATTAGAGTATTTATTAGAATATTTATTTATTTTTAAATTCAGATTGGTTTTTACTGAAAAGTAAAGTGAATCTACAATACCACGTAAAATTTGTTAATTATTTGTGGAGACAAATAGAAGAGCCCAGAAACAGACAGGCATACCTGGAAATAAAGAAACATATAGAAAGATATTTTCATATATAAATTCACAGTGCACTGAATATCTGCTATAATAACAAAAGAATGATATTTAAGACAATTTCCTTTGTTATGGAAGAGACAGATAGTTTCTGTATTCCTATGCAGATTTATGACAATTTCTTTTGGAAACTTATTTTAGCTGATAACTTTGCGATTTATGAATCAAATAATTATACACTAAAGAATATAACTGGCGTCTAATAGGTATGTTTTTGGTAAAAGCTGTAGAATTTTCACGAACACACAAGAAAACCGCCAATAACTGTATGGACGGAGTTACAATCGTCCATAAGATTTTAAATCGTCCCTACTATAAGTGCACTTCAATTTTTGTGCTAGCAATCATGAGCCATTTTTTTTGGGGGGGGGGGGGGCTCCTGTGAACCAAGTACTGACGTCTTTAAATACCAACCTATGTGAAGCTACGACAAAAAGAGTCCTAGAGAAAAGGGCCTCATCGTCAACCCAAATGCAAAAAAAACGAGCTCAATGCTAAGATAATCAGAGATAAGCGAAACACGTATTATCGGACCTAGTGATCTTGCTTTAATTGTAATACTCCTGGGGACGCAACAGCATACCATATTATGGGAGTTCATAGGCAATAGTACCTCGTAAATAGGCTAAACGCAAAGGTTAAGCAAAACTTCCAGATATTGAAATATAGGTCCCCTTGATCTCATTGTTCCTAAAAGAATGAGCACTCCCCATGTCACATATAAACACCAACACAAATACTAAACTGATTTAAAATATAGATCATAGCAACCTCATTTAACTAAATGTTGCAATACTCCACATCACACATTGAACCACCATAATTATGTAATTTAACGATTAAGAGTCCGAAAAGTGACATAAACACTAACCCCATCCTGAGCTAACTTGAGTGTTGACGGCCGACTTCATAAATATGTAAGTCTATGTTGAAACAACAAAGATCTCTTTTTATCTTTAGAAAATGTCATGTGCCACAAAATGGCATATCGTCTGTATAATTCTAATAGTTACAAATTATGTTAAATAGTACCGATAATAACGTAATCGACATGAATAAATGTCACAAGAAGTCCATTTCCTTTTCCATTATTTTAGACATTTCATTTGGCCGTCTTGCTATAAGTGGCAAAATACAATGGCGACCTTGTACAAATTCAAATTGTGAGACTGGTAGTGTGCTTGAAATTAACATCTATTTTATACTTACATGGCAAACTGATACAAAGTAAATGAACATATATAAATTTCCGTGTCAGTATTTCACATCGTCAGAGTGTCTACTATACACTGAATAACACAATGTCATCATTTTGCCAGAGAGAGAGAGAGAGAGAGAGAGAGAGAGAGAATCCTCTTGTTTATTTTTTCAGCTCTCCTTAAATTGAACCCTGCAATGTACAACAACAATCAAATATCGAATAGGTCTTCACTTTTTCGCCATCGTAGTTTCGTAGTTATTATAGATCAGTGGTTCCCATCCAGTTTTGACCGCGACCCTAAAAATAGTTTTCCTGATCTTCACGACCCAACTTCCACATCTTGATACGTTTTCCAAACTCAAACAAATCTGGCTACAATCAGCGATCCTCCTTCTCTTCTGGGAACCACGGCTGTAGATCATACAAAGCACTGAATGTGCGTGTCCACGTAGTACTTTGAATCATAGATTTGTCATCATGTAAAAATACGTAGCAGAATGAAACAACATCACGATCTATATCGTCGGCAAATTTTACCAAAATTGTAAGATATATTCAACGAAGACGTCTTACATACTGAATCCAAACACAATAAGAGGTAAAAGATGCTCTTCAAATGAATCACCACTTGAGCAAGGTATGGCATGCACTTTATAATATCTGTCAGCTTTTCAGTAGTTCTAAAAGGTATATTCGAGGACAATACTAATTTTTTTAAAAATCCGATTCGGTTAAACGGCATCGTTTCAGTTATTGTAAACCGCGTAAACGTATAAAAGGTTTGGTAATCACTACCGCCTTAGTTACTATAATGTGGTTCATCACTATTAGGCTGTTAAGTGAAACCATAACAGCGCACCGCGATATAAGTGACGTTGCCTTATACAGCAGTACATTACATATACTGATATAATTCAATCACTCTAATGGGATCCATGACCATGACAGCGTTATATCAGTAGTCGTGTTATATCGAGTATTTGTTAGTAAGGGACAACTGCACTCGATATTATTTAATCACTATAATGGGATCAATGTCCATGTCAGCGTTATATCATTAGTCGTCTTATATTGAGTGCTTATTAGTAAGGGACCACTGTACTCAATAGTGAATAAAGCGCACCCAACTGTAAACAGTGTACACTCAGATTTGCCATTATATAATCCGACAACACATCAGGGTCTATTATGGTTGTTATTTGATTATAAGCAAATATCCTCAACCATGATCTGCTAGGCCATTGTTTTTATGGTAGATAAGTGCATGTAATACAGGGGAATATGTTTGGTGTTTTCAGGGTGTTAGGTTACTTCCTTGCAGAGAAAGCAAGATAATGTAGAATTATGATGAAAAATGGTGTCGAAAATAAACTGTTTGGGGTCAATGTGAACTTAACTTTTCAGCTGAGTTCCCAAAACTTCTGAAGGAAATTTCTGCCCCATATCAGCAAGTCCTTTTCAGGGTATTGTTGCCAGTCGTGTGTAAACAAGGTTATTTTACAACATGCCTTGTCCTATGATTGTGTCCCAGTGACCTTCATGTTGGACTTTTTGACCTCAAAATCAAAATTGTCTCTCTTTGTCTAATGTGAAAACCATCTAGAAGGTAGGTTCTTTCTCGCCCAATCGTATCATTTTGTTAGAGAATTTAATCTTAAAAAAAAAGTTACTGCGCAAATCAGTTTCTCCGATTCACAATGACCTTGACCTACTGACTCAAAAAATCAGTAGGATTCTTTCTTAAGTACAATCCATTCACAAACATTGGGCATTATATGGACATGGTCTGGAATTAAAGTTATTGTGAAGAAATCAGCAATGTCCTTTCAGTCACAGTGATCTTGACGACTGACTATTTTACACCCGAATAACTATTTCCATCACAAAGTACAAGCCATCCCCAAAACATCTGGATCAAACTAAATGTTCTAGAAATAAAAATATTGCGCAGAAACTTATGTTCATCTTTCGGTGACAGTGATCTTGATCTCTGACCTTTGGAGCCCAAAATAAATTGACTTTTTCGTCACAAAAAAGGCAAGACAACCATAAAGTTCGTTAGAGCTCTGATATTTAGAACTAAATTTATTATTTTGATCCATTATTTTTCCCGGGTTTATAGCGACCTTTACTTTTGAACCAAAATGTGTATTCTTTTTCCTTGCCCCAAATATAAATCATCCACAAAGATACGCTGATATCCTGAGTGCTGAGCTAAAGTTATCGTGCGAACCCAAACTAATGCACAGAGACGGATGGACGAAGGGCCAGACAGACGAACGGACGTCAATGAAAGATAAGGGCCACCTTACAGCAGGCATAAAAAAGGTAAGGTCTTTTGCTTAAAAGATTACTTACTTCTACATGCCCGCCGAAGGCTGCCATCAGAAAGAAAATTGTCAAAATCAACGAGGATAATTTAAACTTTTGATTGTTATTATGACCTAATTACTTTCCAGTCTATTGTTCTAAGCAGTGTGATTTTTAAATAAAAGATTTCAATCTGTAACTTGCATTCCGTAATTTAAATCTAAGCTGAATAATTTTGTTATAAAGTTTATAAAGATTTGTAAAAATAAGTTTTATTTTTATTACAGACCGTGAATTACAGATTTTCTGATTGAAATAATTTTGATAATTAATTGTGGTGAAGTAATATATTTTCTCACTGCACGTCAAATTACAACGACAAAATTATAACGAAGAAATTTCAAGTCTTTTTTTTAGATGCTTACGTCGTAGAGCGGCCGCTTCAGTTTGGAGAGAAACCGAGTTCAAATTCAGCGAAGTGCAGTTGTTTTTCTTTCTTAATGTGTTATTTTATTTTGTAAAGGAAGGGAGAATTATGTTACTGTTTATTTTATATTTTATGTGCGAATATTACAAAACACAGCAGAACATTAACGGTGAATCGCTGACTTGGCGCGTGATCCAGTAAGAAATCTGCTGCTTTAATATGTGATACATCGGAGAATAAAATAAAAATCAACTTTTCTTGCTACGTGTGAATAATGGATAATTCTGCTCTCGCTTTTCCACTTGTGAAAATACTCAGTTTCAGGCCCACGAGATGAAATATATTCAATCATTTTGATCAAATATGTTATCTTTATTTTCTTTTATTACATAACCGTTGACATTAATTCTGTCCCGGGCGTCCGACAGAAGAATTTGTGTGACATTGGAATATATTGGAGAAAATATTGATGAATTATGAAAATCAGAAAAGGGCGAAATTTTCTATAATACTGAACGAGGAATACCCTTTCTGTTTGCTGCTGACATCAATAGATCCCATTATACGTACGATAATCCGACAGCTAAGGACTTTGTACTTTTTAATATAAACATTCAATTTGTATGACAAAACTGAAATACATCAAATTTTCTGTGTTATTATAAATCGTTTTCTGTTCACATAAATTACTGTTTATATTGAGGTGTTCCTTAAAATATGCTGTTTTTTCTGTCATGTACATTTGGAGGCCTTCACGAGTCTTCGGTGTTATACATATTCGATATTTGTCATAGTTGTGTTTGTTACAGTCGTGAATAAAGGAAGCGATATTTTTAAAAATAATTTACGTTGAAATAAACACTAAATTATCTGCGATAAAGCAGCATATATTATTGTCATCTTGATTACGGTATTTATTTGTTGGAGATTTGTACTTCTAAATAAATGATATATCTAAACCTCCAAAATGTGTCGAACATGTATGATTAAACATTCGCTGCACTCGTTGACTCCTTCCTCGCCCCGAATGATTACTACTGAGGGGATGGCAAATATGTCGTTTTTTCATCTTGACGGTTATAGTGATAAATGGAAATGGTTTGCTTCCGTCAAAAGTTAATAAATGCATTTCAGCTCATGTTACATTTCTTGTAAAGAGATCACATCAGTCGTGTAGTCTCTATGTTGTATAATTGATCCATTAACAGTTTACAAGTATGTCCTAATCGTCGCTTTTGCCCTTTCAGTTATGGAGTAATCATTTTGCTCAATGGGTCGAAACATCAATAATCAATCATAATCACCACATGATCTAAGTTTGTGAAACGGATAGACTATGATACTACGTTGATTATGTTGTCCAGTGTCGGTTCGATGTATTTGATAAAGAGGATTGGATCCAGTCTGAAAGATAAATCTGTTACTGTGCTAAACATAAACAAAAAAGGATTGTAATATCGCGTTCTCAAATAACTTTAAGAACAGGTACACCCACTGTGGGCGATGGCAATTAACAATTGCGGTTTTTACAGCGTGTCCATTTGACAACCATGTTGGCTTTTGAAAAGGACATGGGGAAAAACAGGAAACAATGCTCTCCGATCTCTTTTGTACAGCTTTTTTCCTCAGCGGATTTGACTGAAATTTGGTTAATACTTTAAAACACGATTTAACAAAAAACACAACATAATCTGGTTCATGCTTTTGATCTCTAACACTGTCCAAAGGTATAAGGTAAATCACAGGGTGCGCAGCAGAAAAAGAGGCAAAAGCATCGTTTGAATACAAGAAGAGCGCAGATATAAAAGAATAAAACGAACATGTATTCTAAGAGAAATCAATAAACGTAGTACCTCATTTTTTAAAAAGCCAAGATATGTTTATATATTGTTTATCATTCAAGAAACAAGGTCCGTACTTTCTTACTTAGAGACTGGACTCGTATTCATTAACTGATCTTGACCTATTCCAGTAGTTCCCAACCTTTCTGGCCTCGACCTTAACACATATTCCGAGCCTCACGACCCTGTTTCTTTATTCTGAAAAGTTTTGACACCCTAAAAATCATCCTGGCGACCCTCTGCATCCCTAAAGAAGGTCCTTGCGACCATGAGTTGATTCGTGACCTGGCAGTTGGGAACCACTGACTCATTCGGTATGATGCCATCAGATATGTAGTTGTTGTTATGATAGTAGTGGTGTTCACTGCTGGCAGCCACTGGTTGCCCGGTAGTGATGGTAGTGGTAGTGATATATGTTACTTGTGGCAGCAAAATGAGTAATAGCAGCAGCAGCAAATGTAGTATCAGCAATTGCGGTACAGCCCGTAAAGCATTGAGAAAATCAAGCCAAATACTCAAACATACACACACAGCCAGTTAAGTTGTTGTTGTTGTTGTTGTTGTAGGGTTTAACGCCATTTTTCAGCACACGATAGGCTATACATGGCGGCCAGTATTAATGGTGGAGGAAGAACTCGGGAAAACCCCAGAAAGAACCACCGACCCACGAGAAGCTACTGGCAAGCTCTCTCACATACCCACATTAGCCGAATCCGAGACTGGAACTTACGCAGACAGAGGTGAGATGGCAGTGATCCGTAACGAAGAGCGCTTTAGACCACTCGGCCACTCGGGGCCCCCACAGCCAGTTAAGAAAATATATATTATGCGTAAGTTATGTGTGCATTAAGTGTTATATATATATATATATATATATATATATATATATATATATATATATATATATATATATATATATATATATATATATATATATATATATATATATATATATATATATATATATATATATATATATATATATATATATATATAATACAGTGATACCAAATAGATGCAATTACTTTTAAAACTCCTTTTAGAACAAACAATATTTTTGGTTATTTTCTGCAACTTACATTTCAAACTTATCTTAAACCACAGAGCCCTTGATCCCTTGCACACATTTACACTATAGCAGTAATGTATTCGGACCATGGTGGTAATGCATTCGGACCATATTGGTAATGCATTCAGACCATACTGAGTAGGTCATGAATTATGTAGTTCAAGACATATGACCAGAACAGATGTATGATGACCCAAAGACATGGTACAATGGCCAAAAGACATTGTATAATGACCAAAATCCATTGTATAATAACCTGTGCGGTATTATGAACCTTAACTTTCTTGAAAGTACTACTGGTTTACAAGTAAATGCTAAAGTCTGCAGCGACCAGAACAAGAGGTATACAAGGGAGCTAGCGACGGAATTAATACACCACCACCCACCCAACGTCGTTGAACGCAATAAAAGGTTTAGGCCTTTTTGTTGACGCCGGCTAGAGTTTAAGAGCCCAACAAAGTAGAACTACGCTTCTCTTAATCTGGGATAATAAAGAAGACAAAAGAATAAGGCCCAGAAGACGCTGTGGTGGAAGGAATATGCAACAGCAGAGGGAGCAGTCAGTGCAGACCAAGCCAGTATGCAGCCAACCTAGGTCGACTCTACAATTAGCAACCACCAACCCACAGTGCCAACCAAAAATAACAACTCCGGAAAGAGTGGTACAACAACATGGGGTCCGGACTAATGTCGTTGCTGTACTGCAACAAACATCACAGGAGACATTTGCGAGCACAGTAACACATACTCCTGTAACACAGTAAATTTCCCTAAGGCAGGAAACCACGTGTCAAACAGCGGACATAGTTGCAGCCGATCTGGACATGTCTTCAACTTCCAACGACAGTCCAGAAGAATCTTACATTGCAAACGACGAGAGTGAAGAGGAAGAAATAGAAACAGAAGCGGGGGAAAATGAAGAGAATCCTGACCCCCTAATCAAAAGCACAAAGAAATGGGCCTAGCACCAGCGATGGAAGATGTAAAGAACGCAGGACATTTCACTAACGCTGTGAAATACATTGCCTATCGATCTTTGGACACCTACAAGCCAAATCCTGCTCAATGGCTTTACGGTGTCAGGATACTCACGTAGTACTACTACCACGCCTATACCAATTATCATCTCTGGCAATTAGTTGAAGCTGCATAATTTGCGTCAATCTTGCACCAATACGTTTTCCCGCAAATTAAAGGACAAGATAGACGAAGTGCGGAAAATGTCAATATTGCAGAGGACCGCCGTGTCACCTTCTAGTAACAAAAACAGCCCTTCTAAGGGTTCCAAATTGCTTCATATTTAGGGAACCATTTTGGCTTGGTATCCATTGTTGATAAAACTATATTTACACAAACTTGATCCATTGAATTGCTACATCAAAACTTAAAACTTTTTATGACCTAATAGTGACCAAACTTTTTTATACGTCGCTTAGACATATTAGTTAAATAGAACAATTAGGGCATTTTTATTACGTACACTATGTACAAGAATTAGATAGATTTATTAAGAAGTAGGAAATTTTTTAGACTTGCTGGATTTGATGTAATTGCACAGGTGGTTAACACATTATTGGTACTTTTTACATTCCATTAGAATAACTGCACTAGATTTGAAATAAGTACAGGCTGGCGTTTCTGGGAGTACACGACATCCATGGCCGGCTTGCCCAGTTTCTTGCTTTACTTGCCTCTCTCGGACATCGTACAGTGACTGATATGTGGAACCATTTCCACCCGTCAAAAAAAAAAAAAGAAAAAAAAAAAAAGCAGGTGTTCTAACGTGACGTCATTGCTGCCGATCAATCGTAGCGTTACATACTACTTGGGTCGACACCTGGTGCGTTCAGTTGCAACTGAATACCAACTCCTTTATCATGAGTGCGTGTTGGGTTCATTCCCACTCATGACGGCCATACATTCAGGTCTTTAAGGACTCATTAGTCCTACGACCTGATGGCCAAATTAATCAGTGTTCTTTGAAAACATAAATGCCTGGGGGATGAT
This sequence comes from Sinohyriopsis cumingii, assembly GCA_028554795.2. Classification (NCBI taxonomy): domain Eukaryota; kingdom Metazoa; phylum Mollusca; class Bivalvia; order Unionida; family Unionidae; genus Sinohyriopsis; species Sinohyriopsis cumingii. The sequence continues at coordinate 118,690,560 of CM068825.1, read as the reverse complement.
GCACTAATTCCTTCCCCCAGGAGTAAGTAAACATCCAGCTTTGCTGGAATAAATCGTCGAACATGCCCTGACGTTAATTTAATTCAGTCAGTAAATGCTAACCACTTCTCAGGGCCGGGACGTTAACACCTAAGCTACCGCGAGTACTTGTGATTATTTGTTTTATGTTATGACCGCGCCGGAAACAACAGGCAGGCACCAACATTTACATCCGATTCCATCTGGAAATAATAATAGGTTCAGAGTTGCAGCAAGGAGTTACCAAGGAACATAACACTCATATTTTATGCAGAGTACTGAAAAAGTTGATTGTTTTCTGCAATTAATCTTTATCAAAAATGAATGGAAATACATAATCTGTCCCGTTAAAGACTTTTTATTTATTTGGATGAATTATCGTGTATGATACTTTTCAGCATATATTTAAACTGCATCCAATGATTTGTTGTTGTTGTTGTTCTACGGTTTAACGCCAATTTTCAGCACAAGATAGGCAATACATGGCGGCCAGTATAACTGGTGGAGGAAGAACCCTGGAAAACCCAGGGAAGAACCACCGACCCACGAGAAGATACTGGCAGGCTTTCCCACGTACCCTTGCTAGCCGAGCCTTGGACTCGAACCCACGCAGACTGCATCCAGTGAATCTGAGTATTTATTATAACCTTCTATGATGTTTTCAAACATATTCTTACATTTGCATTACTTCAAGGTAAGCTATTTGTCACTCCATTTCTTTGACTCTACAGTGAAGAACGAGAAAGAAAATTAATGATGCTTGCTTTTAAAACCACCAGCATGTTACATATTCGGTATGTGGCAAACATAACATTGTTTAAAATTATACCCTGAATAGTACTTGGTTACATTTATTTTCAGGGGGGAATTGAAGCAAAGACATTATTACTATTATTATTATTATTATTATTATTATTATTATTATTATTATTATTATTAATTTTTGGGTGCGTTAAAGTCCGATACCTAACATTAACTTTTTTAATTGAGTGTAAATGACATTAAACGACACTAAATCAGACAAAGAAGATCAACTGACTAATAACACGGGCAATTCTTGGTTGATTCAACAATTTATTGGCTATTAAAAGAAAAGTGTTGTATAATTATCTGGGGGAGGAATTTTTGAATACCTACAATAATAGATAATCAAACACCGAGTACAACACATGAGGAATGATGTTTTTCAGAAGTTCATGTTGTTGGATATGCACTTTAGAGTATGATAAGGGAAAACAGATACTCCATAACTCCATTAAGACCACAAGACATTATACTCAGGTAATTATGTATGTATGTATGTATGTATGTATGTATGTATGTATGTATGTATGTATGTATGTATGTACGTATGTATGTATGCATGCATGCAGGCAGGCATGTATGTATGTATGTATGTATGTATGTATGTATGTATGTATGTATGTGTGTATGTGTGTATGTATGTATGTGTAAATATGAAGACTAGTACACTAGCCCGATGTTCGCATCACTTAAAACCTTTCATACAGCGAAAGCGGCTGATTTAAGGTTGTCAGTTGAAATGTTGGAAACAAGAAGTAAACGATACAACAATATAATTTCATAAACACCGCAGGGCTGAATCTGGGGGAGTCCAGCCCCACCTAAAAAAAAAATATACACACGCACAAACGTACGATCACTTGTCCCTTTAAAGTTGATCATCATTTTATTCTTGGGCACGTTTTTGGGTATTATGCACACTGCGATTAAACAGAGACATAGACGTTTCCTTTGGTGCCCTTTCTATGAAAGTCAGGGCCATTTTGAAACATTTGAACCCAAACCCCCTCAACACTTGTCCTGATCCGACCCTGATATGGTTCGACTCTGAAGAAAAACTTCACATTATTAATTATTTTAAGAATTCTGGGTATCGTTGAGGGCCACAGGAAATAACTCTACGGGCCGCGTGTTTGAGACCCTTGCTCCATAATACTAATAATGGGTACATTTGTTTTTTGTATATGTAGATTTTCACTCAGGAACTTTGCTTATAGCATGACAACATCATGGCAATAGGAACAAATTCACCATTTCATTGCTCACTGATTAGAAAAAAAAACTTGAAAGTGCAACGTGATATGATTCCAGAAGATGTAAAATCTATATAAGGAAAATTATTGTATAAATTGGAATTTAAGGCTTTTAAATCCAAAATATGTCTTAATAGTTACATGGCAAACACCTAAGTATATTCATCTTGTGTTTAAGTCCTGAACGATTGACACCAAGGCAGTGTAATATGGCATCCAGTTCACAACAAGGCAGAGGAATGTGGCGTCCAAATGACATTTAAGCATTGGAATACGGTGTCCAATTGACAACAAGGCAAGGGAATATGGCGTCCAAATCACAAACAGGCAAGGGAATGTGCCGTCCAAATCACATATAGGGAATGGAATACGACGTCCAATTGACAACAAGGCAAGGGAATACGGCGTCCGATTGACAACACGGCAAGGGAATATGGCGTCCGAATCACAGAAAGGTAAGTGAATAAGGCGTCCAAATCACAACATGGAAAGGGAATATAGCGTCCAAATCACAACAAGGCAAGAGAATACGGCATCCAAATCACAAGGCAGGGGAATAAGTGTCCAAATCACAACAAGGCAAGGGAGTATACTGAAATGCACGTGCTGTAGTATGAATTTAACAAGGCCTGGATTTCACCAATATAATTTCATTGTGGACCAGTTTAGAATGTATTAATATAATTGGCAGAAAATTAAGTCGGATTTAAATTTTAACAATTAATATCTCAAGACTTAATCTTATGACTTATTTTGGTGAAATATGTGCCAGGTCATGTTACTGATGCATCTGATTATATTTAAAACGCAACCAACAATAAACATTGACCAAGTTCTACTTTTATTTAATTAATGCCATTGCAGATCATGGTCTATGCAAATCGAGTTTTTTTATGACATCAAGGCAAGGTTATATCGTCTGAGGTAAGGCTAATTTAATGAAAACAATAGCACCGTTCTGGTCACGAGGCATAGCTCCGTATCCACTGACAAACAGCGGGTCCTTTCATAGACTTTGATCTACTGGTACGTTACGGCACGACAGAGGTAAATGTGGTATCTCCACTTGGACCTGGGAACAACTAAATGATCAAAACAACATGTTCAGTTATTGACTTAGGAAATACTATATCGTTGTTTATTAGAATATGACATTGAACGATACTTATTTACAAGTCACCGAGTTTCTTTCATTCATAAAATTAATTTAAGGTGATAGGTAAAATATTATCTGGAGTACTTATGTCCTGGAGGGCAGTACACACGGAAAAAGAAAACAAAGGTCATGCGGAACACAATGCGAACTATCCTACTTACATATCTTTATCATGGCAAGTCAATGGGGAATGCACATGCACTTTCTTAAAAGTGGGAGTGGGTGTTTAGTGGGCTAATCGACGGAAAAAAGATGTCTGAAATAAAGATTAACCCAAATGTTTTTAAATGGTGGATGAACAAATAGAGCCATATGGACAATTATGAAATGTTAATTGAGTTTTGAAAACTTTGACGATGAACAAAATTATTAAATTATATGTAATGAAGACCTCCAGCCACATAAATAATGATATGCCATTATTTTTCTAGACGACAACGGAGCCATGGAAAAGAAGAGTCATCTGAACATGACATATTAACCCGCTTATGTAAAGACTCCTACTGAGATTTCCATATGGTCCACCACTTTTTATCTGCATATCCCTTATGATTGACCCTTAAGGTCCAATGCTCTCAGTTTGATTACTTATTATTCTTGACCCCTATGGTCCACCACTCTCAGTTTGAATATGATTATGGTCTCTGTGTCTCTGAGATAAAGGGTCAGTTCATTCCAAGTGGCTGGGCCCTGATATACAAATGAAAGTTATCCATATGCCTTAACTTTTACATTGGAGATACTGAGAATACGTGTGTCAGATGATGAGCGCAAGCTTCTAGCAGGAGCTTACACGTGGGTGAGATCAGAGGTATTTCGGACCAGAGGCAGTCAACACAATGTACCAGACAGAAGAATTTTACGTTAGATTCTACTGCAAACAGGTAGCCAGTGGATTTTGTGTAGACCAGTTCTTTGTTTTCCAAGAATGATCTTAGCTGCTCTGTTTTTAACCTTTTGAAGTTTCTGCAGTAGATACAGCGGTAACCAGAAAGAAGACTGTTACAATAGTCCAGTCTAGAGAGTAATAATCTACACACAAGGGTTTTATGGCATAAACTGTGAGAAGATTGCGAATAGTACCGTTGCATTTCTGCTCCAGGTGTGCGGCTGTAGAGGTAATAAAGACATGCTGGTGCAGTGAAACCATCTAGTCCAACACTCTCAATTTGTATACGCTTCATGCTATATCCGTATGGTCCACCACTCTCAGTTTTGTATACGCCTCATACCCGATCCCTATGATCTTTGACTTTTAACTTTTGTATTCTCTTCGTGGTAGATCCTTAAGGTATATTGCTCTTGATTGGTATAGACCTTTCATGTAGACAGTGCTTACATAGTTATCTCCTCCTAGCCGATAGATGTCAGTAATAGCCGTTAAGGTGCTGACGAAGCCTGGTTACTGAGCATGCAAACATTGTACGGTTTACTAGCTATATTAACAGATCTGTTAACCTTACACTTATTTGAAATTACTTAATAATTCATATCATGTAACTAACACAACCAATACGATCCTAGTGTCATTTAAAAGCTGATTCGTAATGCACAAATTGATCAATTTTATGTATGACTCTTTGTCCTCTACTGAAAGACCACCTCTCTGGAGATTCTGCAATTGTGATAACTTAGTGCTATAAAGAGTTTAACGTCAAGCTGTGTGCGTCTAAAATGAATAAATTAATTTAAATATTTATGGTGTGATGCTGTTAATAGATATCTTAAAACAAATAACTTTAACCGAGATGGATAAATCAATAAAATATAACATTGTCTTATTACATGTGTTTTCTGGATTTATCAACATGTAATATCTGCACTATCAACAATTTACTTTTATCTGCTTCATTCTTTCTTGAATTCCCTTTTGCTTGAATGATCATAATTACACAGAGGTACTGATACGCGTTCAATATTTTGATTGATACAAGTATTAAACACTGAAATAACAATAAAATAATACAATGCAATGATTTTGACAATAATGTATCAATCAATAGTTTTGGTTTGCTTGTTACAGAAGATGTTTTTTTTATTTTTTTTTTATTTTTTTTTTACAGGAAGGGGTGATGTTGATAAGAATTTTTTAATTGGCGGCATGGTTTGTTTCTTTAATTACTGAGTAAACAAGGTTACAGGATACGCATAACAGAAGCGAATTTATTTTCTCTCCCAATAAAATTACATTGTAGGCAGGAAGTTTGGTTTTGGACAAGAATTTAGCAGGTAAAAAGGTGTTATTGTTCGAGTACTAGAATTAATAGAACCAATAAATCATGATCCTAATTCGTGCAGTAAGAAGACTTAAAAAATGACATAAGTCATATTGTGGCTTGTTGACCTTCTCTTTTTCATAACTCCAATAAAAATAACAGTGATAATTTAATCTCTGTTTTTTTATATTTATCCCACACCTGTTTCATCACTGTAAAAATCAGAATTGTGACTTTTTATCATTTGACCTTCTGTCCTAACATCGGGTATCTAGGTCACCATCTCCTCTCTCCCACCCATTGCACCAAGATGTTAGTAGGGCAGAAATTCAATCGGGGGGGGGGGATTTTAAAATGCTTTAAAGTGTTCTCTTGTCAGGTCAACTAACACTGCATCATTCGCAGGTTTAATGTGTTATGTGCGCTTTGTCTAAAAGACCATAACTGAGTGATGATTGTAATATCTGGAGCATGTGTCAAAACTATTCGGCATTTCGCATTCGCACTTACAACGTGTCATCATTTTGTTCTATTTTTATCCCAAAGCAGCTCTTATGATCGTTCAGTGGTTCGATTGTTGTTGTTTTTTTTTAAGCTACTGATCATGTCTGAAATTTAAGGACCGGACTATGTCAGTCTACTAAAATGGGAATAACTGGGAAGAAGACTTAATCTGCATTGCACAGGAATTATATTTTATTAACTTTCTGGTCATGCTAATCGTTTGGAATTTGGAATTACTTATCCGTTTTACTATGAAACATCACTTGTCTACACACATAAGCTTTTATGTTGACATGATTGCTTGAGATAATCGCTGGTATTCAGAATTAGCACGTAGGAAATAATAGTTTCGCATAAGTGAATCAATACCTTAATGGCGCCCATGGAACTAAAAATAGAAAGGTCTATACATGTTCTACAAATGCTACATCTTGTTTTCATGGTAACATAAAATTACTGAATGCGAAAGGTTTATAAGAATAAAAAAGCACATCTACGCAGCTTGGTGTGCATACCAAGTATAGTTGAAATGCTTTCAACAGTTTGAGACTTATGCTCCGGAAACGTAATTTTGTCTGTACGGACAGATGGACAAAAGGATAGAACGATAGCTATATCCCCTTCTATTACATACTGAGAGATAAAAAGATCATCCACTTTTATTATATTAGCCCCTCCATCAGTAAATCGTGCATAGGAGTTTTGATCCCTAAAACTTTCGTGGCTGATCGATTGCAAACGCTTCAATGTAGCATATTTGAATTGTTGAAACAACCTGTGGTATGTATCTCGTTCTTCGTCAGATGAAGACCCATCAATTAATGTATACTTAGAAATGAAACAAGAAGACGCAGTCATCCGTATCTCCCACGATCTTCAAGCCGACTAGTTCTCAATAACAAAACACATCTATATTATTAGTGTTATATTGTAACTGAAGAACTCCTAATAGCAAATGCCACATCTAGATCACCAATATGTGTCTAACATTTCATTAATTAGTGGATGAATTGCAAGGAAATTTGAAGAAAACATCAGACTAAAGAATTGTGAATAGAACCAAGCACATATGCACCACAAGCATAATGGCTGTACAAATTCTGCATTGAATTGAAAACTGAAACAGGATGTTAATATCAGACGACACATATAGACTGCTTGTCACATATGCTAAAAAAGTTTCATAGGATGTAAATAGCAGACGACACATATAGACTGCTGGTCACGTATGCTAACACAGTTTCATAGTGACATCTTTAATGGTTTTGGAGTTATGCTACAGAAACGAAAGTATGACGAACTGATTGCTTATGTCACAAGCAAAATGGGAATGATGGATTGATGGATAAATACAGAAATGGAAGACAATGTTAACAAAATATTGAAACTGAAGATTAATAATAGCCAAAAGGCTACACCACTATACAAATATAAATTTTTATGAATAGCCAAAAGGTGACACCACTAGACTCACGTGAAAAACTATGAATAGCCAAAAAGGCTACAACACTAAATTAGCATTAAAAACTATGAATAGCCAAAAGGCTGTCCCACTAGATTAACATGAAAATTTATGAATAGCCAAAACGCTACATCACTAGATTAACATGAAAAACTATGAATAGTCAAAAGATGACTCAACTAGACTCACATGAAAAACTATAAATAGCCAAAAGGCTACACCCCTGGATTAACATAAAAAACTATGAATAGCCAAAAGCTGACACCACTAGTCTCACATGAAAAACAATGAATAGCCAAAAGGCTGCACCATTAGATTAACATGAAAATTTATGAATAGCCAAAAGGCTTACAACACTAGATTAACATTAAAAACCATGAATAGCCAAAAGGCCACCCCATTAGATTAACATGAAAAACTATGAACATTCAAAAGGCCACCCCACTAGATTAACATGAAAAACTATGAATAGCCAAAAGACCACCCCACTAAATTAACATGAAACACTATGAACAGTCAAAAGGTCCCTCCACTATATTAACATGAAACACTATGAATAGTCAAAAGGCCCCTCCACTATATTAACATGAAACACTATGAACATTCATAAGGCCACCCCACTAGATTAACATGAAAAAACACGAATAGTCAAAAGGCCACCCCACTATATTAACATGAAACACTATGAATAGTCAAAAGGCCATCCCACTAGATTAACATGAAAAACTATGAATAGTCAAAAGGCCACCCCACTAGATTAACATGAAACACTATGAACAGTCAAAAGGCCACCCAACTAGATTAACACGAAACACTATGAACAGCGAAAAGGCCATCCCACTAGATTAACATGAAAAACTATGAATAGCCAAAAGACTACACCACTAGATTAACATGAACATCTACGAATAGCCAAAAAGGCTACACACCACTAGATTAACATGAAAATTTACGAATAGCACAAAGGCTACAACACTAAATTAACATTAAAAACTATGAACAGTCAAAAGGCCACCCCACTAGATTAACATGAAAATTTATGAATAGCCAGACGGCTACACCACTAGATTAACATGAAAAACTATGAGTAGTCAAAAGATGACTCAACTAGACTCACATGAAAAACTATGAATAGCCAAAAGGCTACACCACTAGACAAACATGAAAATTTATGAATAGCCAAAACTCTGCATCACTAGATACATATGAAAAATTATGAATAGCCAAAAGGCTACAACACTAGACAAACTTGTGCATCATGTTTCAAAGAGATTTACCACGGAAAGGAAATGTGTATAATGGATTGATGTATGGAAAGACAAACGCAAAGGTTAAAGATACTGAAACCGAAAAAATTAAACACGTGTGGACTACTAATGCGTACCAATGTTTATAGAGCTATGTTGAACATTGTGTGTGTGTATGTGTGTGTGTGATTTGGATTTTTAACGTAGCCTTAACAATTTGTCAATCATATTGCAACGATGTCTGCAGTGACGTAGTTTATAATGATGCCTAGCATAAGGGCATCATGTCGCAGACATGTAGCATGATGTCCCGACCAGTCCTAACACTAACCTCCTAATGCTGAGCGCCAAGTGAGGCAGGTCTTAGTACCATTTTTGTAAGTCTTTGGTATGACTCGGCCGGGAATCGAACCCACGACCTCCCGCATCCGAGGCGGATGTTCTAACCACTAGGCAACCGGAGCGGTCGAACAGTTTTGGAGCTATGTCCCTAAATCGAAAGTGAAAACATAGTATTACGTACACGGATAGGGATAACAACTTACACAGAAAGAAACTGATAGATCTCCGGCAATTTTTTTTTTGTGGGGGTTGGGTGTGGTTGAGGAGGGTTCCGTTGACAGAACCAACTCAAGATTTAATTTTCTTTGTTTCTTATTATGAGGTGGAATTTAACATGGACCAAAGATATTAATTATAAATGTTATGACTGTCCCACTGTTCCGACAAAATATCATAATAAGACGAAGTGTGGCACTTTGGTACACGTGTCTTAACAAACTGACACATATACTGCATGTCATTCTGAGCAAAGGTTCTCATTTGAATTCGTTTCAACCCTCAGCATGATTATGCATGAGGTACTCTACAAAACCACAAAGGTGCGGAAAAGCGGCTCGTGTTCAGTATTATATCCAATTTTGCATGAGCTTCACCTTTTGAAAGCTGATAACTGTTACAGTTCTGAGCCCACTATCCCCGACATGCCGCAAAACCACAAGAATTTTTGCTATTCAGCTCCTTTCTTTTTATCCATAGCACGTGTGGCCAATTTGTATTCAGCCCATATCATGAAATAATCCACACCATAATTGAGTAATTTATATATATTTACTTGGTATTTACCTTTACACGTAAAAGTGCAACGTATGTGGAAAACACATTGTATGTATGGACCACAGTTACGGTTTTCGTATGTCACGTCGTACGTATGGACCATATTTACGGTTTTCGCATGACAACACGTCGTATGCATGGACCATATTTACCATATTTACGGCTTTCTTATGACAAAACATCGTTTGCCGGGGTCATGTTTATGGTTTTCAAAAAAAGTCAAGTGAACGATATTTCGAGACACAGTATTACTTATTTTAGTTAAATAAAAACAATAAAGAGAATTAAAAGAGACATCACACGTGATAATGGAGCACCGATACATACATCAGTGCCCGAAACGACCTAAACACACAAAATTATCAAGGTGTGATTGACACACAAGCAAATGGATTACGTATAGTTCATAGCGTGCAGAGTACAGAATCTTTGAACTATAATGTCGAAGACGATTACAAGCGACACAAATGTTCAGGTTCGGTTTTATTTACCATTCTACATTTTACGTGGAAATGTTTTCGAAACCAAAACGTTAAAGCATTGCAGGAAACATGTTATATTAAGACTGGATGATTTGGCTGTGCAAAATTAAAGAAATACAGAAAACTAACCAAAGTTCCATTGCTACCGTTGGTCAGAATAGACAAGCTTTACCCTTAATAATAACAACCTCTTTTGCAAATGAAACAAACAGAGAAAACATTTCTTGTTGACATCTTCCTTCATAATTTGGCTGAAAAAATATCGTCCAATCATTGCAGTTACAGTACTACCGGATGAGAAGAAATCCAGGGGATCAGGAAAATATTTAGCTTTAACGGGTTTCGTAATATACAGGTTTTGTTAATTTTGCATTATAACAGTCAGAAAACACTATAGTCAAACAACGTTTTATTTTAGTTAAAAAATATTTCACTGAAACATGCTGAAAAGAAAACGTTTCTATGTAATGCAGACATACCTGTTCTTTTTTTACCTTAGAAAAGTGTTTTGATTGTAATCAAGTTATTCATTATGAAGGAACTATTTTTTATCTAATCTTCTATGGAAGGAAATAAAGATGACGACAATGACGACGATGATCCCAATGATGATGATGATAGCACTGTTAATTTTCATTTAACACTTGAAGCTTTTCAGTTAATAATAATAATTGAAACAACAATAATAATAATAATAATAATAATAATAATAATAATAATAATAATAATAATAATAATAATAACAATAATAATAATAATAATAGTAATAATAATAACAATGATTTAATTTTTTGACGGTAGTATAGTTAGCTTTGTGGAACTACTCTAGCTTGTGTCCTCCCCTTGCTCCAATCCCTTGCAAAATCCCCTACCCCGTGAGGGCTCGGGGAATTACTTTACAAATTTTGTGCCTTCATCTTTTTTATAAGTTTTACCTAAACTTATTCGGCGCTATATAGGCAGGATTTTGTTGACGTGTCGCTAAACCCTACCATACATACATACATACATACATACATACATACATACATACATACATACATACATACATACATACATACATACATACACATATACATACGCACAAATGCACAGATACACAAATATTTGTTACACTGTATTATATAGCTATTTACAATAATTAATACTCATAGTTTCATTAACCCCCACCCCCTCTCTCTCTCTGATACTGTACAATACTAGTAATGATTTCTTATGTGAATAGCCAATTTTCAAAACGCAAGCTCGCCCTAGATTCCAGAACCATTTGTACGAGAATGATCTTATCATGTTCTTGATAACATTAGCGTATTTTTATATACATTAAGTATTTATTTTGTGTACCGAACTTTTGTCCATGACTGTGAGTTGTGAACAAAAAATGTTATTTAGGTTTCTCCGTTGGAGTGCTTTACGTTCTATGATATTGCAGGTCAAGTGAACATTTGCGAACATAGTCATTTGATAAAGAAATAGTAGATTAGTCTGTGGTAATCCATTTGTGCTCTAAGTTTACAGCTGTGCTGCTGACATCAGGTGTAATCTGAGTTGACTTGTTTGTTTAAAATATTCACTGGAATTACATAAAGGCTCAGCGACTTTGAGATCAATGCATTACATCGGAAAGATGTGAACTCATTCAAAAACAATGTCTTATATTAGAACATTTAAGACTAGTGGAATTTATTCTGAACATTATTTATTTTTGGACTTGTGATAGTATCTTAATGACTGTTTGTGAGTTAATTCACAATATTGTAAGTATCACTTGAATTTTCACTTTGTATTTGAAATAAATAAATTGCTAATTGATTTTACTTAATTTGTGGGTTTGACTTTCTTTCTGTTACATAAAATATATGGTCGTAACGGAAGTCTGGGGCTTGTCAGGGATCTGAATTTCGTTATGAATTTCAGGAATATTAAAATTGCCTTTAAAATTTAAATTTACTTTGCTTCAGAATTTGCATTGTCCCTGGTAAAGATTGTAATCTCACTCATTTGAACATTTTTAAAAAAATAAAACCAGCACTCGTTAACAATGTCGGATAATGTAGAGAACTTGTTTGAAATCCTATACATGAAGAGTTAAAGTCTACGAAAAAGGCCGAGTTGTTTGAGCTTCCCAGATATTATGAGCTTTATGAAGCGAAAGTAACTTTAATAAAGCAATACATAAAGAAAACCTTGATTCAGTATTTCGTGGGGAAGGAAATTTTTGGATAATAGCGTTTAGGGTTTGATTGTTAGGTGTGTAGCTGGTTTTGACTGGAAATTAAAGGAGTTACAGTACAAAAAAACCCAGATGAAATTGGAATTAAGAAAGCTTCAGCGTCGGGAGGAAATTATGGAAGAGAGAGAGAGAGAGAGAGAGAGAGAGAGAGAGAGAGAGAGAATAGAAATCAGAGATTGTTGAAGTGGAGTGTAATGCTTCAAGAATACAACATTGACATTAGACACATCAGGAGAAAAGGCAATGCGATTCCATATGCACTCTCACGTATCGAGAGGTACCATCTAGCTTTATTCGGTGCATATTTTGTGTAATTTAAGCTGCGTGTCATTCATAAAACATCGTTTTGTTTAGTTTATTATCACCTTGTTATTCGATAAATACGTTAAGGAACGTTTTATTGTATTAATCTTTTTTCTTTATGAGGGGAGGGGTTGTGTATATTTAATTTATATGGTATGTTTAACTTTTGTACATGATTGTAAGTTACAAACAGAATGTTTACATAACCTTTTAGTTAGTCCTATTTTTCCGTTGGAATGCTTTTCATTCTATTACGTTCTAGGTCAAGTGAAAATGTTATAAATAGGAATTTGACAAACCAATAATTCATTCCTTTTCTTAGATAAGTCTCTGGTAAACCATTTGTATTCAGAGTTTACCATTATGTTGTTGACATCAGGTATAATTCGAGAGTAATTATTTATTTAAAGTGTTCACTTTGTGTTGTATTCAAATAAATTGCTTCTTGATATTTCTTAAATTATGGTTTCATTTTCTTTTTGTTACACATTTATAGACCTAGAGTTGTCACTCATTCTAAAGAGAACGTATCCTCTGTACTACGTGCTTTAAGATCACATTGCAGTATTTCGTTATTTCCAGAGCACTGCATTCAGGCAAACAAAGTATGCATCAGAAAGTGTTCAGCACCTTGATATAAAACTATCATCTTAAATCTTTACTTTGTACTTTGTCTACAGTTTTATCAGATGTTTAGCATATAAATATTTACATAAATGTGTTGTGCAAAATGATGTCATTCCACATAATATGTCAGGTCGTTTACCCCTAGGATTCGAAACACAATCTTATATACCTTAACAATGCAACTTCCTTTTGCTCTAAACCAAGTCAGGTGAGTTTAATAAAAATAATACATACATACATACATACATACATACATACATACATACATACATACATACATACATACATACATACTGTGTGTGTTTTGACATCAACTATAATTAGAGAGGATTTATTTTGTATTTTTGAATTATGTCTTTTATATATGGTTAATCTAGATTTCAAATCACCAGATGTTCAACGCATAAATTATAGTGCAGACAATAGAGAACGATCGAATTAGAATAGTGCTGATTTAACTTGATATATGATAGTTGAGGTGCGCTTTTGTAAGGTGAAATATTAACTCGTAAGGATGCATGGATGGTTCGGGTTTTGCCTGGTTCTATTTATTCAGAATATCACAGAATCGATGGTAATATTACGAAAGAGGAACCCGAACCACATAACGCCCTGGGCATTATAAAGTATTTAAAAAGCTTTAAATTCAAACTGGATCTGCCTTAATTGGAAAAAATGTACAAATATTATATTTTAACAATATTTTGTTTAACCTTATAACATTTGGGACTAGTGTTGGCCGTATGAGAAAGAACTCCTAGAGAAAAATAACTATCAAGGCGATGAGAATAAGGGCGGATACAAAGAAGATTGTATCTCTTGCACAACTTGACCATGAGACTTGGTGGGAAAGTTCGACCTATCGCCGCTGTAAGTACAGACTGATCCAGTTATTTAAGCTTATCGCGGATTAGTGTTTTTTATATCACAATATGTGCTTCCTTGTTATTTCAACGCGGAAAAAGCTACCTGGTGAAGTGAGAAAAAATCCTTCATTAAAAAATTTCAAAGCCAGCCTAAACCAAGAAAAGAAATCACTCCTTGTCACTGATACGCTGGTCAGGAAATGTCAAAGATCAGAAATTCAAGGCTAGGAACAGAGACGACTAAAATCACTTTCTTTTAGATTGTCCAAAACATACTGATTTGAGAGATCACATTTTAGATACATTTGTACTTCCATCGTTCAAAACTGTATCATCTGGCAATTATATGTACCGTAATTAACAAGTTCAGACATTAACATCAGCCAATTATATGTACCCTAACGAACAAGACCATTCTTTAACATCGGGCAATTCTGTGTACCCTAAGAATACTATTATTTTTGTTTTATTTCCCACTACCAAATACTCAGAAATGAATTATTCTGTATGGATATATGCAAGGAATTATGTCTTGCTTGTACTTTTTTGTAACCGTTTGTTTGTACCAGTATCAAGTTTTGTCTTCTTAGGGTTTTGTTTCAATTTATCCCGTTCGTGCAAAACCATGACTTAGTAGGAGCCATATGGGCTCATTGGCAGAGTACCAGACTTGTAATTCAAGGGTCGCGAGTTCAGTACCCGACCAGGTTAACCCAACGCAGCCAACCCGGCTGCGTCTGTGTGTCTTTGTGGAAGGCAATTACGTCACGTATCCTCAGCATGGCATAACCAGTAGTGTGAAGAACGGTTAAAATCATAAAACCCCAAAACTGCACCTTTGGGAGCAAGTCGTCCACTAAAGACGTTATTCATGATGTGCTCTGTGTGAAATTGTACCGTATAGTTTGAAAATGCTTGATTTGTCATATAACCTCTTACAGTTACTGAACTGCTTCTCGTGAACATTTTGTTATTGTTGTTATTGTTTTTGTTGCTTTTTCATTATCTGGCAATTATGTGAATTTTTATATTCTTTTTTCACCTTGATCGTGTTGAACTGTCTACATTTTACATTTCGTATAAATCCTTCAGTGAAAATGTAATATCGGTGCAATGAGATTTTGTTTGAAGTCATTAAATATAACATTCTGATGCAAATGAAAACGGAAATCAACCGTCACATCATGTTTGCGGTACCTCAAATTATGCAGATAGTTGACTTTCTTCAAAGGCATGCCTATATCAATTTTCTTTACCAATTACCTGTATGGCCTTATGTCGCTATTTCTATGGTTGTGCATATCGTTATTTTTTAAGGAATTTATCTCTTAGATATTTTGCAATATCTGTATAGGAGCGTATAGGAGCGTAACGATTTGGGCTTTAGTTGACGTTTAACCCTTCCTATTTTGCTTGGGTAAAAGTCTATCCAGAAGCAAGCATGAAAGTCACTGCTGACCTCGATATAATAATAACGTCGATATATTGTTGATAATATCTGAAGGTACATGGGCAAGATCACTGAAACATTTTTTACCTGAAATTTATTAAACATCCTTTCATTATATTTCAGTGTAGTAATCTTGATTTATCACGTTCGGGGTAAGCCTAGTGCAACATACCGTTTTGTATTCTTCACTGTTTAAACTGGCATTTTCATTTCAAGCGATGCTTTCAGGTTTATATATATATATATATATATATATATATATATATATATATATATATATATATATATATATATATATATATATATATATATATATATATATATAAACCTGAAAGCATGGCTTGAAATGAAAATGCCAGTTTAAACAGTGAAGAATACAACACGGTATGTATATATGTATATATATATATATATATATATATATATATATATATATATATATATATATATATATATATATATATATAGTATGTATATATATATATGTATGTATATATATATGTATATATGTATGTATATATATCTATGTATATATATGTATATGTATGTATGTATGTATATATATATATATATATATATGTGTGTGTGTGTGTGTATATATGTGTGTATATATATATATGTGTATATATATATATGTGTGTGTATATATATATATATATATATATATATATATATATATATATATATATATATATATATATATATATATATATATATATATATATATATATATATGTACATGATAAATAACTGAAGTACTTTTTATTTTTATCTTTTATGTGTATTCATATGATGCAATTAAAGCCATTTGGCTCAAAACCACTTACCCATTTTGAACGGAAGTTTATATATAGTTTACATTAACATCATCTAATATAATAGTTGCATAGTCTTCTTTTGAAGTGCTGTTTGAATCTGCACGTATGTTACCAGTCGGATTGACTGTTTGGTGGACGGTTGACTGAACAAAGTAAAACAGGCATTAACTCTGAGAATGATTTTCCTAGTGGTACATTAGATTTTAACTCTTATCGGTACGGTACCGACCCCAGACCCCGTCTTTCCGGTACGACGGTAACAGTAATAAATGTCTTACTGGTACGGCGTACGTGACCGTACCGGCTTACCTGTACTACGGGATAAACGAATCCAGGTAATTTAAGTGTCAGTTGTTTATAGATCTGGTCTTCTTTTGCAATTTATTGAATTACTCAAAATAAAAGAAATAACCCATGAGCTGGAAAACTTACATCATTGCAAACAGAAAGTTAACAGTAATTGAATTTGCCTCGGTCACCAAATAAAACGTAGTCATTACAAATCTGGGTCAGGAAAATATCATCGCATCATGCATATGAGTCAGGTTCCAAAAATAGATCACATCTGTCGCTCCTTGAAATGTTGAAACACGACTGAAATTTCATCCATTATATTACATTTTTTAATATAAAAAAAAGTTATTTATACCTATTGTACGCACGCCTTCTGTCAGTATCATACAAGTTGTTTCTAAACCCATCCTTGTGAATTTTGTAATGCGTTGACACCTTGGTTTACATCATATATTGTATATTTTCCTTCATTAGTATTACTCACATTAGTATTACTCATGTCGATGAACCATAAATCCTTTCGTGCATGAAAATAAAATCTCATTTAAAGCCATATCTTGTTTTGAAATCTATAATTAAGTTAAAATCTCATTTCTTTTTTAATTTCACACTTAAGATAAATTCTTATCAAAAGAGAACATATTAGAGGAGTGGATATATACACAAAGGGTATAACCCTCTTCAGTGCCAGTATACATCTGTCAAAACATGCAAAGTTTGTTAGACCAATACAAGTCTATCAGCACGTGCAAAGCGTTGTAATGCCAGTACAAATTTGTCAACGTGTGCAAATTTTATTTCTGTGTATGAAACTTACTTAGCCACTCCCTATCTCAATACTTACGTACTACTAGTAATACGAATTTGCCTAGCAGATGAGTGGTTGTGGTGTAGTCAAATATCACCCAAAGTACGTATTGAGTTTAAAGTTATATTTTAGTAACTTAAAACGTGTCATTTACGATTTCAAGAGCAATCTGTTTTACGGGAAAAGTATTTTTATGAGCTAAAATAGGCAATTTAACATTGTATTTTGCGTGCAATGCATCAGGACCTTAAGACAGGACAGAGCTCTGCATTCAAATTATGGCGTTGCATGAATACTAGTTAAGATGCAACGAACGAGACAATTTTCATATGCATTGTTGCTTGCGTATAATGTACGTGGGAAGCATCATGATGCCAGGTAATGGGGGCTGCCATATTGGTCTTCTTCCAGTCAACCCAGTCTTTTCACTGACTGTCACATTACATGCATACCTTAAACCTGATGACTATCAAACTTTCCATATTGAAAGTACAGGTGTGGTCGGTGCTGATAATAGCCAAGATAAATATAAAACTTTACTGAAATTCATACTATAAAATGACTTATTTGCTTGTTTACATTTGACTTCTTTTAGTCAACTTTCACCGCGTTTACTCTCTAAGTATTAGTCCGCCAAATTTTATATGTTCGGGTATCACCAGTCTCTATTTCTTAATATTTGCCTACGGATCATGATTAGTACTTGTCGTTAGCTACTTATCTTAAATAAACCTTACATGTATGAATACATGGGATGTATACTGAATTTATTTTTAAGCACGAGAACTATTCTAACTGTGGTACGCGTTTCCACCAGTGTGTAAAAAGGCACTTCCAGAACAACAAGAGAGTGAATTAAATTAAGAAAAAGACAAATTTTAACAAAATTACAAACTGATCAAGTAAGATATATTAGCAGTTGTATACTGTACAATATGGTTCTTCGTAGAATTCTTGTGGATGTCATGACTGTCACTAATCATGAATATTAAATGAAGTATAGCGTAACATGCTTAATGACGGTGAATATGACATGTGAATATTGATGTACATATGCACTTGCTTTTCTACACTGGATTGTATGGTGTCTCGAATATGCCACAGAAAAAGTTGACACTTATTTGTATAATTAATTATGTACGTTAATGGTGATTTAGTGACTATTTCTGTATTTGTGATTATTAGTTATTTATGTTCCTTTGCGTACGAAATGTAAACACTGGATAAATTAGTTTGTATCATTGCACAGTGTAATAATTTACAAAGATGCTTTAAAAACCAGAATAGAAGGTGGAATTTTAATGTGGCTGGCGGTCTACATGAAGGAAAAATATTAGATCAAAGCCATAGACTTTGTACATTTTGCCATGAACGCATTATTAGGATACCAAGAAAGTGGTTACAGATTTTACCTCAAGATTCAATAACTAATAAAGCTTAGAAAACTTAATTACCAATTAAGTACAATGGACCCTTGCGCAGAAAATATGAAATATTCAGACTCTATTTTGGGGAACATCATGTTTATGACTAAAACATTGTTAATAATAATAATAATAATAATAATAATAATAGTAAGAAGAAGAAGAAGAAGAAGAAGCAGAACAACAACAACAACAACAAATAATAATAATAATAATAATAATAATAATATAATTATTATTACTCTTCTTATTATTATTATCATCATTATTATTATTATTATTACAATCAACAAAATACAAGCCGAATTGTATTGCCTTCTTAACTCATTAACCCCTGGCGCCGGGTTTACGTGGCAGGAGGTAGTAGCCTACTGCGAAGCTCTGTAGCGTCAAGATCATATAAGATACACTAAAGAGGATGATATTTTAGAAAGGTAGACAGATGTAGCTCTACAATGATACAAATAATCTGGACGTTTTAGTTGTACTACAAAATACAGAGGGAAAAACCTAATTTTTTGGACCCGTTTTTTTTCCACCCAAAATTTGGCCGTGGTCGGAATCCGATTTTGTGTCCGGATTTTAGACTTTTTGGCCTTGGATCTAAGACAGACCGGTCTGAACTTCACACAGACAGGTGAACCTTTGCAAAAAGTAGGATAAGGTGGGCATTTGGAATAAAGAATGGTCTCGATACGAAAATGATGGGTCGGTTAAGCGAAAAAAAATAATCCAACTTTTACCTTCTGCACATGCGCGAGCAAAATAACCAATGTAAAATAATATTTCTAACACAACTAGGCATTAGACTAATGGAAAATCTGTTGGAAGTAGGATGTATTCAGAAATAGCCCCCAAACTGTGTTTCCTACTCGCATTTCAGGCGAAAACGACAAAAACCTCAAGGGTATTAATGAGTTAATCATAAAATGCTGCATATTACCAATCCAGGCCTTCATACCTTGTTTAGGAACTATTGTCAAGGTTTTAATACTCACTAGAATCCACTTTGTTGATTATACATGTCAGTGGGATTTTACATGTCAGTGGGATTTTACATGTCAGTGGGATTTTACATGTCAGTGGGATTTTATTTTCACCACATACAGACTCCATGTTGCCGTACACTGCATCAAAGTCTGTCGACAAAAAAGTATGGAACTGTTATTATCACAAGTTATTATTTCACACACTCACTTCTGAATCGTGCACGAGACTTAACTGAAAGAAATGGGATCTCACTGTTACCATAATGTTTAGTCATTTCTTCACAGAGTACCATCACCCACCCATACTGAATTGTGCGTTACCAATAGCCCTTAAAGATGGAAGTAGTATAGTGTGACCCTTTGGGGACAATGGAAATCCCAGTCAAGAAGGTCGTGGGACCCTTTGGGGACAAGATTTATAGAGACATTGGAAATCCCAATCAGAAAGGTTGTAGGACCTTCTGGAGACAATGGGACTTACCATTAGTATAGAGACAATGGGAATGGAACAGGTGAGGTGACGTCACGGTACTGAAGATTAGTAACAATGTTGCAACAATGTTACAAGTGGCTGATCTCAATCGGGAGCAAAGAGCGGAAGAAAAACAAACTTGAACGCTTGGCGGGACATAGACATAAGTAACACATACATCATACAGACATAGGCTGATGAACATTAATCTATCACACAACAACTATACATCCGACTAAAAAAGAAATTCGTCAACAAAGCAAATCTTTTCGAGGCATATGAGTGCCGCTGAAAAGAACCTTTGGTTATCTTCTTCTTATTCTCTTCTTATTCTTTTAGTTTCTTCTTTCCTTCCACCAGCTTCTTGTTTTCTGCTCTACACTCTTTGTTTACTTCTTTTTCTCATTCTTTTCATCTTCATGTTTTTCCTTCTCCTGTTCTTATTTCTTCCTTTCATTTTCTTCTTTCTTTTCTATTTTGTTATTCCACTCTTTTATCCTTTGTATGTCTTCTTCATCCTCCTTCTCCTCCTTTTCGTCTTTAATCATCTCAGTTGCTCCTAGGCCTTTTTAAATTGTGTAATTCCATTTTTAAAATGTGATGAATATAGATCACATTTTCAATTCTCACTAGTAATACTTCCACCATGCCAATAGTATTCACTACTTCCTGAAGTTTCAACATTTTATTCATATGGTTGCTTCCCATCTTCTTCTTTGGTTATTCCGTAGAATGGCGCAAATGATGATGATGAATAAGAATTCAAGTCGCTTACGCAAACTAAATGCTTTTGCGACTTGTTAGATCCCGAAGGTCAGGATTATCAATTGGTCTGGATTATATGAATAGTGCCACTATAACCTCGCGTTTATCTGTGAATATCACACTTTGTATTTATGCTATCTGGAAGATGCAAGGTGGAAAGGTACCCAGGAAAAGGCGCAAACGTAACCAGACAAACACCACACGTCGAGACCAATTCATGGGACACATTTCTCGCAATAAGCGTTGGTAATCCTACTTAGCTTGAATACGCTAATCGATATTTTTCCCACGGAATCTGGTGTACCCCCACTGATAAAGTCATGGCACAGTAGGTCGTTTTATACTTCTTTTTGTCGGAGGCAATAAGAGTACTTTCTGCACAGAGATGTTCGTACTCCAGTGGCGAATCTAAATGGTTTAGTCACTAACTTGCACATCACAACACACCGTTCAGAAGTTTCCTCTTGAACTAACTTTACATGGTGTAAAAGATTTTGGTGACCTTCTAACTCTTCCTCTGGAATTCATTGCAGTATGTCTACCTTGTAGTAAAAAGGAGAAGTCACAACAAACCAATCATTCTCGCCCACGTCCAGTTCAAAAATGTCTGACCACTGGAACACATTGATCTGAATCAGTCTTCTTTTAGCATTCAGGTACCAGTGGTTTAAACATCGGTGACGTGTTCTTTGCGTTTCAAGTGTATTTTGACCAGCTCTCGGTAAATGTATTCTCTCAACTCCACAAATAAACCAGGAATATTCTCTTGTAAAGTATCCATGATCGTGGCAGTCAGTATTATTTTATTTAAAATCTTCTCTTAGAGCGAAAGTAACGGTCACGAATGTAAATGCAGTAAAATCATCTAGTGTAAACTGTCTAAAGCGGAATAGTCGGATAAACGCAGACTTGATCCTGAGAAATCTTGTTGACTTTTGTCACGTTCCTCTTTTGAATTTCTCGACACAAAAGTTCTTCAGTCACCAATTGGGATTTTGCTCTGGCAAGTTCCTGCCAAACATCATTGTATATCTTCTTTTGCAGTTCGTTTGGTAATCCTTGAATATTATTTTTTAAATGGAGTTTAAATACTTGTCTCGGTGTTGTCTAACGTTTGACTCCTAGCCAAGCTGATTTCTTAAACAACATAGTATGCCACTTCAATGACTAGGGTCTCACTAAAGGTAGGTAGTGACAATGCGGAGACCATCGAGCACATTCCAGGTAAGCCGAATCTTTCTGCTCCCACTGCTGAAGTGACACACCGCAACTGAAGCACTTGACTTGATCCCCTTCACCCAAGTTGAAAACTCCGACTCTGGCTAATTGTACAGGGGTAGGTCCTCCCAGATGTTTAGGCCATTTTCCTTGGAAGGTTGGAAAACTACTTTTAAAGTCACAGTATTCAGGCAAACGCACAGGGAACGAATATTCGTCGTTCACAGGTTCATTTCAATGAGGGTATGGTGAAATCCGCAGGAGTTTGCTCAGTTTTGGATGACATCCGTAGGGTGGTAGCTGCATGGTTTCACGTGGAGGATGACACTGACAATGAAACCCAGTAAAATGATAAGGTGTTCTGTAACTAGCGGCATCGCTTTCGCATCCGTCAGGTTTAACACTCACCGCATCACTTTCCATGGTGGGTGTAGTGGCAGTAGTTATAGTCATAGCAAAGTTTCCATGATGTGGTACTGCATCGCTGAGGTCACAGCGTACGACATCACTCTCGTCGCAAGGCACAGCATCGCACTCCACTTGAGAATCCCCGAACTTGAATGATGTCTGTTTAAATGTATTCATCTTTCTCGCTTGGTCTTGGTAGTTACATTGAACCATTGGTCCTTGACGTTGTCCCTTTTTATCTGCTGAACAATATTGACGTGTCCGGACGGTAAAGTGAAGTGGTTGGGAAAGCGCACTTGCATCTGGTACGCGATTTGATACACTTTTTCCAACGGTCGACTGACAATTTGGTGTGTGCGTAAACGTACAATCTTGTGCGGCTCGTATGTGGTCGCTTTAAAGTTTCCACCCTGTCTTGACTGCAACGCTTCCCTCGGCACGCCAAAGTTCATCACTCGACTGGTGCGATAATTGAGAGTCAGTCCTTTCACTTTACACTCCGTGTGCACTTCTCCTTGTTTGTCCCTGTATTCGTAGTCGTATTTTATAATACCACCCCTGTCAAAACTTCGAATCTTGTCGTCGGGGTGTTCGTCCGTCCAGGCTCCTAAACGGTCTCCTTCGATGTCAGGGTGACGTTGACCCAGGCGACCGATGTAGATGCAACTGTTCGTGTTAAAGTACAGGACGCGATCTCCTAACAGTTCTAAAGCTACGTGCAATTTTAAGCGAGCATGGGCTGCCACGTAGTCCGCAATGGTGACATTTCCAAATTCGTCGGCTTCTACGAAGTCAAGTTCTTCTTCGTAACTGACTAAGATCAAGTCCTCACTAACAACCTCCATATGTTTCGTGTATTTGGTTTTGTCGTGAATCATCTGGAAGTAGCGGGAAGCTTCTGTCAAATACTCCGTCTTGTGTAAAGACAGCCGTTTTTCCCATTTTACCCCACAAGCAATTTAACATCACTTTGGCAAACGATCGCCTTCCTTCGTTTTTTCTCCACGTGGTCTAAAGTTATGCCTTCCTGCTCCCAGTATTTCTCTTTGAATTTCTGTTGGTCTTCGGGAGTGTGGAACCAGGAAGGATAGCCGCTGACTTCTTGTTTCAGTTTCAAAAAGGCATCCACGTAGTCCGCAAAAATGCCTTTCTGTGTCTCGTCGCCCTTGTGGTATTTTTGTGTAACGGGAAAGTGGTAAATTTTGTACACTTCTAGCAATTGGTATCCAGAAGTCCAGAACGTTAAACAATTCCACGCTGACCTCCGTTCCAGTAAAGGCGCGTTCTTCCTGGGTGTGCTGACAAAGTCGGTCTTAGTTGCACGTTTCGGCACAAGTACGGCATAAGGGAAGCATCAGTTTTTCTGGGCAATGGTGAGGTAAAACAGGATGGTACAAGTCCGTGGGAGGCAAGACTTTACATTTAATCAATCCTTCGTATTGTCGAATGTTGTTCACGTTGATGTGTTTCGTCAGCAATTGCGGATGCCCTACAGGAAAGTGACAATATTTGCACACGTAAGGATACAGCGAACACACGTCCAAGTGTTTGATTGATTCTCCTTTCTCCTCGTCGATTTGGTACAGCAAAGAGGTGGCATTCTACCGTCCTCCGTACAGAGTGTTCCTTGGGTTCAGTAGGTCCACCAACCTGTAACTTTCCACGATGCGTTTAAACTCGGGATCAGTTTTCAAACGGTGATCGTACTCGTGTTCCCACATTTCCACCACTTGGTATCCTTGCTGTTCTAACTTCAATCACCGGTAACAAGTGGTCTCGTACAAGTCTTACATGGTCCGTTGCAAAAACTGATTGTTAGTGTCACGTTGAGGGTAACAGAGGGGACATCCGTGAAATAAGCAACCGTTAAACTCCTACACGATCTCAGGGTGTTCTACGTCCCAGCCATCCACCGAATATGTTCCGATGGTCTTTTCGCCTCCTCCGTTCCGAGCATGTTGGATCCATGTGTATTCCTTATCGCACAAGTAATGTAGCTAGCGTGGGGCTTTGACCGAATATTGACGTTTGACAAAGTTCGTAATTTGAGGGCTTATGACAGCAAGGGTGATTTCGGGCATGAATCGTTGGCGGTACACTAAAGAACACGCTTTGACAATGGTGCAGACTTCTTTCAAAGGATCAGTCTCTCCGTGTTCCATGAACAGTTCTCAAAATTGTTCACAACATCGCCGTTAAATGCCCATGTCGGAACTGTAATACTTTAACATTTCTTCCTGAAAGTCGAAGGGGTCCGAAGCATGCGTCTGGTACCAAGCGTACAAAGCTTCTCGTTGTTTCGTATGCATGTTGTCGGGGTCGTAGTAGTTAGCCTCAGGCAAATGGGGCAGAACGGCGTGTTGATTGACATCTGTACTGAAAAAGTGCTGAAATAGCCTTTGGCCACTTCTGTCATTGCAAACATTTTAGGCGTTTGGCTCATTGGTATGGTCAAGTAACTCATCGAATTTTTAAACTGCACTTGTCCCATTTTCATGAAAATGATTTTTGCTCCGTTCAATGTGACTTTCTGACGTTCCGTGCTTTGTTCCGTATAATATCTCAAAAGAAGCTGTCCATCCTATCCCGATAAAGAGTGAGCCATCACCATGGCATG
This sequence comes from Sinohyriopsis cumingii, assembly GCA_028554795.2. NCBI lineage: Eukaryota > Metazoa > Mollusca > Bivalvia > Unionida > Unionidae > Sinohyriopsis > Sinohyriopsis cumingii. The sequence goes on along the minus strand of CM068825.1, from coordinate 118,665,010 downwards.
GCGATGACAATCTCCGTAACGTTTGATGTCCTCTTGACTCCACGTTTCGTCGATGGGGTCTAAGATCCATTGGGCGGAATCGGCTAGCGTGTTCGGTCCTCGAAAGAGTTTTTCACGTCCTCCAGGAATCATGCTGCAGTGAGGACAATGAGTAAATATATGCTCTTGGATGCTCTTTTCGCACGCTCGATCAGCCACGCAGAAATTAGTAATGTGAATGCGGGTCTCTTGCATGCATTCGAAATCGAAAAAGATGAAATTTCCTTTCATCTGGTCACCTTCTTCTTCTTGTTTGGAATGATATTTTTGAATGTAGCATTCGTGTTCTAAGTCCACAATTTAATGACAAATGTGACATAGTTTCTTTCCTGGATATACGTGTGCTTTGAATTATTGGTACGTATGCCTTGTCCACAAGTAGGACACAATCTCAGGAGTTGTCAAGCACTTTTCTGCCGTGAACCTGTGTTTTTAGATGTTGTTGGTAGCAGGCAGGACTGACAAAAGTGCGCTAACAAGCAGAGAAATGCACTCGTTCTTGTCCTTTGTCCAGAGAGGGTTGATAGGCCAACCATCCCTCACATTTCGATCCACAATGCTTGTGTTATTCTCGATTTTTACATCCATAGTCACATTTCTCATAATAATAACCGTATCCCAGGAATGGGGCGATACTGGCAATGGCATCGAAATGTAGAGGTGAATGTGTCTTTGGATAGCCCCGATGGCTGTAATAGGAGTTGTGTTTGCTTCTCTTGTTGTTTGGCTCGGTTCGATTTTCGAATGTTCTCCCGGGCTCTTTTCCATTCTGCCGTGTCATTCTTGTCGGCATACGTTCGCCCCACCACGATCATACGGGTTAAACAAATCTGGTCTTGAGTGCTGTTAATTTGAACGAGGCTCTTTTTGTTACGGCGAAGGGCGTCCACGAATAACACCTATCCGTGTTGTCTGGCCCCTTTGGGAAGAGACACGTGGGTCATGAACAGTGTCGCTTTTCCATCAGTGATGTGAAACATATCTTTGAATTGTTGCACGTGTTGAATCTTGTCGATGATTTTGGAAGTTGTCTTTTCTGCTAGGCTGCTAAACTCGATCCAAACGGGGGACTTAAAACTGTCGTGATGAATGGAAAACATCAAGTGATCGTCTTCTTTGGCTTCACGTTGTCATTTCAGTGTGCTTAACAAAGAATTCCACACCTCGGTGATAAACCCCTCTGCTTTCTCCAATGGTACTTCGGACTTAAAATCTTTAAACTTCACCGTGTACATGTAAGCCGTAGTTCAAAATTTCCTAGTGGAGCGTTTTTCCGTCTCTCGAATGTGATAGTACTTTTGAGGGTTTACTGGTGGCTGTGGTGAAGTTTGATTGAGTGTTGACTCTCTGGGTCTTGATTCTGGCTCACTCATATCATCTTCAAAATCGCTGGCATGAATTTGAGCCAAGACTTCAGTTACTGTGCGAGGCGAAAAATCACGTTTCTGCCTCTTACTTTCCTCTCCATTCTCCACGAAATGCTGCGATCATTTCATCTCGACTGCAAAATGTCAAATGACTACATTTTAAACACAATGGGTCCCTGTATCCTGAGGACCACATGGCAGATGGGTCAGCCATGACCTAATGTGTTATCCTCGTTAAAGATATTTTATTATTATTATTATCATTATTATTATTATTATGTCAAACCAGAGTCTTCCCTATATAAATGGTAAGTATCTTCCCTTCCAGTATTCATTTCACTCTCAAACCAAAAGAACGACGGAAGAGCCAACACAGATCGAACTTCTGATCAGCTTTGTGAGGTGGCATACGAAAGTTTTCTTCAGACAAGCCGATGGACTAATCCCCCTCCTTTAGAGATAAAAGTCAAGATACTTCGCTATATTTAAGAAGAAAGGGCATAGGGTTACAGATTATCTAGACCGTCAAAAAAGCAAGACAAGAGTCAGAAAAGACAAAAGTCAAGATACCTGTTATCATTGTCAAGCGAAAGGAAATGGTGCTTCAGAATGCCCTAACAAACAACAGGAGCAAGCGGTAGAAAGGGGTTCAGAACAGGAGAAAGTGGTACCCACCCCAAAGGAAGAACTCCTACACGTCCAGTAAGAGAAAAAAAAAAGAGAAAAAAATGAAGACGATGAGAAAGTGAGGAAGAAGAGGTGGAAAAACCTGTGAAAGTGAAGAAATTCAAAACAAAAGAGAGTCAAGAAAGACACAGAAGAAGCTTATGAGCGTTTTAAAGTTTTGTGTTGTGAATTGGATTGTAAAATTTTGTACCAGAATAGATCAGACAGAAAATGTGCCTCTTGGTTTTTGATTTGTTAGAATAAGGACACTCACGCACTCATACACGTACATCATGGGCACAAAAAAGAGATTTTGAGTTTTAATAGATTTTGGCAAAATGAATACTGTCTCTTTGCGAGAGAAATGGGCGGCCCTAAAAAGGACCGTCGGGTGTTTGTTTTTAAAAAAAACAAACACTCAGGAACGGGACGTAATCCGCTTTAACTGTCTTATCCCTTTGCCATGGCCAAGGCAAGGCCTACTCCTGGACTTGCTTTTGTCAATGATTTCGTAGAAATCACTAGGGGTGGTATCTCAAACGTAGTAACTGGGTTGGACTGTTTGTAACTGGAAAGTCTTTTTCACTTGGGACGTAATAAAGAAATCTACTACATTTGTTTCAGGCTCCTTAAATCTGCCAAAATGTCTGAATACCGTCACCGTTTGACTTTCACTGTCCCGCTTCTCTCCTAGACCTTGTTTCTTCTCTCTGCGTCTTCCCGTCGTTTCCTTCTTCTTACCTCTTCTTCTTGTTGTCGCTGTTGAAGGAGAAAAACTTGTTCTGTTTCTTTCTGCTGTTGTGAAATTTATCCAGTTCTTCTTTCAGTCTCTGTTTAAAATCCTCGACCTGTGATAAAGAAGGAGAAGGTGGTGAAGGTAGCAGCAGGGAAGTTCTACAGACCAGGTGGCACAGACGAAATTAACCCTTCTAGACAAATAATTTCCGTAGAACCCTCAGAATTCAAAAATAAAGCCTCCTACGCGAAATAATCCGAAAAATTCCCCCCAAATTTGCATTTTTGGACACAAAAAAAATGGCGGCTTTTTTGGGGGGGTATTGTAAAATTTATTTGCCGTAATTTCATTATGGGGGTTGCAATTTTATGAGTAAATCTGATCAAGACCGACTCGATACCTACTACGAGGATCATGAAGATTAATCGTGACAAATCCGTGCGGTGTCGCCTGAGCGTGACTAAAGAAATTTTTGAACTTATTTATGTCCATATCGCCGTTGCACCAAGTTTGATGAATATTCCTTAGCGTGTGAGTATCAACGCCATTAAATACCGATAAAATATTACAATTATCTCTAATAACCTTCGGAATTTGCGTATATCGCTGCGTCACGTAAATCACATCGGTGTTCTTATGTCGGCCGCGCGAGAATATCCTGGCCGGATTAGTTTGCTTATCCAGCATCACATCGTCGAAAACAACAAGATTATTAGTATCGCCATCTAAAATTTCTACTGATGGAGTTTCATTGATATCCGTTATAAATTCTATTGTGCCATCCTCAGTATTATCGCTAAATTCTTTTAGTACCTTATAACATCGCTGATCATCTACGGACGGCGCAACTAAATATAATTTGTCCCATTTCAACCATCTCATTATCAAATTTAGCAATAACTGAGTTTTTCCAGAACCGGATGGTCCAATAATTATCATTCTAATCGAATTCGGTAGTGCGTCGACGTGTTTTACTTGCTCGCGTTTTTTCGTGGCTGAAAAATCAATTACATTCATGTTATTAGAATATTATGGATTCATATTGTGTTAAGTGTCGCACTCGAACTGCTACGCTAAATCCAATCGAAGTCGTTACGCGCAACAACAGGAATGCAATCAAAGGCGAATGTGCGGTTTGTGGAACAAGCAAATTTAGATTCGTAAAAAAAAAGATAGAAGAACCGGAGGAGACATTACCGCCTCCATGAAAAATCTGCCAGGATTGCCTTGGGCGAAATATCCAGGAGAGAAACATTTGCCAGGATACAACTATTGCGGACCTGGTACAAGGCTAGATATAAGACTTAATAATAATAATCAACCAAATCCTGGTGAAGAACCAGTAAATGCTATTGATAACGCATGCTACTATCACGATCTCGCATATCGCAGTGGAGATTTAGAACAACGACATCTCGCTGATGTGAAGCTAATTCACGCAATAGACGCAGTACCTAATAAAAAATTCAAAGAAAAATTGGCAACTTGGTTGATAAAAGGAGCAATGAAAGGTAAATTAGTTCTCGGTGCTGGTAAATTATAATGGAGCAGATATATTATTCTCCGCGAGGATTTTGGAAAGGAAAATCAGCAATTGCCAAACTTGCCAAGGCCGCAAAAGTAAAACACTCCACCGCTGCATCATGGTTATCAAAGCAAGCTGTTTGGCAAATTTATCTTCCTCCGCCTAAGAAAATACCATATGCGAGTTTCTCTGTCAGTGTACCTAACGAAGTTCATCAGGCCGACTTAATGTTTCTTCCTTACGATACCGTTGACGGAGTTATATACAAATATGTTCTGACGGTTGTTGATATTGCAAGTAGGTACAAAGAAGCGGAACCGTTATCGAATAAAACAGCAACAGATATTGCTAAGGCGTTTAGCGAAATTTATTCACGATCTCCATTAACATGGCCGAAGCTTCTCCAGGTTGATCCAGGTCGAGAATTTCTTGGCGCGGTTACTTCATTGATGAAAAAGAATAATGTTAAAATCCGTCGCGGTATTGTAGGTGTTCATCACAATCAAGCTATCGTTGAGAGATTCAATAAAACTCTTGCAGAACGATTATTCGGATATCAGTACGCGCGCGAATTTATCCAAGATAAACGATCTCACGATTGGGTAACAAGATTACCTCACGTGATTAACGCACTAAATAACGAAGTAACACGAACAATATCAATGAAACCCGCAATTGCAATTACAAAACCAAATATACCACTAAAGCGAAGTTCAATAATTTCGCCGGTGTTAGGTAGTGTCACGGTTAGATATTTGTATAAAGAAGGAGAAGCCGAGGGTGGCAGAAAAAGAGCAACCGATCCAAACTGGAGTGTTACAACGCATAAAATATCGGCCGTAACAAGATCATCAGGAAGGCCAGCAATTTATTTTCTAGATTCACTAGCACCACAACGAGGATTTACCAAAGAGGAACTACAAGTAATTCCAAAGGATACTCAATTACCGCCATCTTCGTTAATGTGAAATCTAATTCTACCTAACTGAGATAATTTTCTTACTCGAGACACGGCTAGATAAACTAAATTTGACCAGGAAATTCTATCATCAACAATCCAAACTTGGCCATCTACTGTTAATCCCTGCGATGAGTGTATCGTTGCTGCATATCCAAGTTTCCATGGAGATCTTTCAGCATTTATCGCATCATTGACAAGATTAATATCAACGAAAATAATATCATTCAAAACTAATATTTTTTCTTCTCCGTATGGCAAAGTAACATTAATATTTTGTTTTCTGGTATCAGCAGGCCTATAGCACAACGGAACCTGCAACGTTGGAAATTTCTCGCAGTGAAGTTTGAATAGTATTTCCTGAATAGCATCGCGAATAATTTTCCTACTAGCAACAATCAAATGATCTGGACGCCACAAAGTTAGAAAATTATCCATCGGAGTCTCATCAATTATTTTTCTCATCACATCACATTGAAATTTATTAGGTTGCAACCGAATCATTTTTTTAAACTCGGTCAGTAAAATATCATTAGATCTATAATCAGCATCAATCTCTTCATAATAATCCACAAAATTTCTAAGCCATCTATGAGGAGATTCACCATCAATAGGATCAGGTTGGCCGTGATCGCCGCACATTATTACTGCGGTGTTTTTTTCTTCTAACCAACTTAGGAATGATTTTAGTATAACTAAATTTACTGTGCAAATTTCATCAAATACTATAATCTTGTTGATATATTTGTTTCCCATTCGAGCCGGATCCCATAATCTACCACTGTACTTGAAATAACTGTGATACGTGCAAGAACTAACGCCACGCTGCTTTATTTCTCTTGCTAACCTGTGAGTTGGAGTTAACACTATCATATCAGAGTTTGAAAATAAGTTTATCGCTCGTGTGGTTTTACCACTACCGCCAGGACCATTCAGATAAACGAATTTGTTTCGTGAAATCGGATCAAACGCAGATGATGCTGCTGATACTTCATCGCATTGGTCTTTGTGAAACTTATCGCAATCTTCTACATCAGCGTCTTCACAATAATCTAGAATATCTTCATTTTTTATTCTCCAGGTTCCCCAAGACCCATTAGCGATTAAATTTTCTAATCTGCACTGATATTTCTTATCGATATAAAACGAGTCCGTTGCAACTCTTACCGCGATATCGGCAAATTTATTTATCATCGACAATAAATTAATACTCACATAAGCGAGCATCGATGATCTTAGATGAGTATACTGCGCTGACTCTCCATCGAGATAACTAATCACGGTACCTAGTTTCGTTCCATCAATAATAATATTTTCTCTATTGCAAAATATTCCACGCGATACTGTATCAGTAATAATAAAATCCATCTCAGCATCATTGATGAATAATCTAGCGTGTCTGTGCTTATGATCAACTGATCCTCCTTGAGTGAATTTACCAATTATTTTTCTTCCAATATCTTTCGCGTTCTCACAATCTGTGGGTAACCACACTTCAGTTTGTTTCCTATAGGATATAATTGCTTCACTCACTATCAGCGATAGTAACATCGACGAATCCAACATATATCTCAACAGCACTATGGGAACCCATCTTCGCTGAGATAAATGCCGACCAAACCAAATATAGCAAATCCTATGCAAATTCTCAGCAAGTTCGAACGAAGTAACATGAGCGAATCCGGTCATGACAAAATCGGGTAACGGTCCGTTAATTGCCACTCTCGTCATCTCGTTGGTTGGATGGCCGAATTTAGCAAAGTAATCCGCACAATCGCCATATCCGAGGAAACTTCCAGGATAGCACGCGCTCATATCAACTGAAATCATATCTTCGAAATAATATTTGGTATTCCATAATCCTCCATGGCCATATTCGATACAGCTAAGTTGAATATCATTAAGAAACTCATTCTTTGTAGGTTTCCACGAATTTCTTTCTCTAGCAGCATGAGCGGCAACAGACGGAACAGTAAAACAATTTGTCAGCAACTGATTTGGATTTGATGAATACTTCTCCGCGATATTTTTCATCGCTTCATGCAGTATTTCATTACGGTAAATATCTCCGCGTGGCAAGATAAATTGATCATATCTTTCTTCGCTTGAGAATAACCAAACCGATATTGGATCAGATGCGGCTAATAATTTGATATATCGGAACATTGCATCAGCGCCATCCGTGGAAAATTCCGCGGGATAGAATTTAACAACACGATCCTTCGGGAATATCATCACTGACTGCGACCACGCATGTGAATTATGATCAACGATTTCGATTGGTGTTCCTCGAGAACTATATGGTGAAGAATATAATATTTCACCCGATAGCGTTTTAACCGTAATAGGAAATTTAAGTTTCTTGCTCAGCGCAGCAACATCATCAATCGATGCGCCATCAGCAACTGTCTTTGCCCATGAATTAATTTTATCCAATCTCAATTGGGTCAGACCAGATCCGCGACGAGCATTTTTCATGTGCTCGATGACGCGCTCAGCAACGCAATTTATCATCGGTGATTCTTTCATCGCTGGTAAATTTTTCGCATCAGGATTATTATTCAACCGATAAATTCCATAAACTACAGCACTAGATGGATACGCTCTAGCGTAATAAGGACCATCAATTCCCAATAACAATCCTGGTTTTGAATTTTTATCAAGAACGACGTTTTTCTTACTGCCGCGTACCGGATCTCGTTTATCACGAATAATCCAAGTATCATCCGGCATTTGTGCAATAAATTTTATTCCAAATATAAATCGCTCATCTTTGTGTTCAGATTTTATATGCTCGATTATCTTCTTTGCTCGCTCTAGATTCATCGTAGCATCAATAAAGTTAGTTTTCCACGTCGACCAAGTATGAATCGCTCCATCATCAAAAAATTCCTTCTTTGCACGATCTACTTCAGGAATTATATATTCTGCCTCATCAAGATCAAATAAATCCATTATTATATTTTAGACAAATGTTTAAATTATAATGAATCAATGTTCATGGATAATAGTTGGATCAACAAAATCATGTGATAAATCTTGCAGAGGTGAATATTGCGGCGCTCATATATACGAAGTTCGACGAGGCAACAAAGGACCGCAACGGTGTTTAGTTTGTCAAGTTGGCATTCGAGGAAAGACTCGATTATGTTTTTCTTGTGGTGGAAAGAAATATCGTGAGCTACGGAGATATTATGAAAAGAAATCTTCCTCAGTAATTTCTTGTGAAGAAGATTATATTAATCGTTTCAAAGCAAATTATGATTTAGAAGTATAAAATATTATATATGGAAATGAAATCAACGATTCCTATGAGTGAATATAGATCACATCCTACCATTGATGATTATGAAGCATCCAAGGATGGAAATGTGAGACACATCAGAACGAAGAATCTTGTTGGTAATATTAATATGAATGGATATCTCAAATTCACAATCAGCAAAAATAATAGGCGAAGAAAAACAAATTACTTCGTTCACAGATTTGTGTTCGAATGTTTCCATGGACTCATCAGAGACAATTTGGTTATAGATCATATCGATGGAAATAAACTTAATAATGAATTAACTAATCTTCGAACTGTGACTCAGAGTGAAAATTGTTCCTCGGGTAACACTGGAAAACATCCGAAAGATGCCAAGTCAGTTAAGTCGGTAAATCAAGAAACAAATGAAGAAATTGCATTTGAGTCGATATATGCTGCTGCGAAATTTTATGAAATTACTCCAGTATCGATATGGCGAGTAGCGGAGGGAATAAACCACAGAACATTTTCCTACAATCTCGGTGAGTGGATCAGATTCTTCTATGTTCCAATAATATTTGATGATGATGAAGAATAATTAAATACTACAAAATTAGTATAATGGACGAAGAAATAATAAACGATATTATGGGAGAGATTAATAGTTTGAAAAGAAAAATAGATCTCCCATCGGACCTTGATGTGAATAAAATCAGATCAGAATTCGAAACAATTATTCTAGGGAGACTCGAATATAAATATACCCTGCCGTCAGAATATAAATTAATAAAGAAAATTCAAATTGCGATGTACCAATCACTTGCAACGGTCAGTGATGATCACATCGAGGATTTTGTTAAATTATCAACGCTAGTAGAAAAAGCTAGATTAATTTTATCCGACGCATATGAATCAAGGAAAATCACAAGTTCTCGTGTCAGACAACTGAAAAAACTTGTTGATGAAAAAACAAGAGAATTTTCCAATCTTTGAAATTTTACAAAATAAAAAAAAAGATTTAAATTTCCCTGGATTTTATTTATTTTTTTAATTTTGGCGGGGGTATTTACCTAACGGATTCACGAAATTATATAAATTACTTCGATTTGAGGGGTAAATACCCCAGCGGATTCACGAAATTATATAAATTACTCGATTTGAGGGGTAAATACTCAACAAAAAACATAAAATTACGAAACTTTCTTAATTTTTCTGATTTTTATTAATTTTTTTTTATTATTTACCAAAATAATTTATTTACTGAAATTACACAAATTTATTAATTTTGAGGGGTAAATACCCCAGCGGATTCACGAAATTATATAAATTACTCGATTTGAGGGGTATTTACCCCAGCGGATTCACGAAATTATATAAATTACTCGATTTGAAGGGTAAATACCCCCGCCAAAATTAAAAAAATAAATAAAATTCAGAAAAAATATCTTTTTTTTTATTTTGTGAAAATTTCCCTGGATTTTATTTATTTTTTTCGTTTGTTTTTCCCTGGGATACAGATTTAAAAATCAAAAACTTTCGCTTACGATTTTACCAACAAACTAATACTCAGCGTTTCTCCGCGAATATCAAGTAAATTTCCATCTTGATTTGTTAGTTTGAAATTTATTCTTGATAATAATCGATTATGACAGCGTAGGTAAAACGGATTAACCGGCTCCTTTATTATCAAGTAACCAGGAGAGACGTTAGGAGAGAATGTGTATAATACAAATCCCTGCTCCGCTCTTGATATTGCAGGATCAACATTATAGCTACCTTCTACAACATCAGCGTGAAGATAAACAGCAATCACTTCGGTTATATTAACTATCCCAGGAGAAATGTGTCTTCCTTGTCCAATTCCATCATTATCATGCATCAAGACTGATTCTGCTTGTGATTTCTTCTTAACCCACGCGTCGTGTAATTTAGGAAATAACCTATCGACTGTATCAGCGACAAATTTTCTCATCTCATCAACATTGTAGCCGGGAAATTTATAATTTGGCAACGTCCTCTCGGTTAGATTATGTCGTTGCATAAACGCGTTAATAATAAAACCCATACCAAAGACGGCGCTGTTTTGTATATAGCCCGTTGCTAGTTCGTTAATAAGTTCCATATCAGCAGCTAATTTATTTATCCGCTCTGTTGTAATTATAATTTCGTTGCATGAAGCTTGTACGTTAAATACGCAATCTTGGAAATAATGTTCTAACAGTTTCTTTTGTATTTCGTATTCGTTGATAATTTTAACAAATAATATTGTAATACTATCCTCGAACAAATCTAGCATATAAACTGATCCTGATGAAAAATCAAGACTCGCCTTAGTTTGTTCATACTGATCAATATAGTCCAAGTCAAGTCCGTGGAAGTTTTTTTCATTGCTGATAAAGTCGGATTTCTTTGGTTCTGGTGTTGTTATTCTGCCAGGCGGAATATCAGGCCAGCCTAATACTGTCCTAATAGATGAACGGTAAATATCTACCATATACGGCGACGATACTTCAATGATTGATGATAACGTTGGTTCATGTGCTGATATCTTTATTCCTGGATGAGCATCGCCAGTAATATTCGATATTCTAGTGTTGAACTCGCTATTTATCTGTTCAATCTCATAGCTGCCGGTTGGTATACTAACGACAAACCAACTAGGAGTTCCATCGGCGTGTTTCTTATCAGCAACAACAAGTGAATTGTTTGATAATAATTTACCGAATGATTTTGATCTGATATTAGGCCAGCTATTATAAACACGCAATTGTATCAATGCCATTTCCTTGACGCTAATTGGAGTTGGAAAACTAATACTAAATTCTGGATTAGTTGAGCTTAGTGATATTAACGTTGTTGTCGGCGGTGTTGTGTTTGTCACTATCTGGACTAACTCGGACATTATTAATATTTATTTGTTCAATCTCAGAGTAGATGCTGATCATCGAATAAAATTCTATATCGGATATAACTCCATCGTTGAGACTTTCGGAAATCAGCGATGATAACTTCGAATATGCGTCGTTAATTTTAGTTAGTTTATTTTTGTACGATAATAGTTTCTCGCTGGTGCATGAAGATATTTTTCTTGCAATAATATTGAGAACGCCAGCTATCGTTGTTGTTGATGAAATTATTATTGTTGCTACGATCGGCGCGATTGTTGTTACTACGGATAAAACAATACCCGCGCCGGCGATTATTGCTGATGCGGTATAAACAACAACATCAATAATAACTAATCTGCGCTGGTATTTCTTTATTTTTATTTGATATTCGTCTATTTGTTTTTTTAGCGAATCTTGCCATGATCGCGCAAGATTATATCGATAATCTGATGCTGTCATTTATTTAATCTACAATAATAATTACTATATTATTTAGTTTTGTACGGAATATTATCCAACCCGGATAAAAACTCATAAATTGCAAGATATTTGATTTCTCCTGTGATGGTTCTATCTGGTGGTTCTAATGTAAATACCTCCCGAGTATTTTCCTCCATGGAAATAATAAAAATTCCAGGATAATACTCATGAAATGTATTAATTTTGTGAAATTCAGTTGTTACCGTGAATTTTATTTTGGATATGAAATATACTCGATATACGCCAGTAATTGGTGCAATCCAACTCGTAATATTTGATTCGGGTCTCCATATCTTGTTTATCGCTTGTACCACAAATGATATATAACAACCAAGTTTTTCTACATTTTCCACATCCGGTGAGATGACAATACGGGACAATTTTTCAATTTTTGTGTTGATTTCTTGTGTTTTCTCGCTGAGATCATCGTGTGATGTTTTATCGACTTTTTCACCCATTGCGGTATTTATCTTGGTAACATCTGCGAGAATATCATCGTTGATTTTCTTTTGTTTCTTTTGGAGGTTATCGTGTATTGTTTTATCAACTTTCTTAATTGCGATTTGGCGTACTGCGTTGATATCTTCAATGATCTTAGTATTATCTTCAATGATTTTCTTGTGGAGGTCATCGTGTGATGATTTATCGACTTTCTGCTCACGAACTGCGTTAATATCCTCATCGATTTTCTTTGTTTTCTCGTCGTGTGATGATTTATCAACTTTCTGAAGCATTGCGGTATTTATATTTGTAACATCGGCGAGAATGTTATTAACGTCCCTGGTTGTTCTTGTTAGTTTTTCACCAAGATCGTCGTGTGCTGATTTATCGACTTTTTGATTTGCTAATCCACGAACTGTTTCAACGTCGCTGCTAATCTTAGTAATATCTTCGTTTATTTTCTTTGTTTTCTCGTCGTGTGCTGATTTATCGACTTTTTGATTTGCTAATTCACGTACCGCTTCAATATCATCATTGATGGATTTTATTTTCTCGTCGTGCAATGATTTATCAATTTTTTGAATCGCTAATCCACGAACTGCGTTAATATCGGCGAGAATGTTAGTAACATCCCTGGTTGTTCTTGTTAGTTTTTCACCAAGATCATTGTGTGCTGATTTATCGACTTTTTGTTGTGTTAATCCACGAACTGATTCAATGTCCTTACTAACTTTAGTAATATCATCACTGATTTTCTTTGTTTTTTCGTCGTGTAATGATTTATCAACTTTTTGATTTGCTAATACACGAACTGCGTTAATATCCTCATCAATCTTCTTTGTTTTCTCGTCGTGTAATGATTTATCAACTTTTTGATTTGCTAATCCACGAACTACTTCAATGTCCTTACTAATCTTAGTAATATCCTCATCAATCTTCTTTGTTTTTTCGTCGTGTAATGATTTATCAACTTTTTGATTTGCTAATCCACGAACTACTTCAATGTCCTCATCAATCTTCTTTGTTTTCTCGTCGTGCAATGATTTATCAACTTTTTGATTTGCTAATCCACGAACTGCGTTAATATCCTCATCAATCTTCTTTGTTTTCTCGTCGTGCAATGATTTATCAACTTTTTGATTTGCTAATCCACGAACTGCGTTAATATCAGCAAGAATGTTAGTAACATCCCTGGTTGTTCTTGTTAGTTTTTCACCAAGATCATTGTGTGATGATTTATCGACTTTCTGTTGTGTTAATCCACGAACTGCTTCAATGTCCTTACTAACTTTAATAATATCATCACTGATGGATTTTGTTTTCTCATCATATAATAATTTATCGACTTTCTGCTGCGTTAATCCACGAACTGCTTCAATGTCCTTACTAACTTTAGTAATATCATCACTGATGGATTTTGTTTTCTCATCATATAATGATTTATCGATTTTCTGTTCACGTACTGTGTTAATATCTGCGAGAATACCAGTAACGTCCATGGTTGTTTTTGTTAGTTTTTCACTAAGATAATCGTGTGATGATTTATCGACTTTTTGATGAGTTAATCCACGAACCGTTTCAATGTCCTTGTTGATTTGATTGATATTATCATTAATGGATTTTGTTTTCTCGTCGTGTGATGATTTATCAACTTTTTCACTTATTGCAGTATTTATCTTTGTAACATCGGCAAGAATGTTAGTAACGTCCCTGGTTGTTCTTGTTAGTTTTTCACCGAGATCATCGTGTGATGTTTTATCAATTTTTTGGTGCACTAATCCACGGACTGTTTCAATATCTTTGCTGATTTGATCAATATCATCATTGATAGATTTTGTTTTCTCGTCTTTCTGATTCATTAACACACGCATCGTTTCAATATCAGCACTAATTTTCTTTGTTTTATCACTAAGATCGTCGTGTGATGTTTTATCAGCTTTTTGGAATGTTAGTGAACGCACCGCCTCGATATCTTTATTTATCTTGGCAATATCATCGTTGATGGATTTTGTTTTTTCAACAAGATCATCGTAATCATCACTTCCACGTAACGATTCGATGTGTTTATTGATTTTTGCAATATCATCGCTAATTTTCTTTGTTGTCTTGCTAAGATCGTCGTATAACACTTTATCGCCTTTCTTATCCATTGTGGTTTTTATTTCAGAAACGTCAGCGATAATATTAGTAATATCTTCGTTGATCTTTCCTACTTTATCAATGAGGTCATCGTGCAATTCCTGATCAACTTTTTTCTTTGTTAATTGATCTGCGACGAATGAAGTATCAGTTGTTTTCTTTATATTATCATCAACTTTCTTGCTAAGTTGTTTTAAGGTTTCATCGAGTTTTTTAAGATCGTTAGTTAGTTTAGTTAGTTGCTTTGTAAGTTTTTCCTGATCTTCATTGTAGACTGCCTTATCCAACTTTAACAATAATGTCGCTGATAGTTCTTTATCAGATTTTTCTACATCTGCGATATTTGCCTTTGATGGTAAACTTGTGATAATATTAGTAACGTCAGTGATAGATTTTGTTACTGAATCTGATAACTGAGTAAATTGCTTGATGCGTTCGTTATATTCATCTCGGCTAATCATATCAGTTACTTTGACATTGCTAGTTTGTAATCGACCTTCGGTATTTTGAAAAACAGCAATTTCACCAGGATTTATCTCTGCCAACGATAGAAGATTGTTAATGTCTTTCTTGGTTGCAAAATTTGATGTATCGATTTTTTTTTCTTCATCTGTTTCTTCTTTCTTTCTAAAGAGAGATCTACCATAAATGTCAACCATGATATTTATCTACGGTATATTCAAATAAAATTTTGTGATAAGGGCGGGATGATTTTGAAATTGCATCAAGAACGTTAATTGATTCTGGACCGCATATTGGTGGATCGGTTGATGTTTGCGTTGGAAGTGTTGAATACCAAACTGGAAGTTTCAACGAAGAGATATACTTGAAAAATTCGTTTGGTGGTGCTAGTCCATACGAATCAAAGTAAATGATTTCGCGAGGATTAATCGCGTACGCAACCCAGTGAGTGCCAGGACCAGAATTTTTATCGAGATTTATTATTCCTGTCTCGGTAGAATTTGGTTTGTCCGGTAATTGATCTCGCATGAATACTCCTCTGAAAAATCTTATTTTCTTTTTCTTTGCTTCATTGATTAAATCTAAATTCGATGATGGCGTGATGATCTTAGGCCGGATCCGTACATTGGAGGTCGTCCTAGTCTCAGGCCGGATCCGCGATGGTATTTTTTTTTGCCGTATCTTCCTCCGGTAACTTTATCCAATAATTTTTTAACTCCGAATCCAGCCGTTGCTGATAACGCGCCCGTTATCAACGGAGCTAATAAAGGCAATAGGAAAGGAAGGAAGCCACCTACCTTGACCATGTCTTTCACTGCGCCAATGGAGAGAGTTACATGAACACCAGAATTCATTGATCTGGCTTTGGTAAATCGTCCGTGTTGACCTCGTGTCAGTGATAGTTTGTTAGGTCCACCGTGAATCTGATTATTTTTCAAGATTAATTTTAAACCTCTTCGCGCTGTTGTTGCTGCTTGAAGTTTTTTTATCTGACCCGGGGTCAGTGTTACGCTGACGTGTTCGTATGGCATATTAATAATCACTTTATCTAAATTTAGAATTTATCACATATTTTCTACGGGCGCGTCGATGACTCTCATTCTACCACTGATGCCTTCTAGGATCATTGTTCTATCACTAAGAATAACCGCGATGGCTCTTGCCGGTCCTCCAGTGTTAATTCTGGCTTTGAAATGAATATCGACAACCGACTGCTTTACCAAATCAAGATGTTCCAGGGAAAAATAATAGATGGGATAGAGAGTATTAAAATCCAATTGTGATATTTGCAATCCGGTATCAATATTTTGATCGCGACCCATAAAACTTAATAATCGATGATACGCGCGTGCCGTAGAATATTGAGCAAAATTAATAGCTATTTCTTCGGATGGTTCTTGTTGACCGTTTATTCTTAATGATACGTTTGTTGCCCCAAATTGATCAAATATCATGTGACTGTGAGTTTGATCGTATCTATTTGCATTTTGAAGAACAATGAAGATATGCCTGGGAGCTGAAACACCTTGCTGTGACGCAATTCGCCAAGTATATATTCCGTTCATATTAACATCGGAGGAGTCGGTGTTGTTGTTAGCCAGGACATGATGGATTTTCCTCCTTGATTCATGAATGATAATAATTTTTCTTCTTCGCGAATTGATGGTGTTACTGCTGGCATCCACAAAGTAATTTTAGTTAATGTTACCTTACCAGCATCACCCGCATCTCGCCAAATGGCTCTATCATTACCCGCGGCGTCTCGAATAAAGGAGATTGTATGCTTTGCTCCATAAATAACTTTCCTGAAATGCCGGCAAAATCCAAAAATGTGAGACAACGGAATTGCACAGGAGAAATTATTCTCGGCTCCAACTAACATTTTCTTTCGCGTAGCAAATCCAAGATTATAATTTTCAGTTTGATTAATTATCATATTTTCAACATCAGCAACAGCATTGCCGGCGTTATTATTCGGTCGTCTAACAACAAACGGTTTGAATATAGGTTCATTAGAATTATCCTTAGCAAACATCATGCTAGGACCAGCCGATCTGGTGAAATCATCCGAGTATCTTGCTAGGCCTATGATCGTTGTTGCTACATCAACATTGTCAGTGATTGATTCAATCTCTCTTCCATCAATCATGTAAGTGGCACTCTTGAATAATGCCATGATACCGTTATTGACAAATCCAACGTTAAAATTTGCATCGTAGTTGGTATTATCGGTTTTATTAAGTATCCCAACAACCTCGATATACGCCTCAGACGGAAGAAAATATCTTGTTGA